>CM018908.1:14665571-14698071 GCA_009663005.1 Actinidia chinensis | reverse complement strand
GGATGATTTGCGAGTCTCTCGTTAAACCCGAATGGTTCCCACAATTGCTGCGAGGTGGCCCAAGTTATAAGAAGGATGAAACCAGCCTTGACAGGAAGTTACCGTGTAAAAGGTCCACTTTTCTTCATTTATTTTCATTTGAGAAACGTTCATGGCGATGCCCCCATATGACTGGTTCATGGTATGATTGAGATTAGTCATGTTGCTCAAACAAATGTTAAAAAAAATTAGACTTTAGAAAAATGCCTTTGATGAAAGAATTGGGAAAGTGAATTAAATTAGACAACAAGGTGCCATCTTGCGGTGTACCCAAAACTCTCTTTAGCAGGTGACCTCACAGTATCGGTCTCAGGGAATATGATTGAAACTCTCAGCCTAAACCAATAAACCGATGAACTCGCACAGGAATGGTTCAGACTTTATATGGGGTATTGATGAGACAAATTACCGATGCCCTATTACACTTTCAGTTATGTTTTTCCTTTCTGTTGCCATTTCCCTGTTCCATAAAAAAAACTCAGAAAATTGGTGGGTGAACGGTTTTCGAAACACATTTTCAAGGATCTTTTGGAGAAACTCATTTTTTGTTCAAACTCTGAAAACCATCGTGCTACAAAAATGAATGGGGACAAAAAGGACTTTGTTTGTTCAAAAACCGTTTTGAGAAGCGTTCTTGGAAAACCGGTTTTGAAAACAGAACCAAACAGTAGAACAAGTTTTGTATCTTGAAGACTTTTTGGTTTGTGTTTTGGGGCCTTAGGTTTAATGCTTGAAGAGAACCGAATCCACTACTTCAGGGACCATTGCTTCCTTTGGTCGGGACATCGCGGAAATGCTCAAAGAACATGAGAAACAGATCAACATGCTGTCCGCAAAGCTCGTCTTGACAAGAAAAGGACCAAAGACAAAGACAAGAAATGAATGGTGAAAGGGCACAAACTGAGTCACTGACGTGCACTACCGGGGAAAATGGCCGGTAACACTTCAGAAGCAACTGGTTTTGCTCTTATCGCGATTTTGGAACGTTAATCGTTTATAAGAGACTCGGATTTCAAGGACCTTTTGCTTTCGTTGCGCCAGAATATCCGCTCTGTAACCTAGGGAAAAATGTTTCGTTGATGGAGAAGGGAAATTTTGGGAAAGTTCGAAGCAAATCAAATCCTTGGCCCTTCGTACCAATTAATGTGCCGATTAGGTCGCCCGAGGATCATACCAAACTGGTAGTAGGTTTAGTTGGAGAAAGAAGTTTTTTTTTTTGTTGTGGATATATGCATGTTACAGCGCAAGCGGGTTTTACTTGAACCAAATTACTGTAAAAGGGCAAATCGTTTGTATGCGAGTCATGTCAATAACCGACTTCCCATAATATATCGCATTTTTTCTTTAATGAGCACGAGTAATCTCTCTCTCTTCTTCTCTCTCTCATATTACACATCAGCGTCTTCTGATGCATGGTTTTGTGATTTGGTTTTGTCCCTATCTCCGGTTCTTCATGGGCAAAATCTATAGTTAACCCCCATCACCCTTAAAATGTGAGCAGTTGTGGCTAATGTAACTCATGTACTATTAATTGCGGTATCTTCATGATCGGTGTGAGAATATACAATGGGTGTGTATGTCAGGTGGTGGTAACTCTTGTTACGAACTTTGATAAAAAATAATCGGTGTCGTGAATGTACGGAGTGTATGTTAAATCTCATTATGGAGATTATTCGGCATCATTTTGGTGATTTGTTAGGTTCTTGTGGTAAAGAAAAGTTGTGGGTTTTTTTCTATTACAATATGTTAGGGTGAATATTTGGACCTATTGTGGTAATATTATACATGATCACACTATTTGCACCATTTTGAGATATACTTTATTGTTTCCATCAATATTATATTCAAAACCTGTCCGAGGGGGAGATGAGACGAAGATTAGGGACTTGCTTTACAAAGCGATATTGTTGAGCTCTGCATAGGTGAAACCAACTGATCAAAAATTGACAGATTATAATAGTTCCAAACCCCCCACGAGAAACTTCAACAACATGCAGATCCACAACCAATCATTGCTTCATCCAAAATCCTTGCAGTTCTCGTCTTCATCAAAAATCCCTATTTTGTCCCTTAATTTTAAGTCATCTCCAAGCATCCAATTCATCACCTACCTTCATTGCTATCCCCTCCAACCATTGTACATATAATTTTTCCTCACAATCTTGAACTTTTCAACACTTCTCTCCCAACCAAACAAAACACGAAAACATCAGACGAAAAAACCCAACACCCCTTACACTCAAAACTTATCGCATCAGCGTCTTCCTCGCTTTCTCACTCCTCTTCGTGTTAAGGTCGAACCTCTCAGCTTCCGATCCAAACCTTTCTGCTCCAACCACCCAAACTATCTTCCCAAAAGCCTCGAGTCTTGTAAAAGACTCAAACCAACACATTGCTCCTCAACATGCACGAAAATCCCACCTTCGCTTACCCGAGCTATAATGCATGACGCAACCTCAACCATCACTCCACAACAAACACACAAAGAGATATCAGTGACGGCCAAAGTTTTGAGAACGAAGTTACCCATGTAACTTCGTGGTTTCAAGATAGGGCCCACATAGCCTGATGTGGAGGGCCATGAAATCTAGGGGGCGCACGATTTTCTTGGAGGAAGAGGAACGCTGGATTGGCAGCTGAAGCTGAAAATTTCCTGTTGGAATCATATTATGTCCACTTATGAAAGCAAGTTAACCAAGCAGAAAATCTAATGGGAGTTGGCAGGGTCCAGAGCACTACCCTGTGACATAAGGTAATTTTAGAAAGTAAAGGAACTCCCTTCTTATTTTCTAGGGAAAAGCGCTTTACAAACCCGATATGTATAAAGAAAAATTCTTTCAGAAATATGCGTTAGCGGGGAATATTGAAATAATAATAATGAATGTGATGATACATGTTTTTGCATTGCCCTGGTGACACTTAGGTACATTTTCGAAAACTTAAAGTATATCCTTCTTATTTTATATGGAGAGTGACGTACAAAACGATTTTATAAAAGAAAAACATTCCACCAAATCAATATTAGAAACCTAAAAAGATCGGTGAGGGACGAAAAATCGGGTCCTAGGGTCACCGGTTCACTGGTCAGGTCAAACTTAGATTGAACGCTATTGAATCGTGCCGTCCATAATAGTTAGAATAGATAATACAAAAAAAAGAATTGTGATTTTGGGGTCTAATTAGAAGAAATTTAAACATTGTGAGTCACGTGAGGTATACTTTTAAAAACTTCTGAGGTTCTAAAGCGTGATTTGAGTTTAAAAAACCCAATAGTCAAGCCTCTGAGATCACAGTGACCCAAACCCAAACACCCAAGGTTTTTCTCAACCTTGTGAAAATCAGCGAATCCAAAACCTCCCCCGTTGCGATTCTCTCTCCAACCGCGGCCTCGCCGGCCGGCACCAACCCACCGGTACCGAATCCACCACCACCATGGACCACTCACCACCCACCGAATCCGCCACAACATTTGAAACCAGAGAGGAGGAAGGAAAACTAGAGAGAGAAAACAAAATCGGAGACAAAATAAGCTCGTTATCTCCAAACAATGGCACCCAAGTTCTCATGCTCTTTTGGTCATCGCGACTCTAATCGTACTTCGGGAATCGTACGATGTCGTCGACTTTGAAGCTCCCGGGCGGTTGATGGATGTAAACGGACATTCCGTTCGCCAAAAAATAAGCTCCGGTTCGACGTGGTTCGCGGTTGTTGAACCGCGAGTCGTGGAAGTTCAGTCCGTTTTATATGTTCACTGGGTTAAAGGGGTTGATCGAACCATTTCTTTGGCCGGTCGACGGTTCAACTGGTCGAACTGGCCGGTCCGGTCTGGGTTTAAAAATCGTGCCACAAATGATATGTTAGTGGCATATTTGAAATAACGACACACAATGATGGATGTTTTAATACTGCACTTGGTGACACTAGGTACGTTTTAGAAACTTAAAGTAAATTCTTCTATAAGAGGATAGAATATCCTGCTTCACTCTTGGACGAACTTGGACGAGCGCTGCCGCTAGACTGTTATTTCATAGTAATTTTGATTGGCATTTTCACGTGATACCTTGGTCGGTGAGTATATCCTTACGGGGTTTTTCAAGACGAGCGCGGTCACTAGACTGTTGTTTCATAGAAATTTTGGTCATCATTTTCACATAATAGCTCGATCGGTGAGAATATCCTTACAGAGTTTTTCAAGCCGAGTTTTAGAGTCAGAGGATAACGTACATGACAAGTTTACTCTGCCACCCTCACCTGGCTCACAACTAATGATGCGATGGGCTTAACTACCCACCCTGCCTAGGGTATGTATGATTTTGTTTTGCAGAAGTACTGACATGGTAATTGAGGCGTCCTAACAGCATCGAGCTACTTTATAAAAAGGGAAGACTCACTCGCACAAGTAGACAAATACTGAGTTTCTCTCGTTCTCTCTAGACTTTCTCTCTCCAAGACCGAAGCCACTAACCCTTCTCTGTTCTCTTTTTTTTGGTCACAACTTGATATCAGAGAGCTGTACTCAGAACAATCAGGCAAGCCTTTGCTCATTATTGTTGTCTTGCCAACACTCGGCTGACAGGGTAAAGCATTGAGACATGCTTGTAGCCAACACTTGTCTGCGGTGCGAGTTTCTTTTATCATCAACAAAACCCCACTTTCTTTTTGATAAGGAAAGTGATTCACAAACAGAAATTTTACGGGAAGAAAAACCCTTTCTAGAAATCGTGTCCTGTGACATTTTTGGAATTACAACACACAATGGGATGTTTTGATTTAAATGCAATAATTCATAACAGGGCACATAATTTTATATGGTAACATCCTAAATCTTTTTTTTTGTTTAATATGAATGTTTGAACTAGAAAGAATCTTAGCAACATGGCCTTGGTATATCACTTATTTTGCCACGGTATTTTTATATTCTTGTTCATGATCATGTTTTACTAGATCGATTTGTTGAAAATGTGGTTCTGGACCAATAAATCCAACCACTAATAAATTATTAAAAATATATATTTATTTTGGTTTTGATTCTATGAAAGTATACCTTGCAGTCTTTGTGCTTATTGCAAACAGTTAGACTTTATAAGATATGGGTTAATATTGAAGCAAGATCATCGCCAAACCTACAAAATAACAATGGCTAGAGTACGACTTTGGATAGCGTTACCGCGTCACGCATAAAAAAATTAGGGGCTTTTTTCGCTGCCCTATTTTATTTTCGAACCATGTCTTTAATTGCTAGTACTTCACGATTTCATGATTCCGAAAGCTTAATTCCTTTTCCCTGTACTTCATTAATTAATAATTATCGTCTAAATCCCAAACAGGTACTCCATGTGGCCAACTAGGCCCTAAAGGGGCTTTTGCCAATGAAGGGTAGAGACAAAGTGGGGACTTATCATGTTGATGCTCCAACAAGAATACCATGAGGGGGCCCCAGGGAAGAAGAATGAGTGCCATTAACTGTGGGAATGGGCTAGGAAAACAGAGACGAGGGAGAGACATGTGTTTGTGAAGATGTGAAAGAGGAAATGGAAGAACAAATTATCTAAGGCATTTTGTGTGATGGGTAACATGAAGGAAACAGAAGAGGTAGGGTTTGAGGCAGGTTTAGGAATCCCAAGTCAGAAGGATTGGCATGGATATATGCGTCTTGCCCCTTGAGCATTTTCTTCTTATATGCTACAACCCCAAACCCCCAATGTAAAGGTAAAATCAATTTTCAGGAGAATATTAATAGGTATTATAAGTATATAGTATACAACCACGGGGCTCTGTATCAAGTATTGGGGACTGACGGAATTTTTCATTGACCGACTGATTAGCGGCCCTACACATAATACCAAAAATTAATCTTTTTGATCTAGCCGATATAATCTCCATGTTATCATCATTTACCCTCGTTTGATTCGAACAGCAATAGGGTATTAGACGCTCGATCCTTAACCTCCAATCTTTGTCTTCCTCCCGCACTCCGGACCCTAGAAGAAAAGAGTGGGCTCACGGCTGCAGGTTCTCGGAATATTTGGTTTTACAAAAGTGAAATCTCAAAATAGATAGTAACCTTGTGCTAATCGAGTGCGTTGTTGTATATAAAGGCTTTATTATAGAAGGACCAATGATTGGATTAAATATGATTAGACTTCCTACACAACAAGGGACTCCTATCAACCGGATTAATCCTTATTTATTAATTTATAATTAAGACCACTGAATTAATTAGAATTGTATCATTGTCATACCAAGGAATTTTAATTCGAGGCTCCTTTTATAATGCTTATTTATCTCCCTACAGTAAGAGATAGCTACCCATCTATAAATTAAATGACTGACAATTAAATTTAATGGATTATTTCTTCCTTGCGATATTACTTAACTGATTTGATAACTATGTCAAGATTCATTAATCCACTGTAGGGTTGATATAATCGAAAATATAAGTTTTTTAAGGGCGGTATCAACAATCCAGCTACCATGGATGCGGCTTACAATAGTAATTAATATTCACTATACACATAATATTATTGCCCCACTCACTGGGTTTTTGTTGAACCCAAAAGAATCTCACTATTCCTGAATTAAAATTAATAAACTTAACCTGCCTGTGTCTATTTTTCTATGATGATTCAGAGTATAAAGCACTCATAATCAATGACGGTATTAAATTATTTTTATAGAGTTCCGTTAAAAATAATCATCTCAATATGGTCCTTTTCAATACACACCAAATTAATACTTATGCAAGGGTTGGAACTTGCAATATTTTCCATATCAAGACAGACATTAAAATTTTGCGGCTACAGTCTTACTGTGGTGTTAGTGTGTCTCGTTCTGTCTAATCTTGTGAAACGATAAGCTTAGAGTCCATAAGAACCAATGATCTGTATTTGTGTGTAAATGTACTCTTACACACTAATTATTTACATTCTAGCATAAGCGACACACAGCACAAATCATTAAATAAATCATGCAATGCCACATAAACTAACATATAGTCTCATGTAAAATAGGAAACTAAATTTATTAATAAATACTAAATTCATTCACCAAGCATGTCTTGTAGTATAAAACTCTAATAGTTTAAACAGTTGTATACATCACCTTACACTGCTTCTTGATATCCACTCAAGTCTTCCTCACGTCGTAGTTGGTCACTTGAGCTGAATCACCAGGGGATCAGGGTGGGGGTGGTGCACCCTTATCCAGGTCAGCTCTAGTGAACGTGCTAGTTCTGGTTCGGCTCTAGTCATCTGGCTTCTTAGCCGGTGCTTAGACCGGAGAAAACCTTGTGCATTTGTATTATCATGTGGATTCTCCCCGTATCCCACACCCCCCCCCTTTTTTTATTTTTGTTTTTTGTTTTTTGTTTTTTGTTTTTTTTTGTTTTTTTTGTTTTCTTAAGATTAGGTGGTTTAGACACCTATCATGGAATAGTGCCTAGGGAAGACCCTCCTCCTTTTCGTGGTTTGGTCTATTTGTCTTTCTTTGCTCGGTCGACCCGGGTAGGTCTGGCCTCGGCCTTTTCTGCTCAAGTCTTTTCCTCATCAATGTACTCTTTCAATTGTCCATCTCGGACCAGCTAGTCTAGGAAAACCTTTAGGGTCGGTATATCTCTATTATGTACCCTCTTTCTTCGTGAAAGGAATACCTCCACCGTTGGTTATGTCTCTTGGGTCTTTCCCAATGGGCTCAGGCTTTCGGAAGTAAGGCTTATCTCGGATTTGGGCGAGGAGTTTGTAGATCGATTCCTTAAAATCCACGTTGATCCCCTACCTCACCCGGCTCTTGTAATCAACCGAGCTCTCCTTACACTTTTTGAATGGCCCTCGCACCCAGGGTGCAGTCCTTAGCTTTTTATTGGGCCCCTTAAAAAATCTTTTTTTTTTTCTTTCCTTTGTTTTTATGACGTCGTCTCCAACTAAGTGAAGATTTTGACCTAGGAATGAGATCCGAGGTCTATCGAAGGGTGACCGTCATTTCTCCCAAAGTCTTCTCTAGGAGTCAAGCTTGAGCTTGTTGAAGCTCGCCCGGCCAACTCCTGGGAGCACTCCTCGATCGCGTTGTACGTTCCTCGTACGCTTGCTATAGTTGCCTAATCATCTCATTCTTGCCTTTCGGAGCATCAAGAGAGGCTAAGGCTAATCATGAACTGAGCTATGAATGATTTCCATTTAAGCTAATGGAAGCTCTATATTGGATCCCGTAGGACGTTGTTGAACCACTACACCCTTTGTCACATTAAGGTAGATGGGAATACCGGAACTTAGGGCATATATGTTGATTCAAAGAGCCTCATTTTACATGACATGGATCATGTGGGATCTCGAATTTGACTTTCCCATCTTAAGCGTTGAACCTCGTAGTGTGAATTCTTTGGTGGATCCAATCCTTGATTCTCAAGAAAATGGAGTCTGGGTACTTGGGGAACTAGGTCCATTTGTTCGGGTTTTATCGTGCGGGCTTATCGACCCCCAGCAAGAGCGACAACCTGTTAAGGGCTACCGCCCTTTGATATTAGGCCTATACGTAGGTTCACAATTCAATCCGTTTTCCCATTGAGAGTTTTCATGGAGATCCGTACTAGGAGTCAGCTCAGTTAGGAGATGCCCCTCCATTTTGAGTTACGATACTTTGCTATCCGTCCGGCTATCCAAGTTGATATGGGATGGGGTGTTGTCTTTTGTCTCGGGCTTCCCAAGATGGGAAGTGTCGGTGGTTCTTTAAACCCTATCTTAGAGTGCCTATTACTGCTACTTAGGAGGATTTTTGCCAAACCTATGTAGAGGCCAAGCATTGTTTTTTTTTTTTTTTTTTTTTTTTGTTTGGGTTTTTCCGCCATTTTGGCCAACTAATTTGTAGCATTGAATGCATGTCCTGATGTTGGAACCCCCAGGGGAGTAACTGACTCAGCTTCTATCTAGAGGTGGCCCTGGCCGCCCTCTAGGCATCATCCAATAGTTTGACTCCTTTGCCCCTAAGAGCTTTGGCTGCATTAGGAGCCTCCCTACGAGTTTTTCAACTATTGAAATGGTTGCTACTTTACGATACCATCAGTACTGGTTTTGCGAATGTCTATAATCGATTTTCTACAAACGACGCCAATTGTGGGGGTGTAGTGTTTGAAGGAGAGAGGAAGAAACGAAGGATAGACACTCACCGTGGTTTCAACGACAGCGTCTAATAGCTTCAACCAGAACCTACGATGCCTACTTGTAACACAGACATAGTAAGTCGGCCGCTAGAGTTGTTTTCGTTAAACGGCTCTTCGCCGGTCAGTTAGAAATTACCGCATATGCCGCGAGAGAAAGTGTTATAAGCTCAGATTAAGCCCAAGTATGCGTTACCTTTCAATGAAGAAAAGTTGGCTTATATGCACAAACAAGAGGCATGCCTTGGACCCACTAGCTGTTTGGTCATCGGACAAACTCCAGCTTGACGCTTACTCATACTCACCAATATTTTGGTGGTGGTTGAAGTATGTAGGTGACTGACCCATCCTGCTCTAAGACTTGGGATGGTAGCTAGTCATAATCACGCCGATTCGCTGTTCTCTCTTGGGTTGGGGATTGTCAAAAAGAAACTTGACGTGCCCAAATTACCTTTTGTCCGTAATATCTCTCGAGATTTCCTTCGATCGTTGCCTCTCGTCCAAGCTTCTAGTGCGGTTATTATCTTGAGCTTTCTAAATAGTGATTGCTCAGCAGTAACGATGCCTTTAGTTCGGATAGCGGCAGTGTTTGATAGTGTCTTCACTGAGCTTCAGTGCAGGAGGACGCGGGCTAATTTATAACGATAACTCGTGGGGCCCCCTGCCCTGCAACGCCAGTGTTAATGTGCTTCCACCGAGCTCGGTGAACGACCACCGACTTATTTTCATAGCGATGAGTCAGTAGAGGTCATTGCCTAGTACGACCGACTTGTTATTGTATGTTTGCCCCTCGGACGAATCCTAACTTTTATGAGTTCGTGGGCTTACAACACAAATAAAAACTATACCCTCAATAAGAAATTTAAAGGGTTTTTTTTATCAGAAGATAGTTTAGTTTGTTAAAGTGGGAATTGCGTTAAATACATTTTTTTTTGGTTTATTTGACCTTCGGAGAGAAAGATAAGAAACATATGCTATCATTTGGGTTTTTCTTTTGTGTGGACATTGGCACAAATGATATTCTAAGTTACATTATGTTGATTTTTTATGGGTTGTGATATAATGAGTTTAATTATTGGTCGATTATATCTAAGAGTCGTGGATTATGCCACATGAGATGGTAAAAGCAAGAGGCAAGTATACTTAATTCTCTTGAAAATGTTTAAAAAGTCCTCTATTTGGAGGGGATACATTTTTTATGTCGAGGATGAAATTATTTTTTAATATCATTTTGATGAACCGGCGCGGGTGACTCGGAGAGGGAGAGGAAGAAAGAGTGCTGGGGGATTCGGTGCGTGGGTGAATGAAGAGGAAGAAGAAGAGTGAAGGGTGTGGATGGATTACAGTGCCGGGGGTGGTGATGATTCGGTAGATTCGGTTGCGGTGGTGTGGATTCGGTGCCGGACAAGTGGGGACTCGAAAAGGGGTTGGAGGGTTGGGAGTGATCCATGGTGGTGGTGGATTCGGTGTCGGTTGGTGGGTGGCCGGCGGCGAGAGCTGAGAGCGCACGAGGCGCGAGAGCGGAGTAGGAGAAGTGAGAGCTCTGAGCTCGTCAGATCTGAATACAGAGAGAGAGAGAGAGGGCGGCTGGCTCGTGAGAGAGCGAGAGATGGGAGGGAGGGAGGAGGGGGAGAGAGACGAGGGAGGGAGAGAGAGAGGTGATTTTGTGTCATGTGATTTGTGGTTAATTTGGGGGATTGAGTTTTAAACAAAATTACACCGTTAGACCTTCATTAATTTTAATTGAAACACAATTGAACTCATGAAGTTTAAGTTATTATAATAGACCATAATTTATAATTATTTTATTTATTATATATTAAATAATTTGACGTACGGTTCGATAGCGATCAATAACGGTTTTGGACCCGACGGCTGTGAACCGGTGACCATGACCCGGTTTTTGTCTTTTTCCGGTTCAAACACGGGGTTTTCGGTTTTTAAAACATTGGTTTTAGGCCCAAGGGGCCTTATATCCGTACTCAGGCGTGTGATCAAGAATTCTGTATTTATCGATTAAAGATATATATATATATATATATATATAATAAAAAAGAGAAGCTATAATACTCACAGTAAAAAATATTTATATGATGCGTTCAAATAGATTATTATTATGATTTGGAAAAGTTTGTGAAATTTGTGCTTTTGTACATTATTACAATTATCCCACCCTTAAATGATCGCACATGACTTGTTGTATTGGACTATAATTTGCCAACCAAACAACTGACAATTGTTAATATATAGCAAACTAATGAGCACGTTGGGCAATGGACCCAATACTAATGTTTTAAAATCAGACAGTTGAGCGAATCGAAAAAATGATCGGGTCACGGATCACAGGTTTAACTGTCGAATTAACTGTTATTGAACAGCTATCGAACCTGACGTCACAAATTATTTATAATAAATAATAAAAATATATAAATATGCAAAAAATTATTTTTGCTACTTTATTTCCTTCACTTTTTTGACATTTCTCTCTCTCTATAACTCTCTTTTTCTCCATCACACACTGTCACACACCAACACCCTCATGTCCAATGCAAAATGTCCAGCACCAATACCCATGTCCAAGCACACACTACACTTCTCCTGCCAATGGACCTGTCACCAAGCCACATAACCATTGTCCATCAGTTTTATATAACTTGTTTGGAGGTGTCAACAGGAAATAAACTTTGACAATGGAAAGTTACTTTGTCATTCTGATATATCTCGAGATTCCTTCGATTGTTTGTTACCTCTCGCCAGCTTCTAGCTTTAGTGCGGGTGTAGTATCTTGAGCTTTTCTAAATAGTGATTACTCAGCAAGAGTTAACGCTGCATTTAGTTCAGGATAGCGGCAGTGTTTGATGTGTCTTAACTGAGGGCTCAGTGCAGAGGACCGCTGTGAGCTTACCCCCGTTTTATAACCAACTCGGTGGAGGCCCCTGGCCCACCCTACAAGGCAGTGCATCATGTGTCTTCACCGAAAAATCGGGTTGCAAAGGACCCATCAAACTTCTTTTCATGCGATCAGTCAGCAGACGGTCCTGCCCTAGTAAGACCAGACTTGTATGGTATGTTGTTGCCCCTTAACTGAATCCTACTTTTATTGAGTTCGTTGGATACAACACAAATAAAAACTATACCTCATAAGGAAATTTAAAGGGTTTTTTATCGAGGATAGTTTAGTGTTAAAAGCGGGCATGGCGTTTTGGTAATACATTGTTTTGTTAGGTTTAGTTGACTTCGGAAAGAAGAACATTATGCTTATCATTCGTGTTTTTCATTTTGTATTGCATTGACAAACTGATATAATAAGTTACATTATGTTGATTATTTAAGGGTTGTGATATAATGAGTTTAATTATTGGTCGATTATATCTAAGAGTCGTGGATTATGCCACATGAGATGGTAAAAGTAAGAGGCAAGTATACTTATTTTCTCTTAAAAATGTTAAAAAAATACTCTATTTTGGAGGGGATAACATTTTTTATGTTCGATGAAATATATTTTTAAATATCGTTTATCATTTTTTTTGGTAGAAGAAAAAATATTATGGCTCCGTGTATAGCGCGAGACATGGAGCTAGGTTGGTTGGCGGAAATTAAACTCTGTGTACCACCAGTAGGTTAGGTCGGTCGATATCGTATTTTAATAACGGGTATAAACAACGGTAGTCAATGAAAATGACACTTTTGTTCCATTGTCATTAGGCTCATTAGTAATACTAAAGAGTCAATTTGTGTCACCTTACTTCTAAAAAAAAGTTAGGATTTGAAGTGTTTTTCTTGTACTTGCTTTATAGCTAAAAATAAACAAAAAAAAAAGGAAGGCTGTGCTGGCTTTTTAACTTATGAACGTTAAAAAAAACCAACAAAAACAACTGATGACCAAACGAAGAAACACCTTCAATTGATATTTGTACAATCTTATTCAATAAAATTAGTCTTTTGTTGCAACTTCTGAATTTTTTTAATGGCCAAAAGTAATAGTTTTTATTTTTTTTATATTGTCAAATGAAAGTAATTTATAGAAAATATATACAAAGATCGATGTTTGAGTAAATTCTCATTAAACCCTTAATTGAACGAAATGGTCACATTATTATTTTTTTAAATTTATTAAGGGTTAGCTGATATAATTAAAAGTGAATGATACTAAATAAAATTTCAGTCAAAGTGAAGGAAAATTAGATTATTTTCCTTTGTATCTCAATATTATTTTCTTTACTCCAAAAACTATTTCAGAATCAAAATAATTCTTCTTGATTGCAAAGAAAAACAATCAAATGAGAAAAAGCAGCAGTAAGAAAAACTCAAAGTGAATTTTACCCCAAGATTTAAAGTAATTATAAAGAAAAATACTATATAAATTAATAATTCTTATTATTTTTTTTACTCACTGACTTATCAAGTGATATGACAAGTGTTTTAATTTGTCAACTACTTATCTCTTCAATTCATCAATATTTTAGCTTTACAAAATAAAAATTTCGCGTTAAATTCTTGGCATGCACGTGCCTTTATTGCATTGATAGCATTTCTGATTGATAAGGTACACTATGCAATGAGGGTGGAATTAATGCCACGACACAATCTTTTATGCCACACAAATTAATAGGGTCCCTCTCCCAAAAAACCTCTCCTTTCTTAGTACTGGCTTTCTTATGCTACTTCCCATCCTCTTCAGGAGTTTCAGGCCAAGGGCATGTTTGGCTGGTGATTTGGAGGGGATTAAACTTTTTCCTCGGATAATTTTGTGCCTCGGCGTTTGGGCTGACAGATTGGAGGCGGATAACTTTTGCCAGGACAACTTTTCCCCAGCAGGTGGGATAGAGGCGGATAATTTTAGTGGCCTGACCTAAACTAAAAGGTTATCCGGGGGGTAAGGGGGTGGGGGATCAGAAAAAAAATCTATAAGAGAAACAAAAGTATTAATTGTTATTATATATATATTAATAAAAATAGATAGGTTTTTAATATCAAGGATATTTTACCATTTTGTTTTCTTCTATATATATTTACTCTTTAGCTTCACACTCTTATCCACCCATTCTCCAAGTATCCCACAAGTTAAAGTTATCCCACCTCCAAAAACTTATCTCCCTTAAAAGTTCCACCTCATATCCTCCAGCCCACCGGGCCCCAGGGCCCTTATCTCGTGATCTCAGGCGTTGATCAAGCATTTCTTTCTTTAGTTATCGATAAGATATATATAAATAAAAAGAGAAGCTATGAATTACTCCAGTAAACATATTTATATGATGCATTCAAATATATTATTATTATGATTGGAAAAGTTTGTGAGATTTGTGTTTATGTACATTATTACAATTATTCCACTCTTAAATGATCGCACATGACTTGTTGCACTGGACTATAATTTGTCAACCAAACAACTGACAATTGTTAATATATAGCAAACTAATGAGCACGTTGGGCAATGGACCCATACTACGGTTCACATTAGACGTGAGCAAATCGAAAAAATGATCGGATCACGGATCACAGGTTTAACTGTCGAATTAACTGTTATTGAACAGCTATCGAACCTGACGTCATAATTTATTTATAATAAATAATAAAAATATATAAATATGCAAAAACTTATTTTTGCTACTTTATGTCCTTCCCTTTTTTGGACATTCTCTATCTATATAATCTATTTCTCTCCATCAAACACTGTCACAACCACAACCCTCGTATCCAATGCACCACTGTCACACACCACTTACCCACTTGTCCATCACCCACTACAATATCCTTTCCCCAATGGACACTGTACACACCACATTACCCATTGTCCATCATTATGAAACTCGTTTGGATATTTTGGATTTAAACTAACATATTATCAACACATATATTTCTATTATAAATTTTTTATTTTTAATTTATAGATACTAGTGTATTTATAGAAATATTGTTTTTTATAACAAAATTTTAGTGAGCACACATTAATACCCCCTCTCTCTCTCTATCACACACCGTCACTACTCCACCCCTCTCTCACTCCTCCTCTTCCTCTTCCTCTCTTCCCTCTCTTTCATCCTCCTAAATCCTAATCCTCCTGCCTACCGCCGGAGACCCTCGGTCTCTCCCTCGTTGGCGAAACCCTCCATCTCATCTCCGCCTACAAGACCGAGAACCCCGGGTCGCAAAAACCCGATCTGCTTCGATGGTTTAACAGTTTAACTGTGGGTCTTCACGGTTATGTTTGATTTGAATCTAATTCGGTTATTAACAAAGGGGGATGACCGACACAAATTATTTTTTCATTTCGTCGGACGGTTAAACCGACCAATCCCGTCCGGGAATGTCAAAAAACCATGCTCAATAGGCACCACATCGTGCCCTTACTCGTGTACTGAACCCACTATTAAAACTACCTACATCAAATGGATGGTACAATGGACTATAATTCGCCAACTAACACATCTGGATATGTGGTTTTGAAAAAATAAATGTTAGCCTATGGCCGTATTCTTGGGCAACCTAAATTCCAAAAACAAGTTTGGCTAATAGCAACGACATGGCATTCCTGTTCCTATGTTAAAAAAATTATTTTGGCCCTAAATAACGGGGAAAGACATTTCAGATAAGGGGAGAGCAAAGACAAAACTTAATTAATCATTTCCGCGGATGTGAGGATTTTGAAATATTCACAATTGCAGGGACACCAAATTTATTATTCCCTCCTCCAAATTATTTAAAAAACGTTTTACTTGCATCGATCCGAATATTAACTACATCATAAAATAAAAGTTAAAGATTTACGAATCAAATAAGTTTTGTGTGGCCAATTTCACGGTTACCCCGCCCAAATTAGATATTCAAATAGGTAAACAGAATTTCTGTGCTATTAATACACACTTTTTATATGGTAAACAAAACATTCCAAGGATATGAAACAATGGAATATTATTTGGAGGTCATAAAGTTTCTATACAAAAAAAAAAAATTGATAACACAATATTAGAAATATATTCATCGAAATAAACAACGTGGTTATTCCCCTCCAAATAGAGGATTTTTTTTAAAAAACATTTTCAAGAGAAAAAAAAAAGTTATTACCTTACTGTTGCTTTTACATATCATGTGGCATTAATACACAACTCTTAGAATATAATTGACTAATAATTGATCATTATATCAACAACCGTAGATATTAGATCAAATAATAATAGAACTTATGTATATCATTGTCATGCAACACAAAAAGAAAAAATACAAATTGATAGCATAATGTCTTCTTCACATCAAAATAAAACAACAACATAAGCATAAAAAGAACAAAATAGATTTAACTCAATTTTTGCTTAAAAAACAAAAATCTTCCGATTAAAAATAAATCTTAAATTTCTTATTGAAGGTATAGTTTTTATTTGTGTTGTCAGTCTACTAACTCATAAAAGTTAGGATTCCTTTCCACAAAGAAAGAATATAAAGACATCTTTCCTTATTTCTTTCAAATACATTTCAAGCTTCTCCTTTTTTATAATACAGTTTATTTCTTAATGGTTTTTCTAATAAATATTTTTTCATTAATATTCTGCATTGTATAAGATTTCCTAAATTTTTTCCTCTCACATTTAATCCATTGTCCCTTTTCTAAATTTACCGTTAAAAATCACTTCAATTTTTTTCCCACTATTATATTTTTATAATACTATTATGGCCAATTTTCTACTACCATTAGGACTGGTTTGGTTGCAATCTCCCCAAACATTTGTCACCCACAGACCTCCCACTCAAAATAATAATTAAGTAAATTGTAAAACAGGTATCGTGCATACACAAACATGTACATTATATTAAACTTTTAATCTATTGAAAAGATTATCTTTTTACTTTTCCGCTTTTCTCCAATGTTATCGCTTTATTTTTTTTTATTAGCGAACTTACTCAAAACATCGATCATTGTTGTATTATAGATATTCTATAAATTAATGGTATTTTACAATATAAAAAAAAATAAATAAAAAACTATTAACTTTTGGCCATACCCCCCCCAGATTCAAAAGTTGCATAAAAAACCAATTCCTTGAATAAGATGGTACATACATATTAAGGCTCCATTTGGTACCAGTTTTTCGGCTGACTTTTTTTAAGCTTATAAGCAAAAAAGACAGAAAGAATTATTTTTTTTTGATTTTTTGTTTATTTTTAGCTAAAGTAAAGCTAGAAAAGAAAAAAATATAAAAAAATCTTGAATTTTTTAGAAGCAAGTTTAAAAAAAACTTGACTCTTAAGCATTACTAAACGGAGCCTAAATGACAAGGGAGACAAGTCATTTCATTGGATAACGTAGTATTATACCGCTATTAAATGACGATATTGACGACCTACCTACATAGATGGTACACGGAGTATAATTCGCCAACCAACCCATCTGCATGTCTCGTGCTATACACGGAGCCATAATTTTTTTCTTCTACCAAAAAAAAATGATAAACGATATTTAAAAATATATTTCATCGAACATAAAAAACTGTTATCCCCTCCAAAATAGAGGATTTTTTAAACATTTTCAAGAGAAAATAAGTATATGTGTCTCTTGCTTTTACCATCTTATGTGGCATAATCAACGACTCTTAGATATAATCGATCAATAATTGAACTCATTATATCACAACTCTTAAATATAATCAACATAATGGAACTTATCATATCAGTTTGTCAATGCAACAAAAAATAAAAAATACAAATGATGAGCATAATGTTCTTCTTTCCAAAGTCAAATAAAACAAAAAAACAAGTATTTAACGCAATTCCCGCTTTAACAAACTAAAATATCTTCTGATAACCCCCCTCCCCCCCTTAAATTTCTTATTGAGGGTATAGTTTTTATTTGTGTTTGTAAGCCCACGAACTCATACAAGTAGGATTTTATAAACGGGCAAAAACATACAAATCACAACGTTGGTCTTGCGTTAGGGGCAGGGATCTCCGATGAGCTATCCTATGACACAACAAATATTCAAGGTAGTCAAACTAATTTTCAAAGACATGGAAAACATAATACCAAATATAATATGACCACCTTTTCTTAAAAATTTCCAACGACATTTTGCCTTTTAAAAGATAAGTATATTTCAGGCTCCCATTAGGGAAAAAAAAAAAAAACGGCCAAAAAGGAGGTAATAAATTAAATTAGCCAAAAGAAAAAAATCATACTGAAAAAACTCCAAAAAGATAAAATTGGTATTGGTTACTATACATTTTACCCAATTAGTTTAATTTAACAAAAAATAAGAGAAAATGGTGAGATTATATAAAAGATGGACTTTTGGTCCTTACCTAATATAAGGGTTTATACCTAGTGGGGCTCCTATGTTTACCAAACCACGAAAGCGACGCGGTCCCTATCTACTAAGGGTCAAACATTGAGGTCAATCGTCACTTTATGTCAAAGTATTATGTGGTCTCGCCATCTATGTATGTTCAATTAGTGAGTGAAACTAAGATTTTGTCCTCATTAAACCCTGCATCTGAACGAATGGTAAAATGAAATGTTTTCTAATTTATTAAGGGTTGGCTGATATAATAAAAAGTGACTGAGCCTAAATAAAACTTCGGTCAAGGGAGGCCGATATTAGATGATTTCCTTCGTATCTCAATATTATTTTCTTTACTCCAACACAAGCTATTCAGGATCAAAAAGAATCTTCTTGATTGCAAGAAAACAATAAATGAGAAAAAGCGCAGTAAGGAAAAAACTCAAAGTGAATTTGAACCCCAAGATTTAAAGTAATTATAAAGAAAATATATATAAATATAATCTTATTATTTTTTTCCTCACTGGACTTAGCAAGGATATGACAAGGACTTTAATGGGTCAACCACTTATCTCTTCAATTATCAAATGATATTTGAGCCTTTCAAAAAAAATTCGCGTTACGTTATTTCGTATCATTCACTTTAGTTATCTCAGCCAATCTTAAGAAATAAAAAAAAATGTAAGGCGACCATTTCGTGCAATTAGGGGTAATGAGGACAAAATACTTATTATCAACACTTAATTGAACAAACACCATAGATGCAGACCACATTAATATTTGACATAAAGTGTAAGGATGGACTCAATGTTTGACCTTGGTAAAGATAGGGGACCGCTTCCCCCTCGATTTTGATTAAAATAGGATTCACCACTAAGGTATAACCCTTATATAACCTTATATTGGTTTAAAGGAAAAAAAAGTCTTAACTAAATGGAAGCGCAATTAATTTATTTTAATTTTAGCAATGCCTTCTAGCGGCCACCTCTTAATACGAGGCCAAGAAGGAGAACTATTATATTAGAGGATTATGGAGGGTACCAAAGGAATTGGTTTTAACTTTATGTAATTTTTCGTCAAACATACCAAGCTGCAAAAAAATCTTTTTATCGATGGTTGATCAAAAATAATTTTTATAATCCATATGAACTTCCAAAAACTTCGTTAGGGTCCAAGGGTCAATACAAAATCTAAATTAAAACTATTTTCTTTAGTGGCGGCTAAAAAGTAATTTATAGTTGTTTTCTAAATGCATGAAGTAAAATATTATTGAATAGTACGTGTGCCTTTTGTAAAAAAGAAGTATTTCAAAATTAAAGTTGATCACATTTCAACATCCATTAATTATGTCACGAAAAGATTGAATAAATTGCATATGTTATCGGCCGAAAAAATGTGAGTGCAATGTTGAAGCAATATATATTGTTTCAGATGATACAATCTTTTTGTTATAATCTCACATTTTCTCTTTAGTTTTTCTATAATTTAAACTATATTTGGTAAAATGTATAGTACCAATACCAAATTTTATCCTTTTGGAGTTTTGTAGTATGATTTTTCATTTATGCTAATTTAATTTATATGACCTACATTGTTGGTCGTTTTTTTTTTTCTAATTTGGGATGCCTGAAAATATAAGTTATCTTTGAAAAGTCAAAATGTCTTTGGAAATTTTAAGAAAAGGTGGTCATATTATATTTGGTATTATGTTCATGTCTTTGGAAATTTGTTTGGACTAGACTTGAAAATAATTTTTTTTTTGGTATGAATTTTATAGTTTATGTGATCACTTTTAAATTATATAAAATCTTTTAAATACTTAAGAAAATTAGTTTGTTTATATTTTTCTTAAGATACTATATAGAATACTAATGGTATACTCAATTTAAAAAAAAAATAGAAACTAATAAAGTATAAATGGTTAAATATGTTTAGCATTTAGGAGACCGAACCTTAGGGGCTGTTTGGCTGGTGGATTAGGAGGGGGGATAATTTTTTCCCCCAGATAATTGTTCCCCATGTCGTTTGGCTGCGGATAAGGAGGCGGATAAGTTATGCCCCCGGATAAGTTTTCCCCAGCAGGGGTTGGATGAGGCGGATAATTTTGGGTGGCCTAGACCCTAACTAAAAGTTTATCGGGGGATAAGGGGGTGAGGAAAAGAAAAAAATATTAAAGAGAAAAAAAATGTATATTTTTATTTATATATATATAGAGAGAAAATAAACATATATATTTTAATAATTAAATATTTCTATTTTCTTTCTCTCTCTATATTTCTTTTTATCACACCCTTATCCACCCATTCTAAAAAAAAATTCAAACAAAGTTAAAAAGTTATTCCCCTTTTCAAAGTTATACCTTCGAAAATTTATATCCCCTTTAAAACTATCCCTCCCATATCCGCCAGCGAACGGCCCGTTAGGCTTAGTGTGACAAACTTAAAAATTTAAAAGTTTTTAGAAGTGGGCTTAAGAACTCAATATCAAGCCTTGAATTGGGCTGGGCTTAGATATTCATAAACTGTCTTAGGCTCCGTTTGGTAATACTTAAAAACAAAGTTTTTTTTTTAAATTGTTGCTAAAAAGGGCAAGATTTTTTGGTTTTCTTACTTTTGTGGCTTTACTTTAAATAAAAGTAAGCAAAAAACAAAAAACAAAAAAACAAAAATACCAGCTCTGTTTGACTTTTTTGCTTATTTAAATTAAAAAAATTAAAAAAAACTTATGTCAAACGGAATGAATGCTCACCTATGTTTTTAGGCTTTTAGCCAATCAACTTGGCAGGATTCTATAAATGTAAAGTTTGTGCCTTTTGATAGTAAGTCACAAATGAACTACTATACGCTTCTCTCTATCTCTCTCTCTCTCCTACATATGGTGACCTTGAAGGCCTCCCCGAAGTGAAAAACCAGCCGGGACACACGGCGGGAATCATGTACATACCGAACTTGATAGGCTATTTCCATAACCCATGCGCCTACAATTTACTTTTACCCGGACTAGAAGAAGGAATCGAAGATAAAGGCAGCAAAAATTCTCAAAGATCGCTAAGCAAGCCACTTGTCGGTATTTTACCCCCTCGCAGGGAGCCCTGTGCAAGATATTGACCAAGGTCTACGCATGGAGCTGCACTGTAACTCGAAGGGCGCTTCTGTCCTGAGGCCGAGTCGGAAGGCCTTAAAAATCGAGACTATGAGGACTTGTCCGATCCAGAAACGAGCTCTCATACCATCCGTGGACTACAACAAAACCAATTCATGAGTTGCCATTGGTTTTGTTTGCAAACTAACAAAGTTTAGTTGTGGTGCAATTAGTGTGGGTAGGTATGGTGGTAAATTAAGTTCCGAATCTTAATAGGAAGAGTTAGGTTCTTCGGTTAAAGGGTGTTAAAACAGAGGTGTGGATTAAGATTAGAAAAGTGACTAAACATTACAACTTTCATTACGCTCGTCACGGTTCCTTAGGTTTGGCAAATTTTGAGAAATACTTGGCCACCCTTCTTACGATTGGAGTGGAGCGAAAAAAACTTTGTAAGATTATGAGTTATATTTTAAAGCCGTTATTCGATCCGATACTAAAGAGGACGATACGGCTGTAAGACAACGATTTGTTGTGTCTTAATGACATTAGGGTTAGATTGCTATGTTCGAGCTTTATTCTATTTGATTTTCTATACTAGTACTATTACATGGTTTATACAGCTTGTTTTGTTTTGATGATTTGGATTTTACCATTCTTATTGACAGGTACAAATCAGGATTCTTATTTATCATGGGAGGCTAACTTTTGTAATTTTAAAATTATCTTTAAAAAAATTTGAGAGTTAGTTAACCTGTATAATTTCTGAAGTGTATTAAAATTTGTAGTATAATTAGTAATTTTTTTTAAACTTTTAAGGGTGTGATAGCCCCTTATTCCATCCTTGCTTATTGAACTATAATTTTAATAAGTTCATAAACCTCCAACAGGGATCTCACATGTCCTTGCTGATGGCCTAGCTGCTGGGCATTTCATCTCAAATTGGGCGAGAATCGCTCGCGGTGAGCAAATTGATCACATTTACCCTTTCTCGATCGAACAAAGTTACGAACTGAGAGTCTGGGGCACCACGTTTTGATCAACCGGAGTTCAAACCAACCACCCCTGCTCTTGATTGGCCACTCAAGTAATTAGAAGAGCGGAAGAAGAAAACCACGGTAGCTGTGCTAAAGCTAAGCGAGAGCAAATACAGGGCATGAAGAGAAAAGCGCTAATAGTCAATAGGACCTTCACGAGGTACGAGGTCGTGGCTGCGCATGTATGGAGGTGTGCGTGCAAGGCACGCGGACACAAAAGTGAGCAAGTAACAAATATGAGATTTGCGGTGGATTTTCGCAATTGCGCGTGAAACCTCCATTGCCAAAGGGTAGTGGGGAATGCAGTATTACCAAACTGTGGCATTGCAACCTCGGGGAGAGCTAGGTCTAAGCCATTAGCTTATGCTTCAGGCAAGATACGACAAGCCAAAGAGAGATAACAACGAGTACATAAGGTCCTCTCTTGCTTTCTTGAAAAATGAGCCGAATTTATCTAGATTCGACATTTCCACATTGCTGGATACACTGAGGGATTTTTTACGGGAATCCAAACATAGTAATCACTAGTTGGTCACTTGCGTCTTTATTTGGCGATGATTTTGGATGGGGAAGGAAAGGAAATTACACTTGGACCTGGAACCCGCGTTCGATGGAAAGTATTCATATTCCTAATATAAGAAGACGGTTCCTTCGTTTTTGCGTGCTTGCAGGTTAGAGCATTATGAACACTTCAATAAATTTTCATGGAAGATAATCAAAAAATTACTTTTAGGTTTACGATTTGAGGATTACATTTAATGCCTAGACTTGCCCATTTATATCTCCTTGATGTTTTTTGTGCTGGAATTAATCATTGTCCTTGTTATTCATCAACCTTTCAAAAAACACTATAGTTGTCTATGGAGACATCGGGTGGCCCGGTCACATTAGTGTGTATTATTTATAATGTGAAAATCTGTTGATGATATTTTGAGTTGTGCCAATTTTTTATTATTTTAGAAGTGTTCCAAAATATTTCTAAAACTTTTGCTTTTATGCTTATAGGTCAAAGGATAAAGATTGTTGTTTGGAAAATGCAAGAATACCTGCTTTTAAATCCAAATAACCCCTTATCCTTATTTATTAGCGTTTATAAATTTAGTTAGAGAACTGTATGTCGCCAAATGAAGAAGAGGAAAGGAAACTAAGGCGGCCATGTTAAAGAAGTAAAGGACCAATACATAAGCTGAAGACAAAAAAAGCTAATAGAGGGATATTGTACATCCTTCGCGAAGGCACGGGAGGGACCGTATGAGGTTAGTGTCCTCTCACGCTATGGAGGTGTGAGTGCAAGGCACGCCAGCAAGAAAGTGAGGGAAAGAAAGTAACAAACATGAGAATCGCCATGAAGTTATGTAAAATGATTCGGCAATACAGAATTCAAATAATAATTTTATTTCATTTGATAAAAAAATTGAAATTACATAAACGTAATGCAGAAATTAAAATTCAAAATCTGAAATTAGAGATACAAATAGTAAATTAGATCAAGTTCTACTTTCACAGTCTCCTTAAGAAAAATTTTGTCGCCTACCGAAGGTGTTGAAAGTTTTTGCCGGCGTCTTTCTCCCAGGATAAAATGACTGAACAAAGAACTACAGGAACACTTCCGTAGCAACCTTGACGAACATGATAAAACGCATGTTTCTATTTCCCTTAAAGAACTCAAAAATATTTTTCTAAATTGTTATTGCTATTGGTGAATTTTTCTAGCAATAAAAAATTCTCATTATAAAGAAAAATAATGACATTTTAGTTTCTAAAAACTCCCATCCATAAACCCCCATCATGAGGGATTTTGATGGCTATAAACTCCAACTATTAAGGGCTGTTTATGGTTGTCATTTGGATTTCTAACATCTTATTTTGGAGTTGTTAAATTTAGCCCATTTTGGGCTTTTATTCACATCATATTTCTTACAATCCCCCCGAATGAAAATTTCATACAGACCGACTCAAATCGACTCAAACTCAAGAGAGATTTGAGAGAGACAACAAAAAATTCCTGCATTGGATAGTTAGCTTTGGGCCTTAAACCTTTCTTGTGAGAGCCTATTGAATTTACTGGCAGACTAGTGGGCAGTCCTGTCTTGAACTGTGTCGTAATCTGTGTAAATTGAGATAATAGACGTCACACAGGTGTTGGCCTAATAGGCAACCCAATAGGGGGGTCAATTTGATTTTTTAAAAATTAATTTGCTATTAAGATTAATTAAAAATTAATCTATTCACTAAAACAATAACTGAAATTGTAAGTAATACAATAAAGATAAGCAAAAACAAAGTATGAAGGGCACACCAAGATTTACCGAGATTCAACCACAATGTGTGGTCTACGTTCTCTCAAGACTTCCACAAGATTTTCTTTCACTATTTGCAATCAACTGTTACAAGGTGGGATGCTGATTTACAAAGTGCTCAACTCACTTTTTACACAAGAATTTCACCCAAGTTCTTAAAGTGGTTTTGTCCAATACCCACTTAATCTTTTTGTCTCTTTTTGTTTACTGAATCACCAGAGGATCAGTGTGGGGGTGGTGCACCCTATCCAGGTCAGCTCTGGTGAACGTGATACTTCTCGGTTCGGAATTTTAAGTCTATTCGGTTCTTAGCTAGTGCTTAGACCGAGAAAAATCTTGTGCATGGTCTTATCATTTGGATCTCCCCCGGTTAGGCCTATTCTAAGATCGAGGTGGTTTGGACCACCATCATGTGAATAGTGCCTAAGGGAAGATCCTCCTCAATCTTCCGTTTGGTTTTGTCTATTTCGTTCTTTAGCCTCGGTCAACCTTGGGTTTTTAGGTCTGGCCTCGGCTTTTTCTGCTCAAGTCTTTTCCTCATCAACATACTCTTCAAGTGTCCATCTCGAACACAGCTAGTCTAGGAAAACCTTTAGGGTCGGTATATCTCTATAGGTACACTCTTTCTTCGTGAATGAAGGAATACCTCCACCGTTGGTGAGTGTATCTTGGGGTCTGCCCAAGGGCTAAGGCTTTGGACAGCCCCAGTAAGGGCTTATCTCAAAATTTGGGCGAGGAAGGGAGTTTGTAGATCGATTCCTTAAAAGCCATGTATCCCCTACCTCACTCGCTCTTGTAATCAACGAGCTTCTCCTTACACTTTTGAATTGGCCCCTCGCCCCAGTTTGCAGTCCTTGTAGCTTTCCTATGCCTATCTGACGTCTGTCCTCCACCAAATGAGTATTTTGACCTAGGACATGAGAGCCCAGAGGTCAATAGGCGGGTGGACCGTCAATTTATCCAAACAAGTCTCTTCCTCGAGTCAACTGAGCTTGTAGATCGCCATGCCAAATCTCGGAGCACTCCTCGATCTCGTTGTACGTCTCCTAGTAACGCTTGCTATAGTTCCTAATCATCTCGTTCTTGCCCTTTCGGAGCATCAAGAGAGCTAATGCCTTTAGGTGCTTTCGTATTAATCATGAACCGAGCTATGAATGATTCAATAAGCTAATGGAAGCTCTATATTGATCCCGTAGGCAGTTGTTGAACCACTTCAACCCTTCGTCACCTAAGTTAGATGGGAATACGCGGCACATTAGGGCATATATGTGGTTTCAAAGAGCCATCATTTACCTGACATGGCTCATGTGGGATCTCAAATTTGACTTCCCATCTTACAGCGTGAACCTCAGTAATGTGAACTTCTTTGGTGGATCCAATTCCTTGATTTCTCAAGAAAATGGAGTCTAGGACTTTGGGACTAGGTCCATTTGTTCGAGTTTGATCGTGCGGGCTATCGACCCAACAAGAGCAACAACTTGTTAGAGGCCGCCGCCCTTTGATCATTGAGCCTACTGTATAGGTCACAATCTCAATTTCGTTTGCCATTGAGCGTCTCATAGAGATCCTTACCAAAGTCAGCTCAGTTAGGAGATCCCTTCCACTTATTCGAAGCTACGAATTTGCTATCCGTCCGGCTATCCAAGTTGATATGGGATGGGTGTTGTCTTTTGTCTCGGTCTTCCCAAGATGGGAGTGTCGGTTCTTTAACCCTATCTTTAGAATGTCCTACTACTGCTACTAGGACGGATTTTGCCAAGCGTTGCGCCATTTTGGCCAACTAATTTTGTAAGCATTGAATAGTTATGTCCTGGCTGTCTGCACCTCCAGGGAGTAACTGACTCAGATTCTATCTAGAGGTGGCCCTGGCCGCCCTCTGGGCATCATCCAATAGTTTGACTCCTTTGCCCCTAAGAGCTTTGGGTGCATCAGGAGCCTCCCTACGAGTTTTTCAACTATTGGAATGGTTGCTACTTTACGATGCCATCAGTACTAGTTTTGCGAATGTCTATAATCGATTTTCTACAAACGACGCCAATTGTGGGGGTGTAGTGTTTGAAGGAGAGAGGAAGAAAATCGACGATAGACACCCACAGTGGTTCTACGACAGTAGTAATAGCTTCAACCAGTCAACCTCCGATGCCCTACTTGTAACACAGACATAGTAAGTTCGGCCGCTAGAGTTGTTTTCGTTAAACGGCTCTTCGACGGTCAAGTTAGAATACCGAATATGTAGAGAGAGAAAGTGTATATAAGCTCAGATAGCCAAAGTATGTGTACCTTTCAATGAAAGAAAAGTTGGCTTTATATAGCATAACCCGATGCATGTCTTGACACACTAGCTGTCTTGTCATCGGACAGACTATAACTTGACGCATACTCATACTCACCAACCGGTGTGTTAGTATGTAAGTGGCTGACCCATCCATGCTCCTAAGACTTGGCTGATAGCTAGTCATCATCACGCCGATGTCTCTATCTGGGTATGGAGATTGTCAAAAGAAACTTTGACGTGCAAGTTACCTTTTGTCCTTGATATCCCTCGAGATTGCCTTCGATCGTTGCCTCTCGTCCAAGCTTCTAGTGCGGTTATTATCTTGAGCTTGCTACATAGTGTTACTCGGCAGTACGTTGCATTTAGTTCGGATAGCGGCAGTGTTTGATAGTGTCTTCACTGAGCTTCAGTGCAGAGGACCGCCGAGCTTACTTTTAACGATCCGTCGTTGGAGGCCCCCTGCCCCCCTAGCACTGCCATGTTCAATGGTGTCTTCCGAGCTCCGGTTCAGAGGAACCACAATTTTCATAGCTGATAGTTCAGCAGAGGTCCCTGCCCTAGTAAGACCAGACTTGTTATTGTATGTTTTGCCCTTTACAGAATCCTAACTTTTATGAGTTCGTGGGCTTACAACACAAATAAAAACTAGGGATAACTTCATTCACACCCCCTGAGGTTTTTCATAATTGTACTGACCTCCCCTGTGGTTTTAAAAATGGCACTGACCTCCCCTGTAAGAACAAAACTGACCATTATACCCCATCCCCCACGTCCACCCCAACCCACCCCAACCCACCCCCGCGATTTTTATTTATTTTTTTAGTTTTTATTTTAATTATTTTTATTTACTTTTTTAATCTCTAATTTATTTTTTTACAGTTTTTTTTTTGGATACATTTTTTTTTTAATTATATTTTTGTTGTTTTTTTAATTTTTGGGTTTTCATTATTTTTTTAATAAAAAAAGACACAATTTAAGTTCACAAATACTCTGATCATTATATTTAAAAATGTACAAACTTTTTATTTGTATGGTATAAATTATAAATATCTTAAACCCTCATTAATTAAATTTCCCTGTTTTTCCACTGTTTTTTCCCCCCCTGGTTGCTTCTTTCTTTCTGCTTCCTGTCTTTGTTTCTTTTTTTTCTCCCTTTCCCATCAATAAGTTGATATACCCAAGTGAGAGGCTACTCTTGGTCATTAAATCTTGACTTTCAAATAAATATGCCAATCAGATATTAAAAGTTCAGTACATTAGATGCGAAACTTCTAAATGTTTAGATACTTTCGCTAAATTTGCTAAATGATCATCTAAAAATAAAAAAACTCAAAACTAAAATACTTTGAATTTTTTAAAAAAAGTAGGGCCAAATTGGCGTTTTATTAATGAGTTTTAAGATATTTTATAATTTATTACCTTCAACAAAAAGTTTTGTACAATTTTTTAAATTAATTATCAGATTATTTGTGAACTTAAATTTGTGTTCTCCTTTTTATTTTATGTTTATTTATTTTTTATTAAAAATTAATTAATTAAAAAAAATACAAACATATAATAAAAAAATCTTTATCAAAAAAAACTATACAACCCAACTCCCTTATATAAAAAGTAAATAAACATAATTAAAAGAAAAACTAAAATAAACTAAAAAAAATCGTAGGGGTGGAGTGGGGTGGGGTTGGGTGGGGGTCTGTGGGGGCTGGGGGCGGGTATAATGGTCATTTTTGCTCTTACATGGGAGGTCAGTGGCCATTTTTAAAACTACAGGGAGGGTCAGTAACAATTAATAAAAAACCTCAGAGGTGTGATGCAGTTATCCCTAAAAATAAAAACTATACCCTCATAAAGAAATTTTTTTTTTACTACTGACTATAAAGTGGATATGCAAGTGTTTTTAATATTTGTCAACTACTTATCTCTTCAATTCATCAATCATATTTTAGCTTTACAAAATAAAAATTTCGCGTTAAATTCTTGGCATGCAAGTGCCTTTATTGCATTGATAGCATTTCTGATTGATAAGGTACACTATGCAATGAGGTGTGAATAGTGCCACGACATCATCTTTTAGTGCCACACAACTTAATATCTTTATTGTGGGTCCCTCCTCCCGAACCCCTCTCCTTTTCTAGTACCTTGGCTTTACCTTATGCTCTTCCTCATCCTCTCTCAGAGTTTCAGGCCCAAGGGCCTTATCTCGTATCTCAGGCGTTTGATCAAAAATTCTTTATTTATCTATTAATATATATATATATATATATATATATATAAATAAAAAAGAGAAGCTATAATATTCACAGTAAAAAATATTTATATGATGCGTTCAAATATATTATTATTATGATTGGAAAAGTTTGTGAGATTTGTGTTTATGTAAATTATTACAATTATTCTACCCTTAAATGATCGCACATGACTTGTTGTATTGGACTATAATTTGCCAACCAAACAACTGACAATTGTTAATATATAGCAAACTAATGAGCACGTTGGGCAATGGACCCAAAACTAATGTTTTGAAATCAGATAGTTGAGCCAATCAAAAAAAAAATAATCGGGTCATGGATCACAGGTTTAATCGTCGGATTAACCATTATTGAACCGTTATCGAACCTGACGTCATACATTATTTTTAATAAATAATAAAAATATATAAATATGCAAAAAAATATTTTTGCTTCTTTATTTCCTTCACTTTTTTGATATTTCTCTCTATATATAACTCTCTTTCTCTCCATCACACACTGTCACACACCACACCCTCGTGTCCAATACACATTGCCACACACCACATACCCACTGTCCATCACACACTACACTCTCATGTCCAATAGACACTGTCACACACCACATAACCATTGTCCATCATTGTATACCTTGTTTGGATATTTTGGATTTATAATTAAACATATTAAACATATATTACTATTTATAATCTTTTTATTTATAATTTATAGATAATATTGTATTTATAAATAATATTGTTTTTTATAACAAAATTTTAGTGAGCACACATTAATACCCCTCTCTCTCTCTATCACACACTGTCACTACTCCACCCCTCTCTCACTCCTCCTCTTCCTCTTCCTTCCCTTCCCCTCTCTTTCAATCCTCCTAATCCTATCCCTCCTTGCTACCGACGGAGACCCTCGGTCTCTCTCTCGTCGGCGAGACCCTCCATCTCATCTCCACCTACAAGATCGAGAACCTCGGGTCGCAAAAACCCGATCTGCTTCGATGGTTTAACAGTTTAACTATGGATTTTCACGGTTTATGTTGATTTTATATCCTAACTGGGTTAAAGGAATTGACCGAATTATTTTTTAATTCGATCGACGGTTCAACCGATTCAACCGACCAATCCCGTCCGAATTTCAAAACCATGCTCAATAGCACAGCACCTCTCGCCCTTTACTCGTTGTACTGAACCACTATTAAACCTACCTACATCCAGTGGATGGTACATGGACTATAATTCGCCAACTAACCCATCTGCAGATGGTTGAAAAACATAATGTTAGCCTATGGCCGTACTTCCTCTGGCAACCATAAATTCAAAAACCAAGTTGGGCTTAATAGCACGACATGCCTTCCCCTTTCCTATTTGTTAAAAAATTATATTTTGCCTAAAATAAAGGGGAAGAAATTTCAGATAGGTGGAGAGAAGACAAACTTAATTATATCATTTCAGCGGAGTGAGATTTTGAACTATCACAATTGCAGCGGACCCACCAAAATTATTATTCCCTCCTTCCAATATTAAAAAACTTGTTTTACTTGCATCGATCGCATAATTAACTTACACTCAATAACATAAAAAGTTACATATTTACGAATCAAATAAGTTTTGTTTGCACATTTCACTTGTACCCCGCAATTGTGATATTCAAATAGGTAAAACAGAATTCATGTGATATTCATACACAATTTTTATATGGTAACAAACATTCTCAAGGATATGAAACAACTAGCACTATCTCTTGCTATGCATGGAGTCATAAATTTTTTTTTCTAAAAAAAAAATTGATAAACAATATTTAAAATATATTTCATCGAACATAAATAAAGTGTTATCCCCTCCAAAATAGAGGATTTTTTAAACAGTTTCAAGAGAAAAAAATATACTTACTTGTTGCTTTTACCATATCATGTGGCATAATACACAACTCTTAGATATAATCGACTAATAATTGAACTCATTATATCACAACCCTTAAATATAATCAACTAATAATAGAACTTATTATATCTATTTGTCAATGCAACACAAAACGAAAAATACAAATGATAAGCATAATGTTCTTCTTTCCAAAGTCAAATAAATCACAAAAAAAATAATCATAAAACGAACAAAATGTATTTAACTCAATTTTTGCTTTAAAAAACTAAAATATCTTCCGATAAAAAATAAATCTTAAATTTCTTATTGAAGGTATAGCTTTTATTTGTGTTGTAAGTCTACTAACTCATAAAAGTTAGGATTCCTTTCCACAAAGAAAGAATATAAAGACATCTTTCCTTATGTCTTTCAAATACATTTCAAGCTTCTCCTTTTTTATAATACAGTTTTTTCCTTAATGATTTTTCTAATAAATATTTTTTCATTAATATTCTGCATTGTATAAGATTTCCTAATTTTTTTCCTCACACATTTAATCCATTGTCCCTTTTCTAAATTTACCGTTAAAAATCACTTCAATTTTTTTCCCACTAATATATTTTTATAATTCTATTATGGCCAATTTGCTACTACCATTAGACTGGTTTGGTTGCAATCATCAACATTTGTCACCCACAAGAACTCCCACTCACAAAATAATAATTAATAAATTTGTAAACATGTATCTGTGCATACACAACATTTACATATATTAAACTTTTAATATATTTAAAAGACTAATATTTTTTACTTTTCCTCTTTTCTCCAATGTTAATCGCTTTATTTTATTTTTATTAGCGAATTTACTCAAACATCGATCTTTGTATATATATATATATATCCTATAAATTACTTTTATTTTACAATATAAAAAAAATAAAAACTATTACTTTTGGCCATTAACAAAATTCAGAAGTTTCAATAAAAAACCAATTTCATTGAATAAGATTGTACAATATCACTGTTAAGGTTCCGTTTGGTACCAGTTTTTCGGCTGACTTTTTTTAAGCTTATAAGCAAAAAAGCCAGAAAGAATTTTTGTTTTTTTTGATTTTTTATTTATTTTTAGCTAAAGTAAAGTTAGAAAAAAAAATATAAAAAAATCTTGATTTTTTTAGAAGCAAATTTAAAAAAAAATTGACTCTTAAGCATTACTAAACGGAGCCTAAATGACAAGGGAGACAAGTCATTT
>CM018908.1:14648071-14650571 GCA_009663005.1 Actinidia chinensis | reverse complement strand
CATGTAATTTGCCAGTAATTGTATGAATTAGATAAATGGACATAGGATAGAATAAATCATAATGAAGATGATGCAAAAAATTTAATTATGCCTACAAACAAATTTATTTATAACAAAAACAATCGCATGGGTAGTAAAAATATAACAAGTTTGTTTAGTAATTCTCAAGTGTGCAAAAAAGATTATATAGCCAAAGTACTACACATGGCCTCCGTACACATAGAGGTGGCCTCCATCTCTACTGGGGTCTTGATCGACGTGAAAAGGACATTGGCAGTGTCCCTAGTCTGTGTGGCTGTGACTGTCGGCTGTGGCTGTGTGGCTATGGACTTTTTCTGGCTTGGCTCCAGGGTCGCGTGTGACTCTGCCGTGTGATCTGTGAAATCCCCTCTACGGAGGACAGTATCTCTATCTGCCCCGAGATGCCAATAATGGCGTCAAATATCCATCAAACTCATCCTCACTCTACTGCAAGTATGAGAGCCCTATCATATGAAGGGAGATGTAATATGGCGATGGGGGTGCGACGTGGTCTAACCCCGAACTACTCGGACCGTGATGATGAGGCACATCATTGTGACAGATGTGAATACATTATAGATGGCATCGCAGGTGGACGTTAGGATGCAGATGGCTCGCGATGGATTTTCATGAGTCTGGGGAGCACCGACATAATGCGTGGTGAACTGCTGGGAGGAAGACGTGATGGGAGGTTGGATGGACTGGAAAGCTGGGTGCATGGCAGTGGGAAGTGGCGTGGGACTCCCGGTGGCATGGTAGGGGGAGGTTCGGTACTTCTGGCTGTCCGATCCGCTCGTGCTCAGTTAAGCATGAAGTGACTACTACCACCAGTCACGGGCATTCGTACATGTCGTAGGGACTCGGGCGATAGGTACGATAGATAGCCGAGCAATGCGATCAGGTATGGCCGCGATGTTGTAGCGAAGTCTTGCAAAATAATGTTGTTAAACACTATAAGGCTCAAATATTTACAATTCAAAGTTTAAAAAAAATATAAATAGTTATTGATTAAACCGCAATCGATCGTGGAGCCAATCTAAACGTTATCCACTAGTCAGGTCTATGGCTGGATGTCCCCACCAGTGTACGTGTGATACGCCGGGTACACCATACCATATAAGGATTCTCGTAACGCATAGCGGCAAAACATCAAATGACACCCAAACTACAAGATACTCACGCCTATGATGCCAGTGGTCGATGTGCTTTCGATGGAAAACTGAGTCCATTCAGTATGTGTCATCCCCTCATGTCAATACCAGGCAATTGCAGGGTGAGGATCAACAGCCACCGGGTACCAAACCTGTCTAAACCCAAACTGTCTGCATACTCGATATGGTAGATGCAACTCAACAACCTCGAAGCAGACCAAAGGAGATCTACTTACCCATATACACTCGCAAACCCGGACAGTTGTCCATTAGTCATTTCTCCAATTGTTTCAACAGTTGTAGTGAAGTTACATAAATAGAGGATTCAAATTGTGACGGAATAAAAAGTTCACGATTTAATTTGTTCAATTTAAAAAACCAAGTTAAATTTTTAAAGGTCAGATCCTTAAGGTTATTTTGTAATATTTCCTTAAGAGTTAATGATTTCCAGAGTATGTAAATGGAATATATCGAGAATAATGTACAACATTCTATGACAGATAAAAGGCAAAAGATTTTAAGCTTTGTTAACTAATATTTTATGGCAACTCGTTATCACAATTTGTTTCAATGGAAAAGTTATTTCATGAAAAAAAAATGACAAAATCCGAGGTCGAATGCCAAGATTTTAGTTTTGGAAGTCAATGTCGTTAAAAATACAAAATTTATAACTTACACATAAAACACAATATTATTTTTCCTTGAAGTGGGTAACTACATAATTTTATAATATCATTTCTAATACTACTAGTAAAACTAGATTTTTTATAAAAATTTTTGGAGTAGTAAGGTTTCCCCAAAACCGCCTCTTCCCTCTCAGTCCATCATGAATACTCCCATTGTGTAGCCACCAAATGCTTAGGAAAATGAAACAAATATGGTCATAAAAGGTACCTAATATCCGTGATCTTCCTTACCAACAACATTTAGTGACAACGTTTAAAGGTAAGTGAGGACTCACCCACCATTGTTGACTCGGTGCTTGGCAAATTAAGCACCTAAAACACCATAATCACTTGAAGAAAAAAAGATGTTACCATTAGTGATCAAGCACCAATTGCAAAAAGGAGAAACTGCCAAAATGAAAAAGAAATTTTGAAGTACAAGTTGTTCGAATCTCTTACATGAAAAAATTAAAATTATAAAATTAGAAAAAAAATAAAAACTAAATAAGTTTCACAAGTCCCATAAAACAAAACCAACTCCACCTACTCAAACAAGGGTCATGCATGCTGTGTCACTGTTTGGCCTTATATTTCCCACTTCTATTTTTATTTTCTTTCCCTCTTTCCTTCTCTTTTTATATATTTAATTGTACCAAATGGCAA
>CM018908.1:14623071-14625571 GCA_009663005.1 Actinidia chinensis | reverse complement strand
ACACCCAAGGTGGGGGGGGGGGGGGGGGGGGTGGGGGGGGGGGGGGGGGGGGGGGGGGGGGGGGGGGGGGGGGGGGGGGGGGGGGGGGGGGGGTGGGGGGGGGGGGGGGGGGGGGGGGGGGGGGGGGGGGGGGGGGGGTCCGACTCCAGAAATCAGAGCTCTGATACCATCCGTGGCTACAACAAAACCAATTAATGAGTACCCATTGGTTTTGGTGCAACTCACAAAGTTTAGTGTGGGGCAATTAGTGGTTGGTTTAGTATGGTGGTAAATTAAGTTCCGAATTTTAAAATCTTAATAGAAGGTTATGTTTCTTTCTTCCGTTTAAAATAGATCGCCCTGGTGAAAGCGGGCCTTGCCGGCCGGAATGGCACGGGGCACCGGCACGAAAAAAACCCGGCACGAGCACGTTTGGGCGCACGAGTTAAGTTGGGCACGGCACGGTCTGAGCAGACACGGCAACGGGCACGAGACCGAAAATGGAAACTAGCACGGCACGGGCATGGCACGATAGTTGGCCACACCAGGCCCGGCCCGACCGGCACCGGTCAAAAGCCCGGCACGGCACGGGCACGACACGATAGGTTGGTTTGGTTTGGCACGGATGGCACGGCACGACCGACCCAGACTTAGCCAAAGCACGGCACGAGCATGACATGGAGGTGTCAAGGGCACGACATGGTATGGCCACGGTAATTGGCCTCACCTTAACACGACACAGGAGAAGAGGAGCCAAACAGAATAATTAATATTAAATAAATTAAAAAAATTTTAATTAAATAAATTAAACTTGCCATAATAACAAAAATTATTAAAAAAAAATAAATATTTAAAAAAATAAAAAAATAAATTTTGCTGTTCATGGGGCTATGGCCAGAAATAAAGAAATAATAAAAAAATATATTTTATTAAATCAATTGACTTGCAAAATGCCCGCAATAGATAAGAAAAAAAAATTAGAAAAATTTAAAATAAACATTAGAATAAAAAAAATTAAAATTAAAATAAAATAAAAAAAATTAAATTTTAATAAACAAAAAACTATAATTGTAAAATTTTGACTTTATGCCCTATAGACCATAATAAGACAAAAAAACATAAAATTTATTTTATTTTAAAAATAAAATTTTTCATCACTCTCGCCGAATTTGTTTGTAGGCGCTAACTAATACAAACGCCCACATTAATTATGACAATAACACCGTTCACTTGTTGTATTGCCCACATTTAATCAACTTTTTGCCCGAATTTGAAATCTATCGAATATTAAAAACCCTTTCTGGGACATGATTTATTATTCATTATCAACCAATAATTTATCTCATTTGAAGCAAGTACGTAACGATAATTAAATTATTTTATTTTTTGCATAGAGGGATACAAACACTTCATATTATAATTTGGACGGGCACGAAATGACATGATTACGTAGACGGGCACGACACGACACGATTTAAGCAGGACGGCCGGCACGGGATGGACACGAGGTCACACGACTACGTTAGCGGACGGCACACGACATGGGCACGAATTAAGTAAGCGAGCCAGGCACGACATAGCATGCATTAAGTAAATGGGCCGGCACGGCACGGACAGATTAAATGGAACGGAACGGCACGGCACGAATAAAAAAAATAGCACGACACGGCCACGATTTAAAAATGGACAGACACGATTAAAGGTCCGGCACGGCAAAAGCCGTTAAGTAAATGGGTCCGGGCAAGACGGCACGAAGCAAGGTTGGCACGAAAGAAAAGTGGCACGGCACGGCAGACACGTTTGACACCTCTACGTTTAAAGGGTGTTAAAACAAGAGGTGTGGATTAAGAAAAGTTGCTAAACAATACAACTTTCATTACGCTAGTCACGGTATCCTTATGTTTAGAAAATTTTGAAAAATACTTGGCACCCTTTCTTTACGATATGGAGTGAAGTGAATAAAACTTTGTAAGATTTATGAGTTATATTTTAAAGTCATATTTGATCGATAATAAAGAGACGAATACGACTTTAAGACAACGATTTGTTGTTTCTCTAATTAATTGACCTTAGATTAGATGCTTTTTTTCTATCTTTATTCTATTTGATTTTCTATACTAGTACTATTACATAGTTTATACAGATTGTTTTGTTTTGATGATTTGGATTTTACCATTCTTATTGACAGGGACGAATTCAAGATTCTTATCATGGGAGGCTAACTTCTGTAATTTTAAAATTATCTTTAAAAAAAATTGGGAGTTAGTTAACCTGTATAATTTTTGAATTATATTAAAATTTATTGTATAATTAGTAATTTTTTTAAATCTTTTAAGGGTGCGATGGCCCCCTTATTCCATCTTGCTGATTGAACTATATTTTCATAAGTTCATAACCTCCACCAGGCTCTCACATGTCCTTGTTGATCGCCCTAGCGCTGGGCAGTTCATCCAAATTGGCGAGAAATCGCTCGCGTGAGCGCAAATTGATTAATACCCTTTCTCGATCGAACCAAAGTACG
>CM018908.1:14430571-14433071 GCA_009663005.1 Actinidia chinensis | reverse complement strand
AACAAAACCACTTTTTCTCTATCTTCTTTTTCTTCACTAAAAGTAATTTTACTTTTTAAACAAAAAAAATTATAATATTTCAATCCGTATTTTTTTAATTTCATTAAAAATGAAACTATTTTACTTTTTAAATAAAAAATTATAGTAAACACATCAAATGAATTATTTTGTTGATTTAAAAATATACACGCAAATTATTTTTAATTTTTAATTTTATTCGTCTTTTGTTGAATAAGTTTTTTATACATTTTTGGTTCTTTCTTACGAGAAGAATTCAAAAAATATAAACTAGTATAGCTGACTTGCAATCATAACATAACGCATAAATAACTTGCACGCATGGCGTAACTGATTTGCATATTAGACATAGATGACTTGCACTCATCTCTCTCCAACCCCCAAACAAAACCATCTTTTCTCTCTAAGTAATTTTTTTTTTACTCAAAAAAAATTATAATTTCAATCCCTATATTTTTAATTTTTCTATAAATGAAACTATTTTTTAAAAAAATAAAAAATTATAGTAAAAAATGTTAATCAAAATAATTATTTATTTTATCAAGACTAATAAATTCTCATAATATTTAAAAATGAGATAATATTTTTATTCCTGAAATTATTTTATAAAAGATTAAGGAATTTCTCATAAGATTTAAAAATAATATTTTATCAATGATTTATTTCTCAAACACAGAAATTTGTGGTATTAAATACTAAGAAGTTTTTAATTGCATAAAAGTGAGTTACAATAACACAATTACCATACAATAAATTCGGTGAAAAAATTCTCAAACACTAACAAAATCGTAATATCAATCACCATAAAATTTCTCATTATAATTAAAAAGAAAAAATTTATCACATTTATCATACCACAAGAAATTTCTCAAATAGTGACAATTTATTAACACGAATACTACCTGGGCACAAATTTTAGTGATAATTTATTAATCCAAGTGATAATTTATTAAGAAATTTCTCGTACTCTCATGTTGATCTTATTTGATAGATGTCAACAAACCAAGTTTCAGAAATATATATTTACAAAGAATGGATGTGGCATTTCAAAATTTTGAGATATAAAAAAATAAAGAAATTACAGAATTTTGGCTAACAACTATTTTTTATTTCTATATAATTTTATATTTAATATAGATTTGTTTGGTGGATTTCGACGTAAATTCCTAACATACAATTTTTGTAAAAGGCATTTATCCATTAAAAAATTGTGAGAAAAGCTGAAAAAGAGCTTGGAGAAGTAAAAATATTAAATATTTCTATATCATTAGTTACGAATTATTATGGTATAGTTATAAATGAATGTTGTGAGGGTGTGAGTGTTGTAAATGATGGAAAAAAAACAAAAATAGATACATGCGGTGGTTGTACGATGATTGACAATGATGGATGTTGTTTTTAGGCTTGCTGGACTTAGATGTAAGATAAGAATAATGAGAACTACCGTCGGAGAATGTAAGAGATATTCTGGGAACAGCTATCCGACGGTCAAATTAGATGACTGGTGAATACAAAGTGTATGTATATATATAGAGTTTTTAAGCTTAGAGGAACTGAAATTATATACATTGAAAAAAAAGGTGCGAGACCTTTTATAGCACAGTTCGGCGCATGTCTTGATGCATCAAATGTCATATCACTAGATATATTGCAGTTCTGCATGTGCCGAAACGTTTTGGTGTTAACATAAAATGATATCGCTTTAGTTAATTAAAACAACGACGTTTTGATCCTGAAGTGTACAAAACGACGTCATTTTGTATACTTCAAGACCACTTCACCATACACTCACTTCAAAGGATCTAAACTCGTAGTTCAACAGTCACATGAAAGGTTCTGCACAAGTCTTACGCAACGCTTTATCGTCTTATTCATTTCTTAGCAGTAACAAGTTTTAAAAACATCAAATCTATGTTTGGTTTTATTTTCAAAATAAAATCTTGCATAATAGTTTTCAGAACATTTATTGGTGGATGGTATTTCTTGAGAATTTATTAAAAAAAAATGTATTTTTAAGAAAATATTAAAAATATGTCTTCAAATTCTTCAAATTTTTTTTCGGTAACAAATAAATAATATAATTTTTTTAAATAATAATTTCGTAAAATAATTTTAAAAATTAAACCAAACAAAGTGTTGATTATCTTAAATTGAGTTTTTTTTGAAATTTTCTCGAAAAAAATAAATAAATTGAGAAAGTATAGTTCCCATGCCGGTGTTGGGCCACAAAGTGTCCTGGAGGCAAGCCCAGGAAGTGACTACATTGACCCTTCGTTTTTACTTAAAGTTAAGGCCCAAGTTTCTGGTTACCCTTGTAAAAGGCCCTATAAAATTTCTTAGGTTGAGCCTCGTAAACACCGAAGGCCCAATCTAAGTCATGCAAACACCTTGTGGTGAGGAGGGAGAGAAAATGTCAAATCTAAACCGTTGGATCCTTTTCTGTTATCCTCTACGAAATCCTTAATTCAAATACAACGTAAGT
>CM018908.1:14400571-14403071 GCA_009663005.1 Actinidia chinensis | reverse complement strand
AATGGTCAGCATGCACTATTGAACCATTGTCAGACATGAACCCATCAAACTTGATTGGTACCACTGTCTGGGTGCTTGTTTCAAACCATACAAGCTCTTCTTAAGCTTGCACACCATTTCTCCTTGGCCCTTTTCTCATAACCCCTCTGGTTTGTCTCATATAGATGTCTCATCTAGATCCCCCATGAAGAACGTGCGTTTTTACATCTAGCTTGCTCTAGATGCAAAGTCGTCCACTGCCACAGACTCAAGATTGTCAGAAGGGTATAACTTCACAAACAGGAGAGAAGATTTCTGAAAAATCTACACCGCCTTGTTGAAAACCCTTTTTGCCAACCAACTAGCCGTGACATCTTCGACCCATCCTGCTCTTCTTTCAATCTGTAAACCCACTTGTTATTGTAGGGTCTTGCTTACCCTGAGGCAAACCCACCAAATCCCATGTTTGGTTAGTTGTGAGGGAGTCCATCTCATCATCAATGGCTTGCCTCCCACTTCACTTGCCTCGGCCTTCACTGCTTCCTCATAACATTATGGTTTCCATTGTCTGTAAGTAGCAAGTACTGTAGAGATGACATTGACGAGCTGGTGTCTGATTTTTGAGTTGTTCTTGTCGATCTTATCAAACAAGGGATCAGGGGGGAGGAACTGAGTTCTAACGATGTTTTGATCTCTAGGCATAAATACATCGTTTTTAGAAATCTCCTCAAGTTCTGCAAACTCCTTGCTTTTGCGTTTTTTGTCCCGCTATCATCCGGTCTTTGTACATGGCATTCTATGAACACCACATCTCTACTACTTATGACTTTGCAATTTTGATGGTCCCAAAAACGATGCCAAAGTCATTTATCACAAACCAATGAAGAATCTGCACTTCTGGATTTGGGATCAAGCTTGGACTTGTTTTGCTCAAATGAACATATGAGACACAAACCCCCAATATTTTAGGTGAGATAGTTACATCCTTCCGTCCAATCTTCTTGGGGCACCACAGTTCAAAACAACTGGGGTACTCGTTGATTAAGTATTGCAGCCGTTGCTCACAGAGCATCTGCCCCAAATTGTTGGCAAACCAGCATGTATCCTCATACACCGTGCACGATATGTGATAGTTGTTCATGTGCTAGGCAACCCAATTCTGTTGTGGATTCCTAGGAACCGTCTTTGTCTCTGGATTCCATTCATAGCGCAGTACCTTTCGAACTCATCACGCAATTACTCTCCACCATTGGACCTCAAGCACTTTCAACTTTAGACCTGTCTCATTCTCTGTAGTAGGCTCTCCATTGCTTGAATAATTAAATACATCTGATTTTGTTTTCAAGAAATATTAACCATAGTTTCTACTTAGCATCATCAAGGGAATGTGAAAAATAAAGCGATCCACAAAGGAAATTTACTTTAGCTGGTCCCCACACATCGGTTTGTGAACAAGCTCCACTGTTCGCGCCTTATGGCTCCGACCGTTCTTTGAGAAAGCTGACTTCTTTTCTTTCCCATAGACACAATCCCGCGCAAAATTCCAAGATCTAGTTGCTTCAGTCCTGGCAATTTTCCATTTGTGATTTCAGCCTTCATGCCTTTCTCAATCAGTGTCCAAGCCTCAAGTGCCATGTAGTTGCAATCGGTTCGGATAAGCAGCTGCAAGTTACCGGTTCATCCCAGCGTAACATAAAGGGTTCTTGGTTTCTTCCACATGTGCCATCCACAATAGCACCCTTTCGTTACCTTCTAGAATCGTCAATAAAGATAGTCTTGCATCCCGAAGTTGCTAAGTTTCCCACAGAAAGACTTTCCTTTCAAATTGGGAACGGTGCTCACGTCTTTCAAGCGTAGAGTGTCCCATTGGTCAGGCTAATTGCACTTCTCCCTTTCCAATAATGGAACAAGGTTCATCATCTCCGAGAAGATATACTTCCCGAAGTCACCCTTAACATAATTGTGGAGAATCTCTTTCTGGGAGGTGGCGTGAAATGACGCGCCTGAGTCTACTATCATAAATCGGTGTTAACTAATGATAGAACAAAGCTTCCGAACTCCATTGTCAGAGACGTTAACAAAGTCTGTTACATTCTCTGATCATCAGCAATGGTTCTTGGGCTTTTGCAGTGTTTTGCGAAATGCCCCTTCTCCCACATTGTAGCATTCGGTCCTTCTCTCGTGGCCCTTGGGATTCCCCCACATTGATTTTGAGCGACCTTTGTGTTTCCCGACTTGGCTGATCTCCCTCGTTCTGTATCAAAGCACTTTCCTGACGTCTCTGCAGCCCCGCTGGATTTCGCCCCTGCAATTCTTCGCTGAGAATTATGCACCACCATGTCGGGCTACTTTCGCTTACTCGAACGGAGGAATTGCTGACCGCCATGACCAGACTATCCCAATTGTCTCTGGCAATCCAGTGGGATTAACAAAGCTCTCACTTCGCGTCAAAGTTAATATCCACGGCCTCTAATTGACTTGTGACTGTGTGAAATTATTCAAGTACTCAGCACACGTCCAT
>CM018908.1:14340571-14343071 GCA_009663005.1 Actinidia chinensis | reverse complement strand
CGAACAGTTGATTTTGGTGTTCGAACGTCGCATTCGAACGCTTGGCCAAAACTCAACTTCTGCTTTTCCTCTTGACGTTTGAACGGCTAAGTTGACGTTTGAACGCTACTTCACTTTTTTGACTCTTTTGCTTTCATTTGATTTGAGACCTTTGAAGTCAGAATTTGGCGACACTCATTAGATGCAAATCCATGTGTATCTTAGGAAGAGCTTTCCAATGGCATATCATTCAATCTGTTCCGATTGATGAGTAAGAATTTGTATATTTTCCGAGACAAGGCCCTATAATGATCCTCGTCAAGACATTACTGCACCTCGGATCAACTCTTTGACTCCAAAACCTCTCCATTAGCTCTGAATACCTACAATAACATCAAGGATGATTTTAAATACAAAACATGACGAAGAAAGCAAAATTAGCCCCAAAATACGACTAACAAAAGGATTATTTTAGGGCGAGAGGCTGCAATTATGTGGTCTAATCAGTAGGCAGCAACCTGCATGCGTGGCAAGGCCACCCAGACAGCAACCCAGGCGCAACCATCTAGCAGCCAAGCGGTCCAGCAACCAGTGATGATAAGTGCAAGAACGAGGGTTCAATCCTTGAACTTCTTGTCCTATTCAGTATGCTGAACCCTCTCCTATTCAACGTTGCCTAGGACCTCCTAATTCAAGAGGCATCCATTTTTATGTTATATATGTAGTAACAATTATTAAAACTTCCATAGCAAAAGGCCCCTTATAAAAAGTCAATCTTACCAAATTTCAAAAGACTTGTAAAAAAAGTATTAAAAATTTTTAGCTTTTAAATATTTTATTTACTAAATACAACCTATTAACTAGTCAGTTAGCTATTATTTTAACTATAACAATGCCTAGAATAAAAAAATTAAAATATTGTTAGAGATAAAGATAAGACTTGTGATAAAGTTTAAGAGATAATGATGATAAAGGTTATATTATCTCTAGAACTTTATAAATATACTTATATAAATTGTATTCATTGAGTTGAGCTTAGTAATATTATTGATCTATCACATGGGCGGATGCTATTTATAGCCGAACCACGTAACTCCTTGTGTCTTCTCTCTCTATTCTATATCTCATTCCTATTATATTTGATGTTACGATATAGAATCAGAGTGGGTCGACGGGACCTAGCTTGTACTACACTTAAGCAACTTTATCATTTCTTAAATCTCTGTTTAGTTTTTTTTCTTTCTTACAATATTCTCACACACTAAAAAATTCTCATTCTATCATCATTCTCCATCTTTTTTTTTATGTCGCAGAGTTTAAAAAGGCAAAAAGAGAGTAAGAGGTAGAAATTCAAGATGAGCATTTCACTCCGATCCATGCTCATCTTTAGGAGGGATGGTAAAAATAGAGATAAGACTATCATCTTTTAGGATTATGATAAGGTTTAGGAGATAATGAGAGTAAGGCTTATCAACTCTAGAACTCTATAAATAGAATTACGTAAATTGTATTCATTGAGTTGAGCTTAATAATATTATTGTTCTCTCCCATAAAAGTAGGCATTCATAACTGAACCACGTAACTCCTTGTTGTGAGTTTTTTTGGCTCGGACTTAATATTATAATTTTAGAAAAGTTTTGGACTCCTTTGTAATTTTAGAAAAAGTTTTGGACACCCTAAGGCCTTGGTCATATAATGTATCACCTAGGGTTTATGAAAAAGAAAGAGAGGGGATATTGCATATAATAAAGAGATTTATAAGAAACACGTGAGAGACTCCATTATAGCTCTTCAGAGTAAACATTGAATTAGAGAAAACCTTGACTATATAAGTGCCCGTGGACATAAGCATCTTACCGAACCATGTATGCCGCGTCTTGTGTGATTGGTTTGCTTGTTTTATTTCTTTGTTCACATTGATTAAATCGTTTGCTCTTCATCTCATAATTTGAACCAATTATAATCTAAATTTTGTTGATGCTTCCCCACAACAAATTGTATCAGAGCTCTACATGATGATTTAGGGTTAACATTGAAATTATTTTTTGGCTTAATTATTAGAGTAAAAGATGTATTTTATAGATTTACCACTAAATTGGGGACTAGCGAGTTTTCCAAAAAATCTGGGTCGAGTGAGACATCTTTTCATGCAAACTTCATGCAAACTCAAGAACTAAGATGTCGAATGCAAAGTTTGAGGTGTAAAAGTTTGATTGTTAACCACTTAGGTATGTGGCAATTAGAAATTTAGGATGTGTTGACCAAAAGGAATTGGATATTACATTAGAGGAATTTACTTACAAAAAATGGAATCGCATCAACAGACAGGCATTTAGTATTATCAGGTTGTGTCTACCGAAGGATTAAACGTATTTTGTGATGCGTGAAACAAGGGCGAAAGATCTATGAAAGAAGCTCGATGACAAATACATGACCAAGAGCGTAGAGTATCATCTCTATTTGAAGAAACAATTTTTTTGTTTCCAGTATTGTTCAGGTATGTCGATGACTAAATACTTGA
>CM018908.1:14240571-14245571 GCA_009663005.1 Actinidia chinensis | reverse complement strand
TGCATTTGCACAAAGTACGGGATAATAAAAAGAATAAATGAATCAGACCAACGCGCAACTACGCATTTTGACAACCTCCACATCGCAACACACCCTTTGTCTTCAATCTCTTCATTCAATTATTTGTACATTCCTTTCGCAATTTAATAAAGCTAGACGTCTACTAGCATAATGGGTTTTGGGTGTTATATTTCGATATCTACCAGTCAAAGATAGGAAAAATCCCGTGCCTTCTTTTAAATATTCAACCGTACAAGAAATGGTGAAACCCAGCTGGTCAAAACAATAGTGTTTGGGCATTTGGTCACCTTAAATTCCCTGCCTGTAAAACCATGTTAATGATTATTTATTTTACTTTTTTTTTTGCCTTAATTTTTTTGCAAAAATAAATAAAATTACACTAAGAGTTAGAGCTTTTAAATTTTTTTTCACAATACACCAATAAAATAAAATAAGATTCCTCTTTTTTTCCCTCAAATCATCACTTATTTGTAAACTACCTAGTTGTTTATTTTTTTATAAATAGGGTATTTGTTTTAAAAAAAATAATCTAAATAGTTTACACTATTTAAGTACTCCTCGTCAAAACATACTTAAAAAATATTTTTTGTGTATCAATTTAACAAATTCTATTAAAAGAAAAATTATTCATTTATTTTACTTTTTTCAAGAACACAACCATTTTTTAATATCAATATTATTTTTTTTTTAAAAAAAAAATTAAATCTAATATTTTACTTGTTAATGTCCCTATCTAAACATACTTAAAAATAAAATAAAAAATAATTTTTAAAATAATCATTACAAAAAAATTATCATATACTGACAGCTACACTCAAGGAAGTTCTTTTTCAACATTTTTTTTTCTCTCACACTTTATAGAATATAGTCCTCGCAAACGACAATATTATTTGATGAACTTGATTTTTTTTTAATGAAGGGTTTGTATGGTGTTCGTCGTTCGTCCCGACTACCCTTCGAATACATTGTAAATACTGATTCACTTCAGTTTTAACACCATGCCTAAGCCTAGAATAGTCTGAAACCTAGTGATGAGTTGATTAGTATTTTACTATAAGAAAAATAATAAATTAAAAAAATAAAATATCTATTTAATTAGTACATTGAGAAAATAAAATATAAAATCCTAAATCTAAGAAAATCTTGTCATTTTTAGTAAAAAATTAACTTATTGATATAATTTAAAAATAAACTAATTCAGTATTATTTAAAAATTACAATCGATATGTCTTTATTTTCCAGAAATATGAGGGAAAGTCATGAAATTTACTGATTACAGAATGAACCAAATTCAACCTCACAAAGAAAAAACGACAAGAACCTGCCCCCTACCGCGTCAAAACCAACCAAGCCACTGTGTTGTACTTCCAAAAACAAAAGAAAATAAAGCAAGACTTTCTAAAATAGTAACTAGCGAATAAAGATGACTTCTTTTCTACAAAGCCAGAAAATTTACGGTAAATTATGTAATGTCTCTTAAAGTATTTCTACAAACCAGAAAACTTAACGGTAAATTATGTTAATGGCTCTATAAAGTCTTCATCTTGTGTTATTTGATCTCTCCATGTACTATTTTTTTTTAATTATATTTATACTGTATATAATAAATTTTATTGTTTCCTATTACCAAGACAATCTAGTTATTTTTATTATAAAAATGTCTTAAAGTTTTTTGATCCTTGTATCGATAGTGGATCCGACTCGGTGGTTCTTTCATAAGGCTAGTTATAAAAAAAATTTATCGAGTTAGATCTACGACAGATGTCGAGACTAAAAAAACTTAAAACCCTTTCTTTCTAATAAAAACTTATGCAGGAACACTGTAATTAAAAAAAAAAAGACATATCGATTCCAATTGCATACTTATGGATGAAATTACAAAAACTTAGTATTAAGAAACCAAAGTAATGGGACTTTAGAGATCATTCACATAATTTACTAAAATTTTTACGTAAAATAACCAACCTTCCAAATAAGCAACGATATTGCAACAACTCAGCATGAATGCACAGTATGAATCACTTAAAAGTTTTAGTACTGTTGGTTTCTTCTCTATTTTCGAAGGTAAGAATTTTTATTTTATTTTAATTTTTTTTGGAGGAGGGGCAATTTTCAAAGGTAGTATTGAAAACCAGCAATGTAGTTTCAATTCCTTTGATCAATACAAATCAAAAAATGTAAAAAATTACAAAAAACTAAATAGTGTTACTAAAAACAAACGTAATCTAGTTAAAACAAAGTTACTTTCTTCCAAATAAGCTTAATTTTCTTCTTCATATTTCCTAAATTCCACCATAAAAACCCACTCAGGGGGATATCGATTCTACGTCATACTATGCATAAACATAAACCAAAAGGTGAATAAGACACAGAAGTAATCATTGTGGGGACTGCGTAACTGTGATTGTTATCCTTTTGGGAAATCTCGCTTGGACCGCTTTATTTGACAATGGCCCTCCCCCTACTTCTGGATTGCGCTCTTATTCGACCAAGTCCTTTTCCATGGAATTCAGATATAATTTTCAAAAATTCTTTAAAAATTTTTTCGTTTTAGTAGAAAAATAACTTAAACGTATGTTTGGGGCATTTGTACTCCTTGAAAGAAAATTGACCATTTAGCTTTAAAATTTTAAATTCACAACTAACTACCCCCTGAATTTTAAGTATTTTAAGTATCTTTATACTTCTGATACTGTTTTAAAAAAAGTTTACCATCAATTTCCCACATTTGGGTTTAGTTTTTTTTTATAGTTTTTTAACTGATTTGATTTATATATATGAGTTTTCTCTTCTTCCATATTTAGTAGCTGTTTTTCACATCATTTGATTAAAATTTTATATTTTTGTGACTATTTTTTTGATGAGAATAATTTTTTAAAATGTTAAAAAAATCATCCATCATCCATTAAAAAAAAAGAAATAGCTAATTAGTCCTAGTAAAGAAGTTTTTTTATTAGTTAAAAGATATTTTTTTATAAAATTATATAAAAAAATCTTTTTAAATAAAAATAAAAATAACTAAAAATACTTTTAAAAAAACTAACCCACACTTATCCGAATGAATTCCCCCACTGCAAGAAGAAGTTGCACATTTCAATGCAATGAATGATTACTTAAAAGTCTTAAAGCATGGGTCGGCAATCTTGTTTCCCCATCCCCTTATTTTTGTTTGAGTGAAATACCATTGACTGCCCATGAGTTTTCGGTGTAAAATAGTAAAATACTTTGATGTTAAAAAATAACATAAACCTCCTTGAGGTTTGAATTTATAACAGATTTCTTTCTCATTTTTTCACTAACCCTCCCTGGAGTTCTGATTTAATACACAACTCACCCCTGACAGGCAATCATCCGTTAGCAAATTGATTGTCCATAACCATGACGTCGTTTGAATAGTGGTTTAAATAACAATATATGTCATTCTTGTTGGCAAAGTTATTATATACTCCACAGAATATTGATTGAATGACCCAAAAAAATAATATTTTAGATATAAGGGTATTTTAATTTAAGATAACACGTGATCGATTTTTATCACTATTCAAACAGATTAGTAACGAAAATGGTATAAATGATACAATTAAATAGTTAATGGGTCAATATGATTTACTTTTTGGTCATTCAATCAACATCCTTATGGGGTATATAGTAATTTTATCCAAAAAAATAGCATAAATGATATCTCAATCACTATTCAGCTGACGTTATAAATGAACAATTAATCTTACTAACGGACGTTTGACGTAAAGGATAATTTATGTATTAACCCAAAACTTCAAAAATTATTAGTATAAAATAAAAAAAAATCATTATAAATTTCATAAAAAAAATCACTATTTCTCAAACTTCAGGTATTAACCCGTAACTTACTCGTGGTTGGTATATTTCACCTTTTCTTTTTCTTTGTTTGAAAGATTGCGAGGTGGAATAACTTGAAAGTATTGCAGTGGTGTCTCTTCATTGTCAGTGAAGTTGCTATTAGAAAATGTAGTTTCAGCATTGGTTTTGGGCAGTTGATATTAATTAAAAGTATTTTTAAAAATTAAAAATGTAAAATATAAAAATTTAGAATTTATTGGTTCAATTTTAAAATAAATTTTGCAAATTACTTTTTTCAGAAATTCTTCAAAAATTATTTTTGAGACCAAACACGTGTGATTTACATGTAATATTCCTTTTTATAGAAAATAATTTTGGAAAATTAAAGAATCTTTTAAATATTTTCTAAGAATTGCATTCTTCTTTTGGAAAAAATTCTTAGAACTTTTTCCGGAAACCATCAAGCTCAACAATTTTTTAAAAATTATTTATCAAAAATGATTCTGAAAAACATAACCAAACATTAGTTCTTTTACTTATACGTTATTTTTTACCCTAAATAGAGATAAAAAAAAATATGACCAAAACACTTTAACATAATTTTTAAGATTAAAATTAAATATAATAAAATTGTGGCAATAACAAAAATAGGAAGGCGGCGGGAAAAAAAAAATTTAGTTTGTATTCCCACTCCACTTTTTGACTTTTGCACCTATATTTTTCCTCAATTACTATTAGTTTCTTTGAAATACTTAGATTTCAAATCTCTGTGAATTTCTAATCCTTCATTTGGAACCTTTTTTAAAAAAAATATTTTAATTATATTAATTTCAATAACAACTACCATTTTGCAAACGGAAGAGATGGGGGGAGAAAATAGGAGAGATGAGGGGGAGAGGGGGAGAGAAAGAGAGAGACATGGATAAGAAAAAAAATATGATGGTGCATGGTTGATGCAAGTTGAGATGAATGGAAAGAGGATATCAAATGACAGATATTTTGAAGCTATTTAAAAAAAAATTATTTTGTTTTAAAAATTCTATTGTATCCAAACGAATCCTTAGTGGTGTTTCTTGTTGGTACTATATTAGTGTTGTTGTTGTTCAATATAATGAACAATTTGAATAACAATTATCCAAACAAAAATAAAATTCACGGGT
>CM018908.1:14223071-14235571 GCA_009663005.1 Actinidia chinensis | reverse complement strand
CCAAAGTATCTAAAAATATAAATATTAAAAAATTTTTGATAATTTTATCAAATAAAAATAAACACAATTTAAAAAAAGGAAAGTATGCCAATCGAATCATTTCCAAATAATAAAAAGAGATATTGTTCCCAGCCCCGCCGACAATCACACAACACACTGACGCGACTATTTTTTTTTTACTTTTCACTTTTAGCCTGAATTTCTCTCTTAAATTTTCAAACTACTATTTTACCATTCAACCATTTTTTTATTTTCTTTTAATACCCCTTAATTTTAATTTTTTTTTTTAACTTTCACTTTTTAAATTTTTTTATAAACAAATTTAAATAAAATTTTATAATTTATTTTACTCCCATCTTATATTTTTATAAAAAAATATTGAATTAAATTTATAATATTTTTTTAAAAAAAAATTTACTCAATTTATAAAATTTAATGCCAATCTAAGTAACATAAATTTTTTTAAATACTAAATCAAAATTTTAGATTTGTTATTTAATATTATCCTTGAAAATTAATATGCTTTTTTGTAATTGATTTATCATAAAAACACATAAGAACAATAATAATTTTTAACATATCAATACAGTAGTAAATTCTATATTAATTATTAAGTTTTTAAAAAAAATATCAATATCAGGCTGGCCAAATACCCATAAATCTAACTTTAACTGCTATTTCTAGTAAAAAGATACAAATTATTCATTTGATATCTACTTTTTCATTCTTTTCTACAGAGAGCCGCCGATAGTGTTTTATTAAAATGCTATTTTTTATTTATAATTTAACTGAAATCTAGGGAGACGATGTGAATACTTAACATGTATCTATATGAATAATATTTTTTTCTCTAATGGTGATGGTACCCCTACACACAAAAAAGACAAATAATTTTTTTCCATCCCTCACCCACACAAATATGAAAAGTACCACACATATTAATTTTTTTAAATCCCTCACAGAAGGTCATAATTAAAAAAAATTAATAAGTAAAAGAGAGACGAGAAAAAAAATATATTCTAAAATTTAAAAAATAATTACACTCGTCACAACAGTCTCAGGGTTTGGAAAAACAGCTAATCATTAGGGCTGTCCAAAAAATATTCGCGAACCACGAAACCGATCCGATCCGAACCGATCTGTAGGTTTTTGTTGGGTCCAGGGATTAATGATCTGGACCCGGATTTAAAAAAATTAAAAAAAAAACCGTAATTCGTGGTGCGGCTCCATGGATTTTCATAAGCAACCGTGGATTCACCGAACCGGACCATGAATTTAAATATCATAATGAATATATATATATATATATATATATATCTATATATATATATATAATATTATAAAATATTAGGATAAAAATTAGCAGTGTAATTGTTAACTTATTAATTGTTACTTATTTTACTCTAAATTATTCAATGTGGTATAAATAGAAGTTAGGGGTAACCAGTGTACGTTTTTATTTTGTATTTTTAAACAACTTGCACTTACAAAAAAATTAGAAGTGTAATTTTTATTTACAAAGTGTAACATATCTTTTTTGGTGATTTGGACTAAAACTCATTTAACCTAGTTGTATAAATTGGTCCATTAGGTCATCTACAAATGCATCAAGGTTTTCAATTAATTTAGTCTTTCAATTTGTTCTTTACTTGCTACTTTATTTATTTTTTGATCGCTAATTGTACAGCTTGTTATGGTGCTACCATGAATTTTAATTTTTTTTAATTCGTGAAAATAAAATCCGTGGATTAACCGGATCCGAACCGTGAATTTTTTATTTTTTTTTGAAAAACCGAACCGTAGATTGTTGGTTTTTGCACACGGATATTATATTTCCTTAAACCGTAACTTTTGGTTCGGTCCGTGGATTCATACTAATCTGGATCAATCCGGACCGTTGACACCCCTAGCTTCATGAATAAAAGCTTGTGGTCCATTTTCCTATCTGGGTTTTTTTTCCTCGTGGTAGTAATCATTTGGCGGGTGGAGCGGCAATCAAAAACGCGTACATTTGTCCGTTTCTGTACTGTTGATCTATTCTGTATCTGGACCGTCCCATTATGCAAGGTTGTGTTATTCGCATACTTCTCAACAATAGCAACAACTTGCCACACGTCGACCATCTATTAACTCAAACGTCCCTGACTTTGCTTAAAAAATCACGTTAGACCACAATTGTAAGAAGAGAGCTGCTTCAAAAAAAAAAACCCCAACAAAGGGAGGGGGGATAAAGGTAATTTCGCAGGGAGACAAGGGGGACAAAGTGGGCGGGGGCGAAGACATTGCTTGTAGAACCACTTCCAATTGAAAAGTTATATTTTCCCCTTCTAAAAAACATAAATCCCTCCACCCTAGGGAGACCTGAATGTTTTTAACCCAGTTTTTCTTTTTAGAAATTCTCCTTAGTTTAAAGCTTATAAAATCAATGCTCTATTGAAAAAATTTCTTAATAGGGCTATATTTATTAACACAATGACGAATAAATCTGTGTATGTGATTGATTTTTTTTTATAAAAAATAATGGTATTTTAGATATAAAGATATTTAATTTAACCACATTGACAATGCGTGATCGATTTTCATAATTATTTCAAATAAATTAGTAACGAATGGGATATAAGTGTCATATTTTGAAGTCAACAGTGACTAATGGTATAGAGGATCCAAAGCCTGACTCCTGAGGTACATAGTGATTAGTGACTAATACTTAACTCAATTGATCCATATCACAAATATCTAATGCAAAACTCTATTTTGATTACATTAGACAAAAAATACTCTTGCACACTCTACTATTTTCCCTATTTTTCACTGCATCCTCCATCAGCCCTACAAGTCCAGCCACCGCACCGTGGACAGTGACCTCTTTAATAGTTAGTTGCCGACTAGTTTTTCGGTGAACTTTTCGAAGATGAATTTATCTCAAAAAACGAAAAAACGAAGAGTAAAACTTTAGTATTTGACTTTTCAAAAATGAATAGTGATATCTATTTCTAAAAAACTAAAAACAAATAGTGAAATTTTATCTTTGGAAAGATTGAAAAAAAAAACTTACCTGAAAAATTAACACCAGGGGTCGCTAGAAAGTCGTCGGAGACGGTTGACGATGATTCTGATGTGTTGACACTTCTTTTTGATTAAAAAATTAATACTAAGTAAATATATTTATAATTAAAAGGTAATATTGTCTATACATAAAAAAAAATAATGAGCTTTTGATTATAAAGCTTATCAATTATGGACTATAAATCTGCAACCCAACTAAGCATGCTACAATCACCAATAGGTAGATTATCCACTAATTCTCTCCTTTTTTTTGGCCAATTGTTAGTAAGGTACAAAGATAGAAAATAGGAGAGATGTTTTGATATAATAGTTTGAATTTAAGAAGGTTTTGATAGACCAATTTTTGTAGTCAACCATTTAGTGTTTATTTGACAGAGTTTATAAGCAATAGTTTTTTTTTGAAAGTTGTGCTATAGTGTTTTTTGCACAGTTTTGCTTTTACTTATGAGTCAAAAATAACCTTAAAAGGCTGGAAAATAACTATTTCTTGAAGCTCCATTTTGAAGTTTTCAACTTACATTTTTATATAAGCAATTATAACATAAGTTTAACTATACCAAATACCCTCTTATATTATGTCAGCGTGACACTTTGTCTATTTGTTTTTCAATTAATTGATCAAAAGATGTTATGTGACCTTAACAAAAGGTCACTTTGAGTTCTTAATTAAATGATGTGTAATAGACGACGACCACATTGAGATTTTATGAACACATGTGCAAGTGAAAGTTATACAATGAAATTATGGTGAAAGGAGTGTGGGTCAACCGTGTAATTGATCTTTAAACTATCATTTAGGCGGACGGCGGACGCGCAACTGAAAGGTTTAAAATGAAATTATGGTGAAATTACTGTTGTGTCGAATGTATTGATGTTTAAACTATACTGTACCGGTCCGTCACATGGACAGATCATGGCCGATATTTTGTGAAGGCTGGCCCAATCCAAGGTGTGTTAACACAAAATTCTTAACTATCTGGACAGCCCTTGGACTCATGAGTCTGTGGTTTCTTGAGAGAGGCCGATATCCAACGATGGAGCGTCTATCCGCACGGTCAATTTCCTCCTTAAAAACTCTCTCGTCAAAACTTGAAGCATGTACTTCAATCTCTCTGTATTTTGGTGGATGGACGCCATCCCGCATTGCTTCTGTTCTCATGCCTGTTCTTCCATCTTGATACGATCTGCGTCCTAATGATTTTGAACTAACCTTCTCATCGATTCCTTACATTCTTTCTCATGAATTTTACGCCTTTCCGAATCTCTCCTCAATAAGTGGTTGAACCGAATCCACACTGTCCCCCATCTCTCACTTGATCGTCACGACCTGCCCCATCACATCGGAGGGATTTTGGTGGGTGGTCTGTTATTGATACGATTTCGGATTCAAGTCTTATTATCTTATGTTGAATTAAACTAGATAAGAATTTATGCATTATCTTTTTTCCACCAATCTATGTTTTGTTTATACTTTCATTGGTTTTTCATGTGTTATTGCAGTTAGATACAATCACAGTGAAGTGCGTGAAAGTTTTGGTGTGTGTTTCTGAGTTTTGAGTTTTTTTATTCTCTGATACACTTTCATCTTTTCAATTATGCACACACCCATTTTGAATTAACAATTGAAAACAATTCATACTTCTCTTTCCTTCGACCAATTATTGGGTTTTTCCACTTTCAAGTTGTTCTTCATATACATGTTTCCATCCTGTTAATAACAATTGCTATGAAGATTGGTGTAGAACTTTTGGTCCGCCTGTGCATATAATGACCCTTTTTCTGATACCATTTCAGCTTTCAAGTCTTTTATAGTGTATTACTTTCTCTTTGTTCAGTCATTCTGAGTTCTGTGTCTAATTTCAATTGGGTTTTCATATGTTTTTTTAACTTTCCCCCACATTTCAATAACAATCGTGATTGCAGATTGTGAAGAACCAATCAAAGTCTTTAAACTTTAGTTCAATATCACCTATGAGACTTGAATCCTCCTGAATATATCAGAGAGAGTAAGGTTCAATTAACATGCAACACTTCATATTTTGCCCAGGTAAGGAACAATGGTGATGAAGATTGCCAAGATTTTAAATGTACAAAGGGGCATATCAAGCCGAAAATGACCCTGGAATTAATTCACTGAGCATGAAAGATATATCTACTCAAAATTTAATGTTTATTTTATTAATTTATAATATCTGCTATGTCTTACTTATTTTGTGTATCTTACTTACTATTTTTTGATTGAATTACATTGTCATGACTGTCATGCTTCTTCTTGCATCCACCGTGGCTGGTTTCTGATGCGATTTCCTGAGGGTGAAGGGAGTAACATATAAATCTATAATGATGAGATTAATTATCCTTTTGTTTGTGTGAGAACCAAAATCTTCAATTCACGAGTGTTTGGAGTGCGTACTAACAGAGACGTTAAACATTTTTTGCAAGTTTTCTCGAAATATAAAACATTGGTATTTCTTGTTCTCTATTGTTAAGTCCTTTGTTGCAGGTCTTAGGGAGGAATTGCGTATAGTACAAGTCCTTAAGGTCATTCGGTCCAAAGGAGGTTTGACTGTCCGCATTTAGAATAGGTCCTTCAGCATGTTTACTAATTCCATTCTTTCTCATTTATTGCTAAAATATAGTTTGTAATTGCTTCTCACAGTTAATGGGCACTTGGGTGAGATAGATATGAATATTCGAAGTATAGATCTCACACAATATTTAAGATGGTATGCTTTTTTGGGAAATTGCTTTCTTGTTGTGGGGATTTGTTTCTTTATATCTTTACTCAATGATTTCATATTGATATTACCAGGTAAGCAGGAGGAGACCAGTACTAGTTTTTATTCAAGATTCAGATGATGTATTCAAGTTTCTGTGTTGGTTGTATTGTGTTTTAAGTCTGGTCACCATTAAAGTACTATTATTTTATTTAATATATCATCCTTTACTTCTTGCTTTTAATGGTCTCTCTCTACTTTTTTACACTTCATATTCTAATTATACTATTTTTTGTATTTTCTTTTTCTTACATAACTAGAATTTCGTTGATTTAGCAGGTTGTGCCGGATTGTAACAATCCACGCGCTGTGGAGTTCGTTTGAAGGAAGGTAAACATTATTAATAGAGCTTAATGGTTTTTGCAATGTGATTAACAAACTAAGTGTGGCTCAAAAGCCAAGGTATTTTTCTTGTTCTGTTTGAAACCCATATTATGAGCACCCACGTCTAAATGAATCAAAATAATGGTAATTCAGGGACACCTTCCGTATCGGGATAGCAAACTCACTCACTCATTGCAACATGCTCTTGGTGGAATGCCAATTTTTTGAGGAAGGGAAGGTATGACATATTTGCATCTTGTATATTGTCATTTTTCTTGGAATAGATTACAAATAATTGATATTTGTACTTTGATTTCTTTTCAAGCTTTGTTTAGGTTGAACTAGTAATGTTTCCCCCTTGCCTCTCATGTAAAGGTGTCTTCTACCCACCATTAATTGTTGTATGTGTGCATGCCTTTTTTCATACTTTCTTTCTCTTTTTTTCACTCTGCATTCTTATTTTCTAACCTTGTAAGAGCATCTGCAGCAGTTGTGTCTAAACTAGCTAGGCAAAAATGCATTTTCTATGCTAACTATCCCTTTTTGTAAAAATCTCCAGCAATGCTCTTATTTTACACTCTATATCCTTTAACACACTCAATCCGAACTCTGCATATTATCAGAATAATTACCAATTCCAATCCACAAATTCTATATCTTTTGTTAAATTGAAATGTGAAACCTAGTCACTTTTTTAACCATATAATTAATTTGTAGTAATACATAGCCCCATGTGCAATCCCCAGCACTATATAGAGGAGAAGGGGAGATGGAGAAGAATCTACCAAAATTTGTGAGAGTTCTCTGTGTGTATTTGTGTGTGTGTGTGGTTTGTGTGGAGAGATAAGAGGAGATGATTTTTTTTTTTAGTTCTCCGAGAATTTATGGCTTTTTGCCTTCAAAGGGGGATGGATAGCTTATATTCTACGAACAGAGGAATCTCAGAGGTGGCTAGGAACTGATGAAAGAGAGTGGAAAATATAAAAAAAAAAAAAAAAATTTTTTATTGCCTTGTCAACAGTAGCTCACCAACTGTAGCTCCATGCGAAAACAGTGAGCCTCAGCGAGGCTGTGGGAGGTGATTTTATGGTTTCAACTTCAAGCTGCCGAAGTAGTTTAAAAGTTGGTTTTTGCTAGCTGTTTGTAGATGCTCCAACTTAGATAGAAGCAAATCTATATATAAGCGAGCTCATACTTTTCAACTACATAGAGAGAAACTTGTTTTCAATGGCTGTGATAGAGCTTGCCTTTCAATGCAACGTCAGATTTGTTCTTGGCCTCTCACTTTAACCCGCCCCAAATGTGTCAAGTGAATAGTATGCAAATCTCAGCCATTAATTAAATCCAAAACCCTTTTCATCCGTTAGAGCACATATTAGGTCAGACAACTATAAGAAGTTCCTCTTCTCATCTCGGTCGAATCGAACCTCTGTCCTATCACACCCGTTGAAGCTCTATCATTTCCCATCCCATCCGTCTTCTTGCGTAGACAAAGCGGATAAACCCGACTCTTATGTGGGGTTTTAATTTGGGCGAGTTTTGTTCCGGTTTAGCCTAACTCTGCAGTTCCCTTCAATCCCTTGCCTTTTTTGGGTTTTTTTTCTTAGGATTGCAAGTATTTTGCTTTTGAAGTGTATTTTTTCCCTCTCCATTCTTTTAGAGTTTCTTTACCCTGATTCATTTTTTTGATCTAATGCCTCTTTTAAAAAGGTGTTCATCTTATGATCCACTAATACCCCGCTATTTGCCTTCCCTTTGATGTGTTTTATATAGGAAAAAAGGAAAAAAGAATGGGTTTGTCTTGATTTATAATGGCATAGTAAAATCAATCCATTTTGCTACACATTTTCTCTCTTCCTATAGGTAATGATAGTACCCATACCAAACAATTTTGTTTTATGGAGAGATTGTTTTTGAACTATCCTGCACGAATTGTGTTTCACAAGTGTTTACTTCTGTTATTTGGTTTTTAAAAGCTGCTCGTTTGATCCAAATATACTGTGTTATTGCCTTCCTTGGATGTGGTTTTATGGCTGTTTTTTGTCTGGAATTAATATGTTTTCATTTCGGTATTTTTTATGAAAAAAGATCCTTGCCTTTCTTTCATCTTCATTTTTATAATCTAAAGATTCTTTCCTTCCTTGATGTGTTTTATGACTGTTTTTTTTTTTACTTGAGTAATATGGTTTCAATTGTGTTGATTGTGATGATTGGCATGGTAAAATATTTCTAGGTAACCTGAGGTTTTGTCAAATTTTATTTTTTTGATTCATGTAGTCATGTTATCCTTTGGTTTTTCCTTTACTTGTTTTGTGTTGAATTTTTGGGGGATTTTTTTTTTTTTATTCATTTGTTTGGTTGTTCAGATTAAATGGATTATACATTTCCTTTCCTTGGGCTTCAATAGAAAAATGACATCACCTCGAATAAGGGATCTGAGTTTAAAGAATTGTAATATCTCTTGGTAGAGATACCAAAAAAGGTGGTAAACACTTTTCCTTTTGGATTTAAAAAGGTTTGATATTTCAATGGCCTGATTCCATAGGTTAGAGCAATCATTGAGCATGTTAAAAGCTGCATGAGAGTAGTTTATTGTTTGGGTATTTCTACAGAAAAAAATTATTGGATTCCTTTGGGTAGTTTTCCAACTTTTTGGTGAATGCTAGTCATTATTTTTGGATGCTACAAACACATGATAGTAAAACATGTCCGAGCAGGGACAGAAAAATAGAGTGTTATCAAAAACTAATTTTTAGTAGTGATGGTAGACAAAAGAAAATAGTGGTGCTACAACACATGGCATTATGATGGCTGCCATGAGACCACTGATTCTCCCAGCTTGGATCCTGACTTCTCAATCTGATTGGTTTGAAATGTTTAGACCTTGTAAATTAGCAATGTGCTGGTATGAATCCTGTTAAAACATGAGTAAGCAGCACGCATAACACCTGACCTGTACTTTTAATACCTTATCATTACCCATGGATGTGCATGAAACAAACTAATTTCATATGTCATCGATTATTCCTGGACCCAGTGCACCTGGAAGGAATATTGATGTATATTTGCAACCTTTGATTGATGAATAAAGGATTCATGGGAGAATGGATAACCAGTTCGCATTAAGGATTAGATTTGAGTTCGATGTGATTTTCACCCCTATTGAGTTAGAGCAATTTCTTTGAGAGTTATGTTATAAGGTGGACTGGGTGCAAGACTATATGCGTCTCTGAAAGACAAATTCCAATAACAATTGGCAATTGGAAATAATATTTTTCTCCTAACTTTTTGATATTATGGGGCATTTGGTGGTTCACTTAGCAACTGAGGCCAGAAAGCAGGACCTATCGATTATAGATGGATGTATCTTTGGCGGTAATATTTTCAGTAAATGTTTGCCATATAAAATTCAAACCACCATCTTATTATTTGGTTGCAATATTAGTTTGCATCAATAATGCCATTATTGAGAGTTCATAACTTTCCGATCTGGTCCAAGCCTAGGTACTTGCTAAGATTGAAAGTCATATTGTCGAAAAGAAGTCAAACCAGAGGGTTGTATAGCGATAGGATATCTCACAGATGAATGCTTGACATTTTGGTCTATGTATATGGAAGGTGTCGAGACCAAGTTTAAGTTGAACGCCTTGAAATATGAATTGATGGGAGGTAACAGTATAGAAGGGATTGTGTCTTGATTTATAATGGCTGCTCAACACTGGCAAGGGAGGGTTGACACGTTTGATGAAGGGACACAAAAGAGAAGCACATGGTTTTGCTATTCAATATGTGAAGCAGTCACCATTTATTGACTAGAAAGACACTAAAAATCAGCTAATTCTACGTTGTTACATTCATTCCTACAAACGTACATCCACTAAGTGCATATGCATCCAAATCGTAACATGTTTCCACAAAAAATATGCGTCAATGGATAATCATTGCCAACATACAAAGTGGTGATGTGAACAATAATTTAGTTTGGTCCAAACAGATATGCATGTACAAACTATAGATGCACCACTTCCCCATGTATTGGAGATGACGATACTGGACAAAGACTGGATGTGATATTGACGATGAGCAAGAATGGTTCTTCTCAGTAAAGTTAGAGTCATCTTTCTTATATGTTATTTACGGAAGATTTCAATATGTTGATTAATGGCTTCTCATTTTTATTATACCTGATGGTGCTAGTAAACAAAAGGAAAACTAGAGGTACTAATCAAATGCACAATATTTGGGTACACATGATGGAGAACACTTACAAGTCAATTGGAATGAACATGGCCAACCTGATGATAAGTAGGAAACAAAGCTCTCCTTGTTTATTGGCACAATTGTGCGTGATCGGAAAAATGCACCATATAATGGCAGTTCAAAACATTACAAAGGATCACATTGAGATAGGTCACTTTTTTTTTTAAATGAGGAGAATGCTTAATATTAATGACGGATCCGACTTGCTTGCTTTTATGATATTTGTGTAACGACTTTTTGCGATCACAGTTTGATCTTCCAGTCTTGCCAAGAACTTTTGGGTGATGAAAGGTGCACCGGTAAAGAAGCTAAAAGACTTGGGAAAGGGAACTGGAGAGGATTTATTACAAATGGTACTTGAGTTTGAAGAGCAAATGAACTATAAAGACAAGAGGGGTATATGCTGATCAGTGGGAGCAACTATATTCAAGTATTGGGCACAGAGAGATGTCAAGGTATTAATAAATCCTATCAATTATATATCAGATATTTCTTTTCTTAGAAACAGGACTTGTGTGCTATTAAGCTATGCGTTTGCAATTTTAGGAATGATAACAAAAACAATAAGAGTCCGTTCAAGGAGTTCATCACACTGTCAGGAACGAAGAGCTTTCCTCGTGTTCACAAGGAGGAGGGAAGTTTAATAACACCTTTTTTTTTTATTAACTTTGGCTTTTCAAACTTATGCATGGTGTGTTAAAGAAGGATTGTATTGGTTCCTCATATATTGGTGCATAAGGGACAAACTGGGGCACTCTCTTCACGTGCTCACTTGTTCAAAAGATGTTATTTTGCGAAGAAAACACTCCTAATGGTAATTTAACAAGGAAAGTAATGGTTTGTATATTTAAGGAAGATGTTATTGTTCCTCATATGATTGTGGTCTAAGGACAAACTGGGGCACTCTCTTCACGGTGCTCACTTGTTCAAAGATGTTATTTTGAGAGAATAACACTCCTCAATGGTATTGAACAAGGAACGTAATGGTTTGTATCAATAATGATGTGCAGAATAGCTGGAATTCATAAATTATACATTACTCCAAATGAGCATTATATGATTATTTTCTCCTACGCTACAGGAAAAGTGAAGAAAAATCGGCTTTGGATCCACAATCCTCAAAGAAGGCACAGCACGAAGACCTCCTTACACAAGATAGGTAAAGAAAGGCATGGACGGTGTGGATGATGGATTAGGCATCTGATTTATGTAGAGATACACCTGGTCAAATACATACCAAAATACACACAATGATGCTATGCAAGCTGAATTATGGAGCTAGAATCTCAAGGGTTAAACCTTAAACCCTTCTGGCATGCTCCCATCAAACTTGAGAAGTATAATCTAAGACAGGTTAATTCAATATAGAGTTAAAAATTAGTCAGACCTAGAATTATGGAGCAGAAATCTCAAGGTCAACCTTAAATCCCTTCTTGGATCATGCTCCAATCAAACTTGAGAAGTATATCTAGACAGGTGAATTCAATATAGAGTTAAAAAGTTAAGTCGATTGGTTACCCTTAGGGATAAATGAAAATTAATTTACTGGTTATTGTTGGTCTCTCATGGTCCAGTATTCATCACATGGCTGTTCACACTTCAACATCAAGTATGGGACCTCATCCACCGACACAAGACTCCCCTCTTACTAGGTAAAATCTCATATCTAATCTAATATGGCCGTGATCTGCAGCTTAGCTGCCTAGTTTCTTACGTGAGTAAAATAGTTATGAGAGGCTTTTTTTTTCTCAATTGGGAAGAATGCTGCAGTAATTGTGTTTGTAGCTACGTAATAAGCTTTTGCCATAAGTGTGAGGAACCAAAATAAGTCTTTGCCTACCCCAGATACTTTTATCTTGATTCATTCAGCTTCTTTGGTTTTTGTCCATTATTCTTTTTAAACTTTTCCACACATCATTTAGGAAAATTGTCTGCATTTGATTAGAGTTTTTTTGTTTTGTTTCCTTGATTGTAATTCTAAACACACTTCTTGATCCTATCTTAATGTTTACCTATATGAATTAAGAGGTTTTTAAGTATTCTGGTCAGATATTTAAAAGACATTTTGTTATT
>CM018908.1:14198071-14205571 GCA_009663005.1 Actinidia chinensis | reverse complement strand
GACCATTGTTTCAAAATCAATAGGCGTCCCCCAAGGTGCCAGGGCCCTGCCTCCACCACATACCTAACTGCCATATCATTATCAAACAAGAAAAAGAAGAATCCCTTATCACTAGATAACACATCAGACAAATCAAATTTAGCCCAGATTCTAAACACAAAGGTATTAACAGCCTTGAAAGGTAACGTTAAGTTCCCAACCACACAATTCTTCAAGCGCTTGGCACCACAATCCCCCACTTCTAATTTCATATGGTAATTCTCAACATTATTTCCTTTTAGCATATCCTTCCATTGAAAGCTAGGATTACTAACCTTCATAGTCGTCTCAGCCAACAAATATTCCAGAGGGCTTTTAGCAATTTCCCCATAAGCATTCTTCTTCTTACGTTCCTTCCTCAACGTAAGTATTTTTGAAGTTAAAGGTTTAATCTGCCTCGCACTAGTTTCATCGTATTTCAGATCCTCATACTTCTTCTTAGTCTCCTCATCCAACAAATTGAACAACAAAAGTTATTCCCACAAATACCAAGTAAGCAATTCAATGGTTTTGTTTTACCCCAGCATCACCACCCCTCTGATCAATAGATAGAAGCTTCAATAACCAATGGAGACGCCTGCGATTTCCCCTTCGATCCAGAAATACAAATCCTACCCGTTGCCAAAGAAACATCGAGGAAATATTTCACTTAAGAGGAGGAAAGCCAGACCCTAGATCACACAAAAGATTAAGACTATCCATGGAGAGGATGAGCTATTACCAGAACGAGACACGAAATCAAGAAAATCGAGTAACTTAGTTTTCCGCCAAATTGCCTCACATCTCTCTCGCTAATATTCTTTCTAGAATCTTTTTTTAATTTATTATTATTTTTTTAATAATAAAATGAGCAATCTTGAGGTGGAATGAACCTATCTCTTAAGCTCTAAATTTGAGCTCAATAATTAAAGTAGCGAGCTTGAGGAAGAATGAGCCTAACTCTTGAGCTCTCTGCTTGTTTGTTAGTTGGTTGGAGCTTTTTTGGTTGTGTATATGAATCAAGCTTGAATAATGGTATTACAAAGTATATTGGCATCGGTGATACGGCCATGTATGAGCTGATATAGAAAAAGTATCAACCGGTATATTGGTAAATATCGACATTGAAGGTCCGAAAAATTGATACTTACCTCAGATATTTAAAACTTTGGTCTAAATTAATGAGGAAGAGCCCAACTCTATGAAGCTCACTTTAATTGGAGGATTATAGATGTATTTTATATTATAAACCTGTTGTGTGTGAATATAAATTATTTAACGTGTATTGTTCATATACTAATTTAAAATATATTATTTCAAGGCATCAAGCCAAACTTGATGAGCCAAGGTGAAGTGTTGGAGCCCAAATACCTCACATTTTACACTATAAATCAAGCACAATGTGTTAGGCCAAGTCTGAACCCGTGAGAAGTGAACATAAGTACTTCCTTTTTCACTCACAACGTGTAGAAGTTGAAATGATGGCGAGAAGGGAAAGAAAAAGGAGAGAGGTCTTCATTTTCATGAAAGTTAGTATTAACCTGAATGTGTTAGCTCTGTTATGCATTATGATGGGGGTAACACACAAAATTAGGGGCCTTTGTCCCACAACGTAAGCCCACCCTTGGCCCACATACTAGGATCTCTCTCTCTCTCTCTTTCTCGATTTAGGATCTTAATGGATTTGATTTACATTTTGTGCTAGAGTTTAGGGTGAATATGAGTGTGTCTTTAAGTTAGGTGGTGGATTTGTCCAATTGGTTTGATTTGGAATGTAAGTCCATTGGGAGGTAGCTTTGGGCAATTTCTAAGGCAAGAGTCACCGAACCACAACTGGAATTAAAGTGTTTTTCCGGAATCAAGTTATTTTTTAGAAAGTTGTTAAGGTTTGTTGGGAAGCTGGGAGTCAGAAACTGAATAATTGCCTATGGGTCCCTGCCGGCACTATCTTCTGTGAATTCCAACTACTTTGCACTCTCACACCTCTCGCTATCTCTTTATCCCAAGAAAATACATCGAAACTATTTATTTATATGAAAACAAATAACGATTGGGCGGTAAGTAAAATGAAAAATTGGAACAGATCTCACGTGATAGAACCTCAAGTGTTTCAAAATTCTCAAACCATTTCAACGAATTGAAAAGTGTAGTACCAAGAGAGGAACCACACCGAATCTTTCTTCTCATCAATAACGTCATCCACACTGACCCAAACTACTAAACAAGCCCTAGATTTGCAAAACCATCTCCCTCTCTAAAAAATCTATTTCTCGCGTCTTCTTCACTTGTGGTACTTATACGTTCGTATAGTTTCTAGGTTTCAGATTTGTCACTTTAGGAAGGGTAAAGTGTTAGATCAAGAATTTAGTCCATTAGTTTGATTTATTTGTTGGTATTGTGATTGTGTGTGATTTTTTTTTGAGTCCTTCGTTGTTTTCCTCGCTTGGACGATCTTCCCGTCTTTCTGTTTGAGAACTGGCCTGAATATTCATGATTTATACCAATCTTGCACTCCCAATTCGTTCAAACTAATAGAAAATAATATTTTGTAAATTTCAGAGCACATGAGAAAGATCAGAAGACATAGAGGAAAGATGAAAGAAATCAAGCTAGAAGATGAACATATGCATATATCTGTGTGAATGGCATATAAACCAAAATAAAATTAATAAATAACAGTTCATTTATCACAATATTAGGCATGGTAGCCTTGAAAACTAAAATCGTTCTTCCTCATGACGCATTCAACTCCATTGCAAATATTATACATAATATATATCCTACATATATATTATATACATAGAGAGAGATAGAAAGGAGTAGGGGGTACAAATAATGAAGGAAAGGCAGCCTGAAAGAACATGGCTTGGTCTTTCATAAAGTACGTTTTTGGTGTCTGGACTTTATTATTTGTTTTTGATCCAGTGTGGTAGGCGGACACTTCAAGCAATGAACCTCTTGATAACGACGTTACGAACGTTCCCTCTTGTCCATTTTTGATGCTGTGTGATTTCTCAATTTATATTAAAAATTTTACATTTTTTTAACTCTCAAAACAAAAAAGTAACTCACTTCCGGAATACTTTTGCAAGTATTTTTTAGGAATTTTTTTGGAGGATGATTTTCGAAAGGTTTTTTTAGGTTTTTTATTCTCGACAGTTTCAGCGAAGGCAGCAAATATATTGATTTGCTAAAAGATGAATCTGGAGTATGGCGAGAATGAGATAAGGTTGTTTTCTTATATAGCAATCGGCATCAACTACTTTCAAAAAATTTACTTCAGAAGAGCACATGATTATTGAGGACATTCTTTAATGGGGGATCATTGGCTTTCGGCTGAGAGAACAATTTCCTGACCAGACCCATCTTTCACACTTAAAGTTAAAAAAGATGTGTTTCAAAAATGCATCCTATAAGTCTCACCGGACCGACGGTATGGGAGCCATCTTTTTTTCAGCAACAATTGAATATGTTGGGGGCCTAGCATTGTGGTGCGGTGAGGATTTTTGTCACTCTGGTAAGCTTCTTCGTAGTATCATTTATACTCATCGTGCTATCCTTTAAAGTTCAATGTCCCGATGAACATGAACCAACTTCGACCGTCAGGTCCATTAGTGTAAACTCTACATACAATTGCTAGCCAAATTTCTAGTTTCAAACTTCAACGGTGTTGCCGATGAATTAGTCAGGAGGCTTTTTGTAACAAGGAGAATGATTTCATATAATCTATTCATAGCGCAAATAATACCATTATATGAAAAATTGCAGATATGAAAAAAAATTTCTTTAGCCTTACATTAGATACAAGGCTCTCATTGTGTATGTAAGACTCTTATGGTCAAGCTGGGTTTTGCTTCTAAATGAATTTGAATGGATCATGGGTTGTATCACTTCGATGAGCTTTTCGGTTTGCTCTCTAGAGGCAACCAACTGTTACATTATTGCTTCTCGGGGCCTTCGCCAAGGGATCCTTTATTTCCATACCTGTTTTTTATTAGTTCTGAATTCTTTCCGAAATGGGCAAGAAGGCGGAGATAAGGAATGTGGATTCACGGGATCCAAAGCACAACGGAAGTCCTGCATTTGGTCGCCTATTGTTGGCTGACGTACTCAAATTTTTCACATGCAGCGAGGGGATGCCGTGCAAACCATCTACAATATTCTGGGGAATACGCAGAAGTCATCTGGACAACTTCATACATTACCGGATCTGGTCTATTTTTTAGCAATATACAATACCAGAATTCAGAAGGGAGCTCAATGATATTCTTTCACTAACCATTTAATGCCGACTTGGGTAGTATTTGGGTCTTCCAGCTGAAATTGGAATCAAAGTCTGAATTGTTAGCTATGTCAAGGAAAGGGTACTTCAAAAGCTTGCTGTATGGAAAATTAAGACTATCACAGGAGGTTTTGCTTCAAGGTGTTTGCCTTAGCCACTGCTACTGTGCAATGTATTGTTCAACTTTCTGGAGGGGATTTCAACAAGATTTCAGGATCTCACGGCTTTACATTTGCCCTTTAGGGTAAACAAGGGTGGAGGCCTTCTCTTTACCCTCATTGCCTTATGGCAGAGTGGTTAAAGGTAAATTGGAGACCCAGGCATATTTTCATAGGTAATGGGCCTAAATGGAGTCATAATAATTTGCTGCGATTTAATATAAAAAAATGGTAAATTTGAAGGGTTAAGTGTTATAAGATTAGAGGTAAAAAGCGTATTTTTGAATGTTTGGAAGGTGAGTCATTGAAATCCAATAGATCGCTTCATTGAGACACACTGTATACATATGTATGTAGAATATATAAAAATAAAAAAAGGGGGGGGGGGGAATTTCCTCGAATTTGATAAATTGAGAGGAGAGGAATAGAGTAATATGGAGAATGGCAAGGAGAAGGTAGGTGTAGAGAAATACCAACTTAGACTGATGAAAGAACAAAAAGAATTGGAACGACATAAAAGTTGAGGGAAAGAAAGAGATAGTAGGACAATTTTTTGTATCCTACTGTCATAATCAAACAGCAGATGTGAATTAGACACTTATTAACAGAAATTGGGCATGTGTGATTCCTTACTGTCTGAATATTGTTCATTTTATGTTCTTCATATTTCCTTTGTATTTTGAATTGCTGGAGAAAATGGCTTTTTACATGTTATTGCGATTGATATTTTGTTGGTGATGCTTGGTAGTTGATTGGATGCACACACAGCGCGAATGCTGTTTTCTCATTATTGATTCTGCACTCAATAGCCAAGTAAGTTCACAGTATCACCTATTAACATATCAGTATGTCTTCAATGGAGACGACTTAATCATTCTAGCCAATGGATATTGTTGGATTCAACCGCTTTTCTTTGCTTGAACAAGTTTATTGACAGCTTTCTTCTGACTGATGTTTCAGCCATTTCCTTGCGTATGCGACTTATATATGTGTGCGTATGGAGCAACTTCCTATGTTGTCTTCCAGTGGACTCTTCATACATGTGGTTTTACATGGTCACAACTTCTCCTTTTTCTTCTCTCTTTTTCTATCTTCTTGCCAAGGGATAGTTAATAGATTTCGCAATTATAGGTGGCAAATCCTTCCATTGAGATTTCAATTTCTTGGGTGCCGCTCTGGTAACGAGGTTACTTCGTATGTCATTATCAGTAAAATATATAGTAATTCTACATATGTGCATATGTGTTTATACATATGCACCACTATAGTGACTCGCTAAAAACAAGAGAGATTAACACAGTAGAGGTTACTTTTACAGGTATTTTTCCTTGACTTTGGTTCACATCCCCGGTATGGAATGTATGTGATGCTTGTTAAAGCAAAAGGCTGAATCTTCTCCAAGATGATCCCCAATGCATTTGTAAGGTCATAATACTTCTCCTTGACTCAAAACTCTAGTGAGAAGTAAATTATTCTTACAAATTGAAGAAAAAAGTAGAGACCATAACATATTTACCAGAGAAAAAAAAAAATCTCTAAATCATATTTTAGTGCTTAAAGTGTATACTTTTTATTGTGGATTTTGATTTCAAATTGAATTTCAGATTTATGAAGTATATGTTAACATCAAGCTCAATTTATGGATACTTTACAATGAGTTTTTAATGGAAAATTCAAAGGTTTAATGATATTTCAAAACAGAGCAATCAACTTTGATACTCTGTGGTAAATGACCATTTCATTCTTTAGAAAACTTGGAACTGAGCTCGTTATCCTTTGCAGTGGTACATGTCTTGCAATCTAATTCTTTACTCTGATAGAGACACTTGTTTAAGAAGACCAAATTTTTCTATATCCACTTAGTTTCAGATTAAAAAGATAAGCTTTAATTGGTCATAGGCTTTTTGGTCCAAAATCCATTTTTGTTCATATGAACTACGGATTTAAAGATCTTTTTAAGTCTACTTCCACATAAGAAAGATCTCACTTACAAATTCTGAGCATTTATGGAGATATGGTCAAAGAGCACAGTTGTGTTGGGTAGGACTCGTATTTAACTTTAATGTGATGTGTTCATCAGAACCTTAGATATTTCTATGACACATCTACTATAATTTAAGCTTTTGGAATTATATGTTAATAGATCAAATGAATTCAAATATGCTTTCTTATATTGATTATAAGCATCTAGTGATTACATTTAACTTTATAAAGTGATTGTATTAAATACTAGGTTTGGAGGCAATGACACGTGCATGCCACAACCTTGCCTTGGGATTGATCTTGTGGTTGGTGTTGTGCTAAAACCATTAGGTGAGTTTTATAATTGGTCTTAAAAGAAAGCTATTATTTGTTTCAAACGAATATAAATGATCTTTACCCTTTTTCATTAGGTTGATATATTTATATGTATTGAATTAAATCTTGATTTGGAAAAAGAAAGAAGATATTCTCTTAGTGTTAACGAGGTTTGAGATTCATATACTGTACATAGATCGTGAGCATTGGACCTAACTTACAAGATCGTGTACAGAGGTGAGGATTCTTGACACGTAGTTTCTTTCTTCAATGCATATTTCTGTTTGTAATATGTACTTTAATGCTAGAAATGATAATATCCTTTATGAATAGTTTTGTGAGAATGATATCGGTCAGTTTTATTAATTTCATAACATCTTAGAAGGAGGGTGAACTGTTCTCAACCTTGATTAAATAAGATTAATGTTAGTAACATGGGAGTGTGGTCATATGGATTTGTTACATGTCAAGAAAGTGTTGTCATCAAAATTTCTTGAAAGCTTGATAAGACAAAAGTTTTCAGTGTTGAATAATATTTGTCCCTTGAGTAGGCCATGACTCAAGATTAAAATAGCATTGAACATTTTGTTTAGAGACATGTGGCTTTGGAATTGATTTATGCTTACATTATGTCATTTAGTTGCAATCCTTCTATTTGAATTTTGCAAAAGTGATTCGTGTTTGGTAATTGACATTGGATCTCTGTGGTGAGTATATGGGATAATATAAATTGGTTATTAAAAT
>CM018908.1:14159519-14164519 GCA_009663005.1 Actinidia chinensis | reverse complement strand
GCCTATGGTGCGGTGGTCACTCTCTTCTGTGAATTCCACTGATTTGCACTCATCACACACTCTCTCTCTTTAATCCCAAGAAAATACATATATACTATTTATTTATATGAAAACAAATAATGAGGGGGTAAAATGAAAAATTGGAAAGATTCACGTGACTACAGTGAACTCAAGTGTTTCAAAATTCAAAATTCCAACCGAATTGAAAAAGTGTAGAATAAGAGACCACACACCCACTCTTTCTCCCTCATCAATAACGCTCCTCCACACTGACCAAACTACTAAACAAGCCAGGATTTGCAAAACCATCTCCCTCTCTAAAAATCTATTTCTTCGGCGTCTTCTTCCCTTTTTTACTTCTCGTCGAAGTTTCTAGGTTTCGGATTTGTAATTTATGAGGGATAAAGTGTTAGATCAAGTAATTTTAGTCCATTAGTTGATTTATTTTGTTGGTAATTGATGTGATTTTTTTTTTGAGTCCTCTCGTTTGTTTTCCTCTCTTGGACGATCTTCCCGTCTTTCCGTTTGGGCCTGGCCTGAATATTCATGATTTTTATACCAATCTTGCACTCCCAATTCGTTCAAAACTAATAAGAAAATAATATTTTTGTAAATTTCAGAGCACATGAGAAAAGAATCAGAAGACATAGAGGAAAGATGTAAAGAAATCAAGCTAAGAAGATGAACATATGCATATATCTGTGTGTATATGGCATATAAACCAAAATAAAATTAATAAATAACAGTTCATTTTTATCAAAATAGTAGGCATGGTACCTTGAAAACTAAAATCGTTTCTATCCTCAATGACGCATTCAACTCCATTGCAAATATTATACATATATATATATACATACATATATATATATATACATAGAGAGAGAGAGAAAGGAGGAGGGGGGTACAAATAACTGAAAGGGAAAAGGCAGCCTGAAAGAACACTGCTTGGTCTTTAATAAAGTACGTTTTTGGTGTCTGGACTTTATTATTTGTTTTTGATCCAGTGTGGTAGCGGACACTTCAAGCAATGAACCTCTTGATAACGACGTGACGACACGTGTCCTCTGGTCCATTTTTGATGCTGTGTGATTTCTCAAATTATATTAAAAATTTTACATTTTTTTAACTCTCATAAACAAAAAATTAACTCACTTCCGGAATCAATTTTGCAAAGTATTTTTTAGGAAGTTTTTTTGGAGGATGATTTTCGAAAGGTTTTTTTAGGTTTTTATTCTCGGACAGTGCAGCGAAGGCAGCAAAATAGATTGATTTGGCTAAAAGATGAATCTGGAGTATGGCGAGAAGGAGATAAGGTTGTTTCTGATATAGCAATCGGCAATCAACTACTTTCAAAAAAAATTTACTTCAGAAGGAGCAAATGATATTGAGACAGTTCTTTAATGGGTGGATCATTGGATTTCGGCTGAGATGAACAATTTCCTGACCAGACCCATCTTTCACACTTAAGTTAAAAAAGATGTGTTTCAAATGCCTCCTAATAAGTCTCCCGGACCGACGGTATGGGAGCCATCTTTTTTTCAGCAACATTGAAATATGTTGGGGCCTAGCATTGTGGATGCGGTGAGGAGTTTTTGTCACTCTGGTAAGCTTCTTCGTAGTATCAATTATACTCATCGTGCTTATCCTTAAAGTTCAATGTCCGATGAACATGAACCAACTTCGACCGATCAGTCAGTGTAACTCTACATACAAGTTGCTAGCCAAAGTTCTAGTTTACAAACTTCAACGGTTTTTGCCGATGATAGTCAGGAGGCTTTTGTACAAGGGAGAATGATTTCAGATAATACTATTATAGCGCAAGATAATACCATTATATGAAAAATTGCAGATATGGAAAAAAAATTCTTTAGCCTTAAAATTAGATACAAGGCATCTCATTGTGTATAATGGGACTTTGTAGAGACTCTTATGTGCAAGATGGGTTTTGCTTCTAAATGAATTGAATGGATCATGGGTTGTATCACTTCGATGAGCTTTTCTTTGCTCTCTAGAGGGCAACCAACTGTTACATTATTGCTTCTCGGGGCCTTCGCCAAGGGGATCCTTTATTTCCATACCTGTTTTTATTATGTTCTGAATGTCTTTCAGAAATGCTCAAGAAGGCGGAGATAAGGAATGTGATTCACGGGATCAAAAGCAACAACGGAAGTCCTGCATTTGGTCGCCTATTGTTTGCTGACGATACTCAAAATTTTACAATGCAGCGAGGGAGGAGGCGCAAACCATATACAATATTCTTCGGGATTACCAGAGGTCATCTGGACAACTCATAAATTACCAGGAATCTGGTCTATTTTTTAGCAAGAATACAATACCAGAATTCAGAAGGGAGCTCAATGATATTCTTTCAATACCAATTAATGCAGACTTGGGTAGATAGTTGGGTCTTCCAGCTGAAATTTGGAAATCAAAGTCTGAATTGTTAGCTATGTCAAGGAAAGGGTACTTCAAAAGCTTGCTGTATGGAAAATTAAGACTATCACAGGAGGTTTTGCTTCAATGTGTTGCCTTAGCACTGCCTACTTGTGCAATGTATTGTTTCAAACTTCTGGAGGGGATTTGCAACAAGATTTCAGAGATCTCACGGCTTACAATTTGGCCCTTTTAGTTAAACAAGGGTGGAGGCTTCTCTTGTACCCTCATTGCCTTATGGCTAGAGTGGTTAAAGGTAAATTGTGAGACCCAGGGCATATTTTCATAGGTAATGGCCTAATGGAGTCATAAATAAATATTGATGAAGATTTAATATAAAAAAATGGTAATTTGAGGGTTAAGTGTTATTAAGAATTAGAGGTAAAAAGCGTAATTTTGAATGTTTGGAAGGTGAGTCATTGAATACAATAGATGTCTCTTCATTTGAGAAACACAATGTATACATATGTATGTAGAATATATAAAAGAAAAAAAAAAAAAGGGGGGGGGGGGGGGAATTTCCTCGAATTTTGATAAATTGAGAGGAGAGGAATAGAGAAATATGGGAAGAAGGGCAAGGAAGAAGGTGAGGTGTAGAGAAGAACAACTTAACTGATGAAAAGAACAAAAAGAAGTGAAAGAAATAAAAGGTGAGGGAAAAGAAAGAGATAGTAGACAGATTTTTTCGTATCTCTACTGTCATAATGCAAACAGCAGAGGTGAATTAGACACGTATGAACAGAAATTGGGCATGTGTGATTCCTTACTGTCTTGAATATTGTTCATTTTATGTTCTTCATATTTCCTTTGTATTTTGAATTGCTGGAGAAAATGGCTTTTTTACATGTTATTGCGATTGATATTTTGTTGGTGATGCTTGGTAGTTGATTGGATGCACACACAGCGCGAATGCTGTTTTCTCATTATTGATTCTGCACTCAATAGCCAAGTAAGTTCACAGTATCACCTATTAACATATCAGTATGTCTTCAATGGAAGACTGACTTAATAATTCTAGCCAATGGATATTGTTGGATTCAACCGCTTTTCTTTGCTTGAACAAGTTTATTGACAGCTTTCTTCTGACTGATGTTTCAGCCATTTCCTTGGTATGGACTTATATATTTTGTTCTATGGAGCACTTCCTATGTTGTCTTCCAGTGGACTCTTCATACATGTGGTTTTACATGGTCACAACTTCTCCTTTTTCTTCTCTCTTTTTCTATCTTTCTTGCCAAGGGATAGTTAATAGATTTCGCAATTATAGGTGGCCAAATCCTTCCATTGAGATTTCAATTTCTTGGGTGCCGCTCTGGTAACGAGGTTACTTCGTATGTCATTATCAAGTAAAATATATAGTAATTCTACATATGTGCATATGTGTTTATACATATGCACCACTATAGTGACTCGCTAAAACAAGAGAGATTAACACAGTAGAGGTTACTTTTACAGGTATTTTTCCTTGACTTTGGTTCACATCCCTGGTTATGGAATGTATGTGATGCTTGTTAAAGCAAAAGGCTGAATCTTCTCCAAGATGATCCCCAATGCATTTGTAAGGTCATAATACTTCTCCTTGACTCAAAACTCTAGTGAGAAGTAAATTATTCTTACAAATTGAAGAAAAAAGTAGAGACCATAACATATTTTACCAGAGAAAAAAAAATCTCTAAATCATATTTTAGTGCTTAAAGTGTATACTTTTTATTGTGGATTTTGATTTCAAATTGAATTTCAGATTTATGAAGTATATGTTAACATCAAGCTCAATTTATGGATACTTTACAATGAGTTTTAATGGAAAATTCAAAGGTTTAATGATATTTTCAAAACAGAGCAATCAACTTTGATACTCTGTGGTAAAATGACCATTTCATTCTTTAGAAAACTTGGAACTGAGCTCGTATATCTTTGCAGTGGTACATGTCTTGCAATCTAATTCTTTTACTCTGATAGAGACACTTGTTTAAAGAAGACCAAATTTTTCTATATCCACTTAGTTTCAGATTAAAAAGATAAGCTTTAATTGGTCATAGGCTTTTGGTCCAAATCCATTTTTGTTCATATGAACTACGGATTTAAAGATCTTTTTAAGTCTACTTCCACATAAGAAAGATCTCACTTACAAATTCTGAGCATTTATGGAGATATGGTCAAAAGAGCACAGTTGTGTTGGGTAGGACCCATATTTAACTTTAATGTGATGTGTTCATCAGAACCTTAGATATTTCTATGACACATCTACTATAATTTAAGCTTTTGGAATTATATGTTAATAGATCAAATGAATTCAAATATGCTTTCTTATATTGATTATAAGCATCTAGTGATTACATTTAACTTTATAAAGTGATTGTATTAAATACTAGGTTTGGAGGCAATGACACGTGCATGCCACAACCTTGCCTTGGGATTGATCTTGTGGTTGGTGTTGGTGCTAAAACCATGAGGTGAGTTTTATAATTGGTCTTAAAAGAAAGCTATTATTTGTTTCAAACGAATATAAATGATCTTTACCCTTTTTCATTAGGTTGATATATTTATATGTATTGAATTAAATCTTG
>CM018908.1:14149519-14152019 GCA_009663005.1 Actinidia chinensis | reverse complement strand
TTGCTCTAGTTCTTCTTTTTGTAGTTTGATTGCTCTAGTTCTTCTTTTTGTTGAGTGGCTTCAGGCATATTGTCTAGGCAAAATTTTGGAAATGAGACCCATATTTTAACGTTTTCCAGCTACTTTTTTCCCTACTTTGATTTAATGTTTCTCTAAAATATATACACGCTTACTTTGATTTCATGTTTCTGTAAAATATAAACTAATCGTTTTCTGGATTATAACTAGCCACCTTGAATATTCATATACACTTCATCTCCTCGGGCGACCATTTTTTGGCCAGTCACCGGTAACTTTTCTAGAGATAAATTTTACTTTTTTTAGTATTGTGTAAGTAGAAAATGAACCATATTTGACTTTTCGGCAAACTTTTCAAAAATAAATTTATATCTAGAAAGTTCACCAGAAAAGTCATCGGCGATAGGTCGATAGCTGCCAGAGGAGCTACTGGCCGCCGAGTGGCCGAAGAGGTGGCCGATGACCGAAGTGATGGTGATGGTGATATGTTAGCACAATCTGATTGGATAATTAATAAGTAAATATATTTATAATTAGATAAAATATAATGTTGTCTACACATAAAAAATTATGAAGTTTTTGTTATAAAAGTTATCAACCACGGACTACTTGCGAGATAAATTCGCAACCCAACTAAATACGCTATAAATCACCTATAAGTGGACTATTCACTAATTCAGTCTAAAAAGAATACAAAGTGAAGTGTACTTTGTGTGTGAGTGGAATGCAAAAATCATTACTTAATAAATAAGGATAAAAGATAAATAAGGGATGTAACTTATTATTTGTGCCTTTTTATTTATTCATCATCATGTTTGCGAGGATAGGGAATCATTGATTTTGACACTTCATTTTTCTTTAATTGTATTTCTTTTTATCTTTTTATTAAGTAAAATTACTTAAATGCCCTTATACTTGTCATTTAAAACTAGGTGGGGTTAATTATGACTTTATCCCCCAAACTATTCAGTTTTCTTATGTTATCCCTGAACCAACCAACAATCTTATTTCGTCCCTTATCTATCAATTCCTTGTCTAAATAGGCCCTCATCCTATTTCTGAATCTATGACTCCATTTATGAGTGGACTTAAGTCACACAATCCGTTGCCCAAACATTAGAGTTCGAACCACTTATTTTTTCATTTATGAGTTGCTAAAGAAAATTATATATAGACATTAGAAGATCCTTCAGCAAAAAATACATAATAGCAACACTTGTAACATTTAAATTTTCAAAAAATTAGGAATAAAACACTTAATTATATTTAAATAATTTGTATATATTTATATTAAAAATGGATAAAAACAGGCACTCGCATGGCTCTCACAACCCTTCAAACTCTCTCTGTCCTGCTCACAAATCACGAATTTGTGACTTAGGATTGAACTATTTAAACGAGAATTTGATAGATAAGAGACAAAACATAATAGTTTGTTAGTTCAGGAACAATATAAGAAAAACTGAATAGTTTAGGGGATGAAGTCGTAATTAACCCAAACATGGTGTGTATTTTTCATTATTGACAGTCTCTCACAGAAACAACAGACACCAGTAGTAACACTTGGCCTATGAGGAGGACTCACCGTATTTTCAAGTTTCCCACCAAGGTTGTAATAATGTCTCTCTTCCTGGTCACTAACACGGATTCTTTTGGATGTGTAATTCTTTCTTCGTTTTTGGTATGTGTTTGGTCACAGATGTCTTCAACTGTTGTCGATTACAAGTTTTCTTTTCATGGATTGTCGAAAGATTAGGAATATTACAGACGCATACTATCCGAGGTTCATGCTATCTTTCTCTTTCAAAAAGTGTTGAAATTGTAAGTTCTTTATCCACAACACTCTCAAAAACACAAAGTTCTTGATTTAGATGTACCATAGGATTTACTGCAATTAGATTGAAATATCATGTTATGTTTTTTTTGTTTTTTGTTTTTATTTGTGCCAGTTGAGTTACAACTTCTGAAAGATTTAGATGTATTGCAGGAATTACTGCAATTAGATTGAAATATCCTGATATATTTTTTATGTTTTTTTTATTTGTGCCAGTTAAGTTACAACTTCTGAAATAATTATAGAAGTTAAGAATTAATCTAAACAGGCAATTGGGCTGGGTTAGTATGGCCCTGATGTATGCTTGAACCATATTTGTTTTAGTGATCTAATTTAAAAGTTTGGAATCGGTTGGTTACCTGGTGCAGGAGTTGCTTCTTGTGGATGATTGGTAATGAGACGAGAGCCTTCTGGGAAGATGATGGGAAAATCTCATAAGTGGGAAAGAGAAGGGAGGCAGCATTGGACGCAGAGAGAGAGAGCCGGGGGTTGGGGTTGGGGTGGGGCAGTGGAGAGTTTGGATGTGAACATTATGTATTTTATTCCATGGATGAAGGAGGTGATGAATATGTAGCTCATCCTTACATGGTGTCCCATGCTCAGAGACAAGCGGTTGTGCTCATCCTCTATGGCTTGACAACACGGATG
>CM018908.1:13899519-13907019 GCA_009663005.1 Actinidia chinensis | reverse complement strand
TGCATATCTTATATTCTCTAGAAATTAAGAACTTATGACATTGGTGGGTTAATCTAGGGTTTTTGTCTAGTGAGAATTTTTTTATACCGAAATGTTTATGAGTAATTCATCGTGAATTCAAGTAAATTAATTAAAAATAAAGTGAAGACTTCCATGAATTGAAACGCATAAGAAAATATATATATATATATAAGTTTTTGTAACTAGGACATGACGACTCACATTATTAAATAGTGGAGAGACAATTGTGGATGTACTATGCATTCATCCGATATCATACTCCGAAAGTATGTAGTAATTTCACGAGAAGAAATGATAAAAATGCATTTGAAACAAACACTATGGTCATGCTAATTTTTAGCCATTTGTATAAGTAGAGCTAATCAACATGGCAATACCTAATGTTTTTATGGCGAGAATATTATGGTACCAAAATTTAGATTTAAAAAATTTATCAAAATTCAAACTAAATGAAGTGTAGATCTCATAGAATTAAGTGAATCTAAACAACTCATTTTGAATTCTGATAACTTTTCTGAATTCAAAGTGGAAAGCCAACTTGAGTTTTAACACGGCTACAAAACGTAGTTTTCCTCTTCTCTAATCCCTCCTATCAATTGAATTATAGATAAACATAAAAAAAAAAAAGAAGGTTTGATTCGTCAAAGCCAAGGCATATGTTTTTTGCATGAATCTCTTGACTTGTCATGCTGTAAGGAGCTTCAACAACTACACATAATTAAGAATCAGAGAGAGAGAGAGAGAGAGAGAGAGAGAGGAAATTGATTTATTCGCGAATCCGCCTTCGATCGCCCGCAGAGTCACAGACTTTTATGGCACGTGTTATGACTCTTATCTTTGAGACAATTCAAACCAACACTGAAAGCAGGAGTCAAAATTTTCAATTAGAGGGTTAAAATGTAAAAATATATATATAAATTTTTTTATATAAATTTTAGAAAATCAGGGGGCTGTTGCCCTGCTGGACTCTATGTTCGTCCGCCCCTGCTTGAGCGCGTGCACACATTGCCTCCATGAGTTTCTCTGTTTTTTTTGTGTATGTATATATATTAGTAATTGTTTTTTCCCACATACACTATGTCAAAAAAAAAAACAGATCAATTCTTAATCGTACTTATTAGAATTTTATAACCTAAAAAATAGACAAAATATAAACGTTAAATAAAAAATACATTGCATGCATATACGAAGAATTATATTGCTACAAAATGGAGAACAAATTAGAAAGTATAATGATTTTGAAAAAGTGTTGTTAGCTTTTGGAGAAATGAGGGGGAAAGACTGCTGTGTTTTAATTTTTTTGTGTGTGAGTCCCATTAAAAAAATTATCCCATGAGTAAAAAATATGCATAGGTTTAGAGGTTTTTTGGCCATTTGATTATCAAGCTACTATGTTGATCCCACACTTTAACTGAATAAGGGGATATTTAATTTAAAAAATAAAACCGAGATAGTAAAATAATAATTTAAAACGTTAAATTATTTTATATCCTCGATTATAATATATGTACATAATTGATTCAATTTTAGGTGTTATGTTGGGACTAACAAGGCCTTGTTTGGTAACACTTTCATTTTGAGTTTTCTGTTTTTATTTTCAAGAATTTTGAGTACAAGGCAAAAAAGAAACATGTTTTTTTTTGTTTTCACTCTTTTTAAGATTATTTTTCTTTTGTGCAAGGTTATAAAGGAACTAAAAAAAATAAAAAATTGGGAAGGGGGGGAAAAAGAAAAGACATTTTTTTTACTTTGGCGAACTAAGACTGTAATTGTATTATTCAATTTTATGTGTAGAGCATTTAATTTTTGGGATATCTTATCCCCCTTTTTTTTCGTTCTTTGATTTTTCCTAGAAATATACTATGTTACGATGAGGATCCACCCATTTTATTTTTGATTTTGTTGTTTTGTTTTTTAGTGAGCGCTTTTCATTATTTGGTACTTTTATTTTTTTGAATTTCTTTTTGACGAGAGGAGTTTCAAGAGTAAAAATTTACATAGAAGTGAAAAAAAACTCATTAAAAATGAAAAAAAAATCACTAAAAATAAACTTGAAAACCAAATGGAAAAAATATTCGAAAAAATATATTATCCCTACCGGGCTTATTCGAAGAAATAGACATTAGGCCCAAAAACATAAGTTAAGTGAACCTTTAGAATTATGTTCCAGCTTTAACTTTTTTTTTTTAAGTTGTGATGTAGAGTACTTTTTAGAAGCCGATTGATAAAACCCTTGTAAGTAAATTCGTGTACTATATACGTATAATGCGTTTGTACGAATAATTTTTAAAAAAATTTGTGTTTACCGTTCAATTTTGAAATATAATAAAAATAATGTATTTTTTTATAATTTATTCATAGCCTATACGATTATATGAAAAAGTCCATGTTCCAAAGAGATAATTTTTTTGTTTTAAAAAACATAGATAAACTCAATATCTGTAGTATATAGTCCCTATACACTATCTATCGATAATACTATACATTCATATAGTATGGCACACACAACATACAAATATAGTTTCTTTTAACATACTCTTATACAATTACAAAGATAAAGATAAGTACCTTTTTTGTAATTTTTTTTACAACATTCCAATATTTAATATTTATGTGGAATACTTGAAACAAAAAGTCTCTCTATATCTATTATATCTATATCTATATATTGGAGTGCATATTTTATAATAATAGAACAAAATTTATTTTTTGTCTTTACAATCTATCATACCTCACATGGAGACCGAGGTCACACTGCAAGAATTTTGTAGTATTCATTTGTTAGAATGAGAACCCTTTTGTCAGAGGATAATTCCCCAAAGGGAAAGACTACAAAAAATGTACATCCATGGCTGCATGGGTAGATACAATTTTTTATTTTTATTTTTGAAATAGGTAAGAATACATTTTTTTCTCTAGAAAGATTTAAGAACTTTATGACATTGGGAGGGTGAATCTAGGGTTTTGTTTAGTGAGAAATTTTTTTAACGAAAATGGTATGAGTAATTTATCATGAAATGCAAGTAAATTATTTAAGAACTTTTTTTTCCTACCTCGTTTTGGTAGCTGCGGTGATAAACTAAACGGTGAATATAGCATAACCCAACACTTATCCATCCACATAAGCATTCTCCTCCACATGAGCATGAAAATACTAAACTGAGTAATTTCATTGGATCGGAAAGGTTTGACCAAACCAAACATGCCCGTTAAAATAATAATAATTTATTGACAGTGATACTGGTTTATGAAAACCTCCTCTATCCCCATTCTTTCCTATTATTACAATTTCTTTTATTGACGTGGTACTGGTTTTCCTGGTCAAAAAAAGGCTTCCAAGTGGCTTGAGAATAAGAAAAAGAGTGAGTCAAAAGGCACCGGTATGGTATTAGGTAGAGGTATCAAACGGGTCGCACCGTATCATATCGTGTTCATTTAATAAAAATTTTGGCCCGATTTTTTTGTGCCTCGTATTATACCGTTTCGTACCCGTGTCAGGACCCCATTTGACACCTTTAGATTACTAGTCAAGGACACTCCAACAATCAAGTTAGAGAACTTGAAAATGATAGAATGTAGAAAGAATATATATATATAGATATATATATATAGAGAGAGAGAGAGTGTAGTAGAAGAAGTATGTAATATATTCAGTCAAAGAGTCCCAAACCTTTTATAGTTTGGATTGTTGTCTCTAGACTTGTCTAATCTCGTCATGTGTTATGGAGTGGTATGTCTGGAAATCATGCAGATTTGGCGGATGTGGAGTGGTGAGAGGAGGTGATCCATCTCTAAATCAAAGAGATTTGATAATCAAGAGACCGATCTACCCCGAAATGATAAAAATTAGATTGTAATCATCATCATATCATGCAAACAAGAGAATAAACCCGAGTTGAACTGATAACAAGAACTGATATCACTATTTAAGAGTAACTCCTAACCAATGAACAGTGCTGAAGACTTTATGTTCCCAGTATATTCTTATATATAACTAAACTTAAATTCTAAGCTCGTTCTTGAGCTTGGTCCAGTTTTTAAATCTCTACCTATCATCTATTATTAATGTAGTAGTAGTTCGGATGAAGAGGATGCAATATTGGAAAGTAGATGAAAGTGAACCTAATTTTGTTGGGCAATTAGACGACAAAAAATCCGGCAAATGCGATTTGTCCATTGAAGGATGAAATTATAGACTTGTTACTACTCAAGAAATTTATTTCTGAGAGGTGGTTGATCACTAGACTGAGATCTAGATATACTGCATTCCTTTATTTTTAATTTTTTACTCTTTTTGGAGGAAGCCCTCCATAGTTGCCTAACTCGTAATTCGTCACAATAATTCGTTATCAACTTTATTTATTTTTTAACTAATAACAATAATCCGTAATATGTTCAATGCGCAACATAAACCCTTATTCTTGATTAGTCAAAATAAAATATAATTAACACGTCAAAAAGTCGTAACAAGAGAGACAAAAAAACATCACGACCCACCACAAGAAATGCACAACTCCAATTTCCTATGATACACATCCATTCATAACTAAAACACAAAGATTCGTAACCAACACTAAGTCACAAATTCAGAGAGCAGGAACGGGAGCGAGAGTGAGAGCAAAAGCAAGAGAGTGACAAGTTTTAAAAAATTTAGTATCAAAATCATCCCGAGAGCGTCTATATTATATAATTTTTACAATAAAAGATAGTCAAATATTTGTTTTCTTTAGTCTTCTCTATGCTAATAGAGTACTATATTTGTAGTAAATTAGTAATATGTATTATAATACTTTTATATTATTAATATTGGTATAATTTGACCTCTAAGTATTGTAATATTTTTTACCAAGTTGTTATAATATATAATTTGTAGAACATCTTTTTTATCAATCAAATAACTTGGTGCAATGGCGGCTTGTCTTCTTAAAGATTCCCCCTTGAGTCCGAAACTCTACCCAGGGTAGCTTGTTTCCTACCATTTTGCACGGGATAATCATAAATCCACGAATTAGTTTCGAATTTGGTTGAAATTCGTGGTTTTGCGATCTGATCCACGCCAAACCATTTGTCAAGACATTTGAAAACGAAGGAAATGGAATTAATAATACTAAGTGTAAAGGAATAAAATATCAAGTACTAATTTTGGCCGCGCTAGGTCGAGACGCCTTGAGCTAGGTCAAGAAGTCTGCCGAGATGCCTGAGGCTAGGTTCGAGACGATTGAGGTTGGTGAGACGACCTGACCCGAAGACGCCTGGCTATTAGGTTCAGACGCTTGAGCTAGCCCGAGATGCTTGAGCTAGTCGAGACGCATGACGAGATACCTGAGCTAGGTTGAGATGCCTGAGCTAGGTTGAGACGCTTTGAGCATACGTCAGACGCATGACTAGATGCCTGAGTAGGTCGAGACGCCTGACCGAGATCGCTGAGTAGGTCGAGACGCATGACCGAGATGATACCTAAGCTAGGTGAGATGGCAAAGCTGATGCAGTCCCAAGGCATGTCAGGGACAGAGAAGGGCTTGCACGAAAAGGCTTCCCTGAAGGCTCCCATGCTTGAATCAGAGACCTGATAACTACCTACCAACAAGCTTAGGGGCATGGCTAGGTAAGGAGGCCCTACTGCTGAGCTAGGCTATAAAGGAGAGTTGCTGCTCTCACCACGCGTACGCAATTGGAACTAGAACAACATAACATACAAATTTCTCTCTTACACGGCATATTGAGTTGAGAATACATATACTTTTATCTTTACATCTTGATCTACATATCATCTCGGTCTTCTAACTTGCCGGTCGTGAGGGCCGTGGAGAGCTCACGACGGTATGTTCTCAGCTCTCCTGTATTCAGCAGGTTCAGAACGCCAACAACACTTGTACTCCTGTGTTTGCAGCTAGGTCCAGCATGCCAATAGTAACACCGTTCGCCGTCGAGATGTCTATTTTTGGTTCTTCTTCATCTCTATCGTACAAAAAGAACCCCACAATTGGCGCAGTTCTGTGGGGAATCCAACTATAGCACATCGGACAAAATTCATTTGGGGAGATCTCCGAAGCTACCCCCACGGAAGGTTTTGTCTATTGCGAGAGAAGCTCTCCGAGCTCCCCCAGCTCCGAGCTCTCACGACGAAGTTTTTCATGGGGAGAGAAGCTTCCCGAGCTCGTGTTGAGTACCAAAGCTCTCCCACATGAAAGTTGTCTATTGAAGGGAGCTCTCCCAATCCGAGCTCTCCCCGACGAAGATTTTATGTTGAACATCAGCTCACATGCATGACCTCGATCAGAATGATCCAGTCATGCGAACTGAGGGGCAATGTTAAGGGAATAAAACTAATCAAGTACTAGCTTGGCCGAGCTAGGTGAGAAGCTTGAGCTAGGTCGAAGACGTCTGACCGAGATGCCGAGCTGAGCTAGGTCGAGACGCCTACGAGATGCTGCGATAGGTCTAGAGGTCAAGATGCTTGAGCTTAGACCGAGACGCTTGAGCTAGACGAGATGTTGAGATGGTCGAGACGCCATTGACCGAGATGCCTTGAGCTAGCGTCGAGACGCCCTGAGCTAGCGAGACGCTTGAGCTACGTCAAGACGCCTAACTTAGATGCCTGAGCTTAGGTTGAGACGATTGACTAGGTCAAGACGGCCTGACCGAGATACCTGAGCTAGGTAGAGATGTGACAATGTGATACGGTCCCAAGGCATGTTAGGGACAGAGGAATGGCTTGCACGAAAAAAGGTTCCTCTGCAGTCCATGCTGAATCAGAGACATGATGACTACCTTACCAACAAGCCTTAGGGGCATGGTAGGTTAGGTCAATAGCCTACCTGCTTAAGCTAGGCTCAAACGGATTCGTGTTGCTTTCACCAAGGTACGCAAAATTGGACCTAGAAGAACATACAACCACTTCTCTCTCTACACGGCATATGGAGTTTGATGGGGAAAATACATATACTCTTATCTTTACATCATAGATATACATATCATCTCCGGTCTTCTAATTTGACAGTCGGAGAGCTCCGACGGTCTGTTTGTTCTCAGCTCTCAGATGTTGCAGCTAGGTCCAGCAAGCCAACAAACACCTCTGTAGCTCTCATGTGTATTGCAGCTAGGTCCAGCATGCCAATATTACCACTGTTCGCCCGTCAACGATGTTATTTTTGATTTTCTTTCTAATCACATCTCTCTTAACTTACAAAAGACCCACACACTAAGCATTTCTAAATAGTTATGTTTAAGGTAGCCTTATGAACCAAGGATAGCCTTATGAACCAGCTTTGCCAGGACTCGAAAGATATCGGTTTCATGAGAATAATGCCCTGATTCGAAGTGTGCAATCAAAACCTAATTAGAAAAGTGAAAATATAAGAAGCTAATTCGACATAAACAACCATTGGATGTCGAATTATTAGCTATTCTCCAAAGTTGTGGTGTCCCAAATATTAGTTGCTCTAATAAATTTATGGGTCCAAAACAACATATCATCAT
>CM018908.1:13821136-13823636 GCA_009663005.1 Actinidia chinensis | reverse complement strand
TATTATTATTATTATTTTTTTTTAACTCTTCTATTACTTTTTAAAGGGGTACAAAATAAAAAAATAAGAAAAGTAACAAAAAATTGATTTATTTATTGTTAAAAAAGTTAATCAAATTGTTTAAAAAATAAAAAATAAAAAATAGAAGAGTACAAAAAAAAATAAAAAATAAAAAAAGTAAATTTATTTTTATTAAAAATATTAATCAAGGTATTAATAAAAAATAGAAAGTACAAAAGAAAAACAATTAGAAAAAATAAAAAAACGGGATTCATTTTTTATTAAAAAATTATCCAAGGGTATTCAAGAAAAAATAACATAAAAGTAAAAATAAAAAAATAGAAGAGTACAAAAAAATTAAAAAAAATAACAAAAAGGGGATTTATTTTTGTTAACAAAAATTAATCAAATGCGCTTAAAAAAATAATAATAATAAAATAGAAAATAAAAAAATAGAAAGAGTAAAAAATCAAAAAATAACCAAAAAATAAAAAAAAGAAATTCATTTTTTGTTTAAAAAAATTACTCAAAAAGTAATTTAAAAAAATTATAATAAAAAGTAAAAATAATATAAAAGGGTGTAAAAGATAGAGAGGGTGGATGAGAGGATAGAAGAGAGTTTGGGGAAAAAGGAGGTATTTTTGGTATTTTTATAGGAACAAAAAAAGGAGAAAAGTGTTGTCAGGGGTTGGAAAGATAATTTTTCAAACCTCAGGAGATGTTATTATAATTTTTTAAATATTAGGGGTGCTTTTTGTATTAAAGACAAACCTCAGGGGAGGTCAGTGTAATTCTCCCATATAAAAACAACCAGGTACAATTACTTTTGAGTCGTTCTCCAGCTTTAAAATAGTACTAGTATTTTAGAGCAAACAAAAACACAGCTTCTCGCCAATGTACTTTTGAATTATAGAAGTGTAGTTTAAATATTGGGTGAAATACACTGACTTTCCATGTGAGGTTTGTGTTTAATAAACAAAGCATCCCTTATATGAAATTTCATATCTCTCCTGTAGTTGAAAATTATTCCTTTCATTCCTGACAGGACACCTCCTCCTCCCTTGTCCTCATTAAAATTACAAAAATGCACCTCCCTTCTCTCTCATCCCTCCACAGACACAATCTCTGTCTCCCTATCTCTCTCTTTTTGTACCCTTTTAATTTTATTTTTTTTACTTTATATTATTTTTTTCCTTTTAATACCCTCTTTGATTCTTTTTTTTTTAACAAAAAATGAATTCCCTCTTTTTTTATTATTTTTTTTTGTACCATTTTATTATTTTTTATTTTTTACTTATTATTATTATTTTTTCTTTTGATACCTTTTGATTCATTTTTTGAACAAAAAATGAATTCCCTTTTTGTTACTTTTTTTAATTTGTTTTGTACCATTTTATTTTATTTTATTATTTTTATTTTAATACCCTTTGATTTATTTTTTATTTTTTTCTTTAATACCCTTTGATTCTTTTTTTTCTTTTTTTAATATCATTTTTGGAGACATTATTTATAAAAATTTTAAAAAATAAATTGAGGGGTATTAAAAGGGGAAAAAATCAAATGGTATTAAAAAAAAAGAACAAAAAGGTCTTAAAGAAAAAAAATAAAAAAATAATAGAAATGAATCAAAAAGTATTAAAAGAAAAAATAATAATAATAATAAAATAAAATAAAAGGGTACAAAAAAATAAAATAAAATAAAAAACAAAAAAACGGATTTATTTTTTGTTAGAAAAATGAATCAAAGGGTATTAAGAAATAATAATAATAATAAATAAAATAAAAAGATTTAATAAAAATAAAAAAATAGCAAAAAAAGAATTTATTTTTTGTTAAAAAATATGAATCAAAGGGTATTAAAATAATAATAATAATAAATAAATAAAAAATATAAAAGGGTACAAAAAGAGAGAGATAGGGAGAGAGAGTGTGTGGAGGGATGAGAGAGAGAGAGTGGGGGACATTTTGATAATTTCGAAAGGAGACAAGGGAGTGGGGTGGTGTCAGGGGGTTGGGAGGATAATTTTTCAAATATCAGGGGAGGTTGTTGTAATTTTTTAAACATCAAAAGTACTTTATGTATTAAAGGCAAACCTCAAGAGAGGTCAGTGTAATTCACCCTTAAATATTTTGAATCTCATTGTATATTTAATTTGATGATTTAAATTGTAAACATTGTTAAAGAGTTTAATATTGTAAAAAAGTCAGATACGAATTAATAGTTCATCATATCAATTTATGTTTAGATAAATAAATATAATTTTTTTATGACATATTATTTATTAAATTATAAAATAATATTAAATAAATAATAATTTATATTTAATTAATATAATTTTTTAATTTCATTTAAATTATTAAAATATGCTTAAATTAATTCAAAATATTTGAATTACACCCGATTAAAAAAAGGGCACTGCAAAACGCTGTCTTAAACCAGCGTTGCTGGTCCAGACAGATGGAGTAATTTTTCTTGACACCTCTCTACCGACTACCGACC
>CM018908.1:13806136-13808636 GCA_009663005.1 Actinidia chinensis | reverse complement strand
ATGTTCTAATTTTTTTTTACTTGTAAATATCATTTAAGAATTACACTAAAAAATTATTTAAAAAAGCATAAAATCTGTATTCGCAAGCAAATTTTCATTCAATATCCATGACAGAATATACCAAAAGTATCAAAAGAGAATTACATAACCATTTTTTTGGTATTGATCAAAAACCCAAAAAGTTAAAAAATTCTTCACATAGATTTACATGAAATACAAAATTAACCACAAATATGTCATCCATCAACTTAAGTTGGGCCTACCTTGATATTGGGCTTTTTTGTGTGGACTAGGAACTGAGCTTAGTCTCAGGTACATTAAATGAAAATTATAAAATGGGTAGATACCAAAACAAATAGAAATTACAATTTTAGGTGTGGTGTGATCAGAACCGTTCACTTGTAAGATTTGTTGGGTTGATAATTTATGCCAAAAAAAGCTTGGGAGGCCACAACTTTAAAATTTGGAGACCTAACCAAAAATACTACTAGTATTAATAGAATTTTTTCCATCTTAGAGAGGGCCATGGCCTCTGAGTTCAAAAAAACCATTATTTTTTTTATACATCTATCTTTTTTAATTGAAAAATAATATAATTTGCCCCCACTTATCAATGGTTTTTTTGAACTCAGTGGGGGCAGCTGCCCCCACTGGGCCCTTCGTGCGTCCGCCCTTGGGTCTAAGAATCATATAGAAATTGAGATCGCCTATATAGAACAGGCAGTTATACCTTTGAATTGGTGACCGCCAATTTTGGGAACTCCAAACTAGTAATCACCAATTGGTGGTCGTGCCTTCTATAAGGGGTCTCAACTCCCGTTTTTCCTCCAAATTCAAAAATCACGTGTTCAACCAAATGTTTTGAAAATCATGTAGTTAAGTCCTTAAAAGCCTTTTATGATATTTTTGTTTTGCTAAGGGTAAGACTACAATCGGATGGCCTAGCTATATAGTGAAACTGGGTTGATTGGTAGAGTTGGGTTGTTCTGTGACTGGGTAGGTTGAAAGTTCAAGGTATTCACATTGCTTGAACTGTCTAAATGGGGGTTGTTTTGGTTTTGGTAGGGCTAGATTCTCCTTCTCGGAATAATACTCTCTCTTTTCTCTAACATTCCTTAATGAATAGCGTCCTCAGTCTGGATACCGATGTTGAATAGTTGCTCAAAGGTATAGGTTAGTTGGGCAACCATGTGTTTGTTGAAATGGGGTTGCATATTTGATCTTTCTTCGAAGGTTGATTGGCCATCTTGGCCGCTTTTCCTCTCTAGTAAGTTAAGAAATTCGAGAATCCCTCCTTCAACTCCTGTCAAGTGGTCTCCAACTCCCTCATCATCACATCCAGTTGGGCATTATAGGAATAATGGTCTACGATTGCTTTAGAAATATCTCCCTAAGTTCGAGTTTGAACAGCCTTCAATGTCAAGAACCACTTGAGGAAAGCTCCAGTCAAAGAATGTTGGAATTGCTGAGCCAATAACTCATCATAGATTCCCATGGCCTTTTAAAGTCCCATGTAAATTTGGAGACGAGTATGGGGATATCTAGTTCTATCAAACAAGTCCATGTCAGGCATCTTAAACTTCTCCAACAACTTGGCATTTAGGAACAAACACAATCCATTAACATCCAACATGTAATCCTCAATGCCCTTTTCCTTTCTCAAAATCCCTTCAATATTCTCTAGCTTGGTCTCGAGGGTCATATCCTTAGTAGTGTATAGCTTAGGTGCTCTGGTAGCATCTCACCCCCAAAGAGGATCATAGATTTGATCCCCAATAGCAGGGGCTGGAACTCTGATAGTGGCTGGTGGTCTGGCCAGAACGACAAAGGCCAGAGCATTGATCTCTCGCTAATTGTGCACTTAAGATAAACCCCAAAAGAAGGGCGGCGAAGGCGAAGTAGTATAACTCAGAGTACAAGGTCAATTCCACAGGTCTAGTTCTCTCCATAACAGAGTCACAAGCCTATGTGGGGTGAATTTTGAAGAGGGGAAATTCGAGATTCATTTCAAAGAAAGCATCATCGGCGTAACCACTCGCCTTGTCTCTACGATTACACGATCCCCCACGCAATGGATTCCATTATGAAAGTTGTCACTTAGCTTTTAACAAACTAAGAAACTGAGAAAATAAAGACTTTGGATTTGGGAGTTAATGTACAAAAAGGGAAGAGGTTAGGAACCCCAAAACACTTTAAGGGTGTTTATTTAACTTGGTCAGTTAGTCTTATTCTAGTTTATTAGCCTTCATTTAGCGAGAAAAATAATAACACATAATCATTCACAACTAATTCGCCATTTTTCAAAGAATCTTCCCACCATAATTTTTATTATAATAAATAGGAATGAGAAAGGAAGATAGAAAGTAGTCAAAAATGGGTTTTGGAAGCAAAAAATAATAGGAAAATTAAACATAAGATGAAAAGATAGAAAATAGGACTGACCACGAATTTTAAACACGTGGCCGCCACTTATTTCCTTAGAGAACTGGCAACGGCTTCA
>CM018908.1:13791136-13801136 GCA_009663005.1 Actinidia chinensis | reverse complement strand
AGCAACTCTTCCTCCACTGTGTATCGAGGGCCGAGCTCCACGGTCGAGGAGAGACCCAAAGCCTCCGTCAGCACTCATCGCCCCTAGTGCAAGTGCACAGTTATGGCGAGGGCTCTGCTTTGAGTTCATCCAGTTGTACCCCCAGATCTTGTCTATAGCGAGGAGAAAGAAAGGGATGCTGCTACTAATCAACTTGCTTTGAATAGGAGGCAGGGTTGAGCAGTCTCTACTGTTGAGTCAGACAACCCAGCCTTGGTAATTTCTATCTTGAGTTTGGATGTTGAGTCCTCAGACGTTCCTTCCCGCGCTCCTCTCCAAGCAGTAAGAGGGGTTGAAGTTGTTGGACTAAGCTCAGGTGAGATTGACATCATGAAGTTCCGGAGCTTTAAAAAAACCACTTCGACTGTCGATCCTTATACCAAGGTGGCTCTTTCTGTCCTCATCATACCGTTGGGCCCACCGCAAAATCGACTAACGCAATGGTGGGAGTCAGTTCGAGTCCATACGAGCCCTCACCCTCAGGCAAATGCAAAGGAAAAGAACTCTCGGAAGGCTCGCCCAAAAAGCCTCGACAACTATCGAGGGAGGTAAGTACAACTACGGTTATCGAACTTTGGAAGCCCGAGTTCTTTGCCTACGTGCTTGGTACGCAGGTGATGGTAGATGATTCCACCTAGATCACGACACTAGCATGGCACTTGCGTGGGCTATCATGTTATCAAACGACGTTGTTGCCTTCTCTAAGGAGACCTCAAACATGATGAGAAGCCTACTGGTAATACAACATGTTTAGGTAAAACTTTTGACTGATGCTTTTGGTGTTATGTATCTTGTGCTTAGCTTTTTTCTTGATGCTTCTCAATTATGTAGAGCCTCCAAAGAGCAATGGATGTCTCGAATTATATGGTTGAGGTCTAACCGAGCTGAAGAAAACCAAAAAGCGAATGGGTAGTTTGGAAACCAAGTTGAAGAAAATGAAGCTCGCACGAGTAGAAGTTGACCAGCTGAAGGCTAACTTGGCTGCTACCGAGCAAGCCTGGGATTCCAGCTACACGACTGCAACCTAAGCTCAAGGCAAGGCTGCTGCTGTAGAGGCTGCTCTTGCCTAATTTCAAGCAGCAACATATGGCCCCGTGTACGAGCGAGTCTTTACTCGGGGGGTCAATTGGGGAAGGGACAATTACAGCAAGTAGGTTGCCGAGGTCCGTTCTGAATCTTTTCTGGAAGGATGGTTGTGTGTCTGAGGATAACCCAGCGTGGGCTAGGGCTGTCCCTGCTCCTAATTTCCTTGAGTCTCCCGCACCTTATTCTCCATTGATCCTGCCCAGCTTCTATAAATAAAAGTTTTTGAACAAGCCAAATGAGGATGAGGACCCCTCTTCTTGAGCTTTGACATGCTTCTTGTTTCATAAAGACTTATTTGATTTCGCTTTGACTTGTAAAGACTTAGTTTTCTTTATGGTTTTCGTATCAGCATTGCACTTTCGCTTTTTGCTTGGATTATTCTCTTATGCAAAATACAGAAATTATTACTCAAGGTTCAGAGCTTCTAGGTTGTCCGACCCTTGACTCTAGCAGAGTAAATCTTGGCAAGACTTGTGGGTTAGAATTCGGAGCTCTCGCTGAGCTCGGTTATCCCCTCTGTGACACTTGCCAAGAACACAAAAGAAAAACTCTCGGGGTGAAGTTGGGAGTCCGTGTGCAGCTCAGCTAACCACCCCTTAACTCTAGTAGAGTAAACCTCGGCAAGACTTGTGGGTCAAGGCTCGTAGCTCTCGCTGAGCTCGGCTATCCCCTCTGTGACTTTTGTCAAGAATACAAAGGAAAAACTCTCAGGGTTGAGTTTGGAACCTTCTTAGAGCTCGGCTAACTCCTCATCACGTCTCTTGCAAAGTGTCCCCTAGCAAAGCCTGTAAGATAGGATTCAGAGCTCTTGAAACTCAGCTAATCCTTCCCCAAATATTCTGCTAGGTACACAGAGGAACATTACTCGGGGTAAAGTTTGGAGCCCTTTTAGAGCTCGGCTAACTCCCCATCACGCCTCTACCGATGTGTCCCCTAGTAAATCCTATAGGACAGGATTCAGAGCTCTTGAAACTCGGCTAATCCTTCCCCAGATTTTCTACTAAGTACATAGAGGAACATTACTTGGGGTTGAGTTCGGATCCCTTTTAGAGCTCGGCTAACTCCCCATCACGTCTCTACCGAAGTGTCCCCTAGTAAAGCCTATAGGACAGGATTCGGATCTCTTGAAGCTTGGCTAATCCTTCCCTAGATATTTTGCTAGGTACATAGAGGAACATTACTTGGGGTTGAGTTCGGAGCCCACTTAGAGCTCGGCTAACTCCCCATCACATCTTTGGCAAAGTGTCCCTTAATAGGATTGGGAGCTCTCGCAACTCGGCTAATCTTTCCCCAGATTTCTACTAGGTACACAAAGGAACATTACTTGGGGTTAAGTTCGGAACCCGCTTAGAGCTCGGCTAACTCCCCATCATGTCTCTTAGCAGTGTGGACGCTACATGTCTGTCTTTCGTTATTCATTTGACGCTGGTTAGTCTGCAAAATATCGTGTCTAATAGCCTATTCTACCGATCCATGTGCTTGGAGTGGCGATTTGCCTTCCCGATTTTAATGGACTTATGATCAATGGGATGCGTGATGCATTCTAGGTGTGCCACATATCTCCTCGCAAAATGATTCACATCGGCAATCGCGCGAAACGTTCTGTCCAGATTCATTTCTTGCATTTATGATTGAGTTCCGAGATTTAGCCGTCCTCTGCTATCAACAACTCGAATCTTGAAATTCATGATTTAGCCATCCATTTTGCTGTCCTCTGCTATCAAGAAGATTGCATTTTCACACGTCTTCCATCTTAACATAACTCTTCCATCTTACGATTGAGGAAGAGTTAGCCGTCCTCTGCTATCAACAGCTCGACTAACTCTTCCTCAATCATAAAAATTCACTAAGTATACTTTATGGCAAAAATTTCAAGACAGAGCTCGGAACTCTCTTTGAGCTTGGCTAACTCTTCCTTGAAATTTTTTTAAGTATATTTAGGCAAGTCGTTCGAACAGAGCTTGGAACTCGCTAGGAGCTCGGATAACTCTTCCTTAACATCTGCTCGTTTAGATAGTTTTAGGACACACTCCAATACATAAAATTACGAACAAGTTGTATTGATGTAAACTTTAGCTCAAGTAGAAAAATTACATCTCAGTGATTGGTATCATATGCCACAGTCCGAATTGTGGACAGACTGACCTCCAGCGAGATTACAGCTTCAAAATCGAAAGCTAGGGAATATGGCGTTTTGTTCATCGCTTTTCACGGTGTGGTCCAATATGCCCCAACATGTTTGGCAATTCTTTGACCCACTTTCCTTTGGCTTTCTTAAGCTTCTTCTTGATCCCATTCGTGATTGTCTTGTTGGAGGCTTCGGCCTGCCCGTTGCATTGAGGGTAGCTTGGTGTCGAGTTGTAGAACTCAATCTTCAATTGCTCCAACAATATTTAATATTTTCACCAATGAACGACGTTCCGTTGTCCAATATGAATGCTCTGGGGATGCTGAACTTGGACAGAATGTTCCTTTAGATAAACCTCATCACGTCCATCTCCCTGATTTGGTCCAGTGGCTCGGCCTCCACCCACTTTGTGAAGTAGTCTATGCTGCTAGTAAAAATCTGTTATTCCCCAAAGCTCGGGGAAAGCCCCCCACGATATCCATTCCCTACTGGGCGAAGGGCCATGGACTAATGATGGGGTCAAGTCTCTCACTGGTTGTATTAGAGGGAAAAAGATCTGGTACTTTGCACACTTGCTGACGTACACTCAGGCGTCTTTTTACATGTAAGGCCACCAATACCCCTAGGTGAGGGCTCGGTGAGCCAGTGATCTTCCCACTGAGTATAGTTCGTATATTCCTTTGTGGATCTCGAAAAGTATATTTTCAACTAAGCTCAAGTGAATGCACAGTAAGTAAGGTCCTGGATAGGATCTTTTATACAAGTTCCCGGATGGGAAGATCTAGAATCGTGCTACTTTCACCCTAATTTTCTACACTTCTCTCTTGTCGTCTGGAAGCATGTCATGTTGCATGAAGCTTACGATCAGGTCCATCCAACTTGGGCCTAGCTCATGATTGGTTAGGATAGATTTATGCTGTGTCTCAAGATTGGGGGCCAAGATTATCTCGATTGTGATGGTTTTTCTTGCTTCCCTTCTAAAACCTGACGCCAAGCCTGCCAATGCATCTGCGTGTAAATTTAGGTCTCTCCCCACTTGCTCAATCTTTACGGCTCTGAATTTGGTGAGGAGGTTCTTTGTCACTGCTAAGTATTTCGCCATCTTGTGTCCCCGGGCTTCAAATTTTTCCGTGACTTAGTTGACCACCAGCTTTGCATCATTGAATATATGGAGCTCGAAAACTTTTAGCTTATTGGCAGACCTAAGTCCCACAGTGAAGGCTTCATACTAAGCCTCATTATTAGTTGCTGGGAAATTCAGTCTGAGGCACTATTCAAATACTGCTTCCTCTGGGCTTTTCAATACTATTCATGCCCCTGTACCATACTATTTTTTGCTCCATCTATGAACATTTTCCATGTTGTGATAGGATCGATCTGAGGTAAGTTTGAAATAATCTCTGGACCCTCAGTCGCCCCACCAATGTCGGCTATTTCTGAAACTTGGGGTGGTTCTTGGGTAATCTCTGGACCCCTAGTGCTAGTTGATTTTCAAAAGGTCCTGCTGTAGAACCTTCCTCCCTGCTATGTAGAGACACAAAGCAACCTTACTTTGAACCCACAACGCAGGGTGAAAATTCCGCCACAAAATCCGCCTAGACCTATCCTTTTATGGCTGTGTCAGACTGTCCGAGCTCAATGGCCCATTTTAAAAGTCGCCCAGACAGGTCTGCTTTTGACAAAATATTTTTGAGCAGAATCTCCGTATATACGACTATGGGGTGCACTTGAAAATAGTGCATGAGTTTTCGCAAAGTTAAAACCAAAGTTAGAACGAGCTTCTCCAACGGCAAGTACCTTGTCTAGCAATCCGTAAATGTTTTGCTAACAAAATAGACTGAATGCTGCTCTCCATCTACCTCCCTTAACAATACCGAGCTAACAACATGTTTCGAGATGGCGAGGTAAACATAGAGTAGCTCTCCCTCATCCGGCGTGAAAAGAAGTGGTAGTTGGGTTAAGTATTTTTTAACTCTTGGAGTGCTAGCTCACACTCCTCATTCCATGAAAACTTTATATTTTTGCGAAGGAGTTTAAAAAATGGATAGCATTTATCTGAGGTCTTACTAATGAATCTGTTTAGTGTCGCTGCCATTCTGGTCAGTTTCTGGAACTCCTTCATAGTTCTTGGGCTGACGAGGTCGTCAATCACTGTTATTTTCTCTGGGTTTGCTTTGATCCCTCGCCTCATCACTAGGTGCCCTAAGAATTTTCCTGAACCCACCCCGAAGGCACATTTTGCCGCGTTTAGTCTTAATTTATGCCTTTTGAGTATGTCGAACACTTCGATCAGGTCCCTAACGTGGTACAGCTCTTCTTTGCTCTTGACCACCATATCATCGATGTAAGCGTCCATGGTCTTACCCAAGATCGGTTCAAACATTTTAGTGATCATCCTTTGATATATAGCCCCAGCGTTCTTCAGACCAAAGGGCATGACTTTGTAACAAAAAATGCCTCGAAGGGTGATGAACGCAGTCTTTTCTTGGTCAATCTCATGCATTGTAATCTGGTGGTAACCTCGATATGCATCCAAAAAGCTCATTCGGGCATGACCCGAGATAGAGTCCACCAATTGATCAATTTTGGGCAATGGAAAGCAATTTTAGGACAAGCTCAATTGAGGCTTGTGAAGTCCACACACACTCTCCATTTTTTGGTCTTCTTTTTCACCACGATTGTGTTGGACAGCCAACTCAAGTAGAGAACCTTAGTTATTGCACTCGCCTCTTTTAATTTCTCCACTTCCTCGATCACTACGTCGAAGTGCTCGGTTGCAGATCTCTTTCCTCTTTGTTTAACCGATCGGGCATCTAATAGAATGTTTAATTAGTGTTTAATGAAGTTCGGGTCTATCTCGGGCATCTCGTAAGGTGTCCACGCAAAGACCTCGATATTTGCTTTGAGAAACTGGACAAGCTCGGTTCTCTCTCGTTCCTCCAAGTTTGCTTCCGTGAGAAAAAAACAATCAGAGCTTGGCTCATCTAGTTCGAAGCGTACCAAGTCTTCCACGACCTTAGGCTCAAGGTTCCTCCCGACATCCTTTAGGACTTCGTGCTCTTCCTCGACTAGTTGCACTTCTTTCATAGCCGCCTTCGTGGAGGCCGTAGCGAGGTAACACTGCTTGGCCGGTACCTAGTTTCCATAAAGGGTCTCTTCTTCGCTGGAAGTGGCGAATTTGATGACTTGGGTTTAGTTTGGCCTCAGCTTTGGTGAACGTTAGGCTCCGTGGCTCAACTGCTGCTACCCTCGGCTTCTTAGCTAGTGAATGGACCAAGAGAACCTCGTGCATTTGTCTTACCATCCGAATCTCTCCCCAAATTCTATTCTCAAGATTTGGGTGGTATGGGCCCCCGATCATGTGAATAGTTCCCAGGGGTAGATCCTCCTCTTAGTCCGCCATTGGGTCGGCTTCGTCGTCTCCACCTCGGTCAAACCTTGGGTTCAGTTTGGCCTCAGCTTCCTCTACTCGGATCTTTCCTTCATCAACGAACTCTTTCAAGTTTTTGTCTCTGACCAACTGGTTTAAGAAAAAGTTTAAAGCATGGCAACTGTTAGTTCTGTGACCTCTTTCTTCGTGGAAAGAGCATCTCCACTTTTGGTTGCATCTCTTGGGGTCCCCCCATGGGTTTGGGTTTTTTAAGTACGACTTGTCTCGAATCTGAGTGAGGAGCTTGTGTATCAATTCTTTGAAGACCATGTTGATCCTTTTCCTTGCCTCGAACTCGAAATCGATTGAATTTTCCTTCTGCTTTTTGAACTGTCCCTCTCCCTTAGTGGGTGTCTTCATAACTTTTTCAGCTTGCCTAACATCATCCTCCAACTGGGCGAACATCTCGATCCGAGACATGAGGTCTCAGAGTTGGCTAGAGGATTGAGCATCAGGTTTTCCTAGAGCCTCTCCCTAGGAGTCAGCCTGAGGTTGTAGCTCGCCACTGCTAACTCCTCGAAGCACTTTTCAATCTCATTGTGTGATTCTCAGTATCGCTGTAGTTGCGGATGGATTCGCTCTTTCCCTTCCTTAATGTCAATAAAGATCTCACGCCCTTCGGTGCTTTGGTATTAATGACAAATCAGGCCACAAACAACTCGGTCAGCTGATGAAAGCTCTCGATTGACCCTGTAGGAAGCTTGTCAAACCATTTTAAGCCAAGGTACCCTAGGCCCAAGGGGAATACCCGGCACATCAGAGCATCCATGTGGTTTTACAGGGCCATAATTTGCCTAACGTGGATCACGTGGGACCTCGGATCTAATTTGCCATCATACAAAACCTTGGCGGCGTAAACTTCTCAAGGGGATTTAGTCCTTCGATTTCTCTAGAGAATGAAGTCTGATACTTGGGTGTGGCTACCCTTTGCTCGACGCAGGCTACGCGAATCATTGAGACACACATGAACCTCCTTACTTTCGTCTGTCGCCCTTTGGCCATTGATTTTGTCGCCCAAGTCCCCTTTTCGGTTTTGCTTAGCGTTAAGCGCATCACGGAGATCCACTTCAGACCTAGACCATTCGGGTGACTTCCTGTGCTTGCTCTTCGCCACAGCCTTGCTATTAGTGTGGCTGTCCACATTCACGTGCATTTTATGTTGTTTCTTATTCCGACCTTCTTGATTGAGTAGTGTTGGTTCTCTGATCCAGCCTTCTACTTGCCTAGGTACGATGGTTTTGGCTATCCTCATCAATTTTCTATCAACCATGATCTGGGTCAACTCGGCCAACTACCTTTACAGGCGCTTAATGGTTATGTCTCGACTATCTACCACTTTAGGGAGCAACTGACCCGGGTTCTGCCCAGAAAGGGCCTCAGCTACCCTCTGCGCGTCCTCTAGTAGTTTACCCCCTCTACGCCTAAGTGTTTTAGGTGCATGAGGGCTTTCCCTGCGATTTTCATGATGAGTTGAGCGGTTGCTATTATACGACGCCATCAAAAATAGCTTGGAGAATGTCTATAATCGATTTCTCATAGACAATACCAGTTGTGGGGTTGTTGTTATACGAAGAGAGGAAAGGAAATCGAGGATAGACACCCACGGCGGTCCTATGGCTGCGTGGGTAGCTTTACCCTCCTAAGCGATTGACCTGTAATACCTACAATTGTGGGGTTGTTGTTATACGAAGAGAGGAGAGGAAATCAAAGATAGACACCTGCGGCGGTCCTACGACTGCGTGGGTAACTCTAACCTCCTGAGCGACTGACCTGCAATGCCTCGCCTGCAAGCACAAGAACGGTAAGAACGTCCTCCAGAGCTGTTTCTAGGAAACAGCTCTCTAACGGTCAAGTTAGACGTTTGAAATCTTAGATAGAGAAAGTGTATGTATCTTCCCATAGTAAGGTTGCACGTACCTCTTTGAGAACAATAGCGTTCTCCTTTATACCCTAACTCAGTGCGTGGCTCGACGCTTTCGGTGTCAGTAAGTAGGTGGCTGACTCGGCCATGCCCCTACGGCATGGCTGGTAACTTACCATCAACTATCAACGTCTCCATCTGGCCATGGGGGCTTTCAGAAGGTACTTTGTCATGCAAGTCACCTTCTGTCCCCTATCATCCCTTGGGATTATTGTCGGTCGTTGCCCCTCGTCCAAGCTTTCAGCGCAGTTATTGTTCCGAGCGCTAGCAGCGGAGTCTCGGAGGTAACGATGGTCTTAGCTCGAGAGGCGTTCGTCTATAGTGTGACTGCTCCAAGCTCCAGTACAGAGGGTCTCCGAGCTCGCTCTTGGGGTCGGGAAGGTCGAGACCTCTGCCCTAGCAGGGCTAGTGTCGAATAGTGTCTGCACCGAGCTCCGATTCAGGAGACCTCCGAGCTCACTCTATAGCGGCAGCTCGCAAGAATTCCTGCCCTAGCAAAGTCGGGTTACATCATTGTATATTTTATCCCCTTACAAATACATAAAGTTGGACCAAAACCCTAGGGTAGGGGTAAATAATAGTGGGTTAAACTGTGCATGTGTGGTTGGGGTATTGTCAAAGAGTTGTTTGTTTGTGAGGGTTGGGTCCACAATGACGCTACTGTGTACTGTAGTGTAGGTTTTGCAGCCACTCATACGTGCTACGAATTGACTAATTGAGTCCCCATCTCCCCCACGCCCCACGCCCATAAAGTCCCTGTTCCCATAATACTACTCCTGTGTACGCTGATATACAATGAACCTGCAGTAACAATATTCCAATGCAATTATGCAAGGCATGCATGCATTAGAGAGAGAGAGCAAAATTTATTTCTCCTTGTGACTTATTTACCAGAAAATATTTTTAATAAAAAAATTTATTCAAAAAAATATTTACTTTGCAAGTTTTTAAGAGTATAATGCACAAATACAAAGAAATAGCGAATGAAAGTAACAAAAAGCAACAAAGAAGCATCATATAAATGCACTAGTGACACTCTCATTGATTAACAACAGTAGCCGAGATGATATTTTTTTAAAAAAATTAAAATATTTTATTTTTTCTACGCGAATCCATTTTTTATAAGGGTTACATTTTGAAACGAATTTATGAAGATTTATCTAACAAGATCCATGTAAAATATAAAATTATGTAAAAAATAATACTGAGAAATTTCTAAGCTATAAATACGAGAATTTATATAGCTGAAAAACTTTGTTCTATTAAAATTGTTACATCAAATGCTAAGAATTTTCTTATTAGATTTATTAGATTTTTATGCGAAATATGAAAAATTTATAATGAGAAAATTTTCATAGAGAAAGTTATGTGTAATAGTTTATGGCTAGTAATTTTT
>CM018908.1:13708636-13711136 GCA_009663005.1 Actinidia chinensis | reverse complement strand
TAAAACAGAGCCTGCATTAACAGCAAGCGCAGCAAATGCGCTCTCTCTCTCTCTCTCTCTCTGTGACGAAGATGTGTACTGTTAAAGTCAAACAAGCAACCAATCAAAGAGATAGCCATAGTTTTCCTCTCGGAGACCTGAGGTGAAAGGGGAAAGCATCATAGGAGTTTTGAGAGAGAGAGAGAGAGAGAGTGTATGATGCTTCTCTCTGTAGGCATAGATAAAAAGGTGAGTACTCGTAGTCGTAGGCAGAGTAGGACAGACAAGAAAGTGACCCAGAGGACGTTGGTTGGACCCACGTGAGGTCCCTCCTCCTTCTTCTTCCAAGCCAAATAAATATCCCACCCACCTCTGACACGGGGTGTGGGGGAGTGGGGAAATGTATTGGGAGGGATGAGCCCGAAATTGCCCTCCTCCTATCTCCTCCTTTCTCTCTCCTACATCTTTTATTATTATTTGTAATATTTATTATATTAAATGTATTTATTTTTTTATAATTATTTTTTTTTTTTTAATCTTTTGTGTAGTTTTTTATAATTTATAAAAAATGATCAAAAAAATTTTTTTTTTTCTACTTGCACATTCGATTTTTTATATAAATATTTTTAGCATATAATAATTTCCTTATAAAATTTGAAATAATTAACAATTTTTAGTATTTTATTTGTCATTAAAAACACATAATAAAAAAGAATAACTTTAACATATGCAATACAACAGTAAAAATTCAACATACATAAGAACCTAATTTCTACTCAATATCTCATCTAAACTCTCCTCCAGACGGTACAGTCCTCCACCTATATTTCTGACCACAAATTCATTCGTATAATAAACTTCAACCCATCCCCTTAGATTTGATGATACATGATGGCGCCACCACAATGGGATGGTGGTACAGGGTATACGGGCGTAAGAAACTTCGACCGAAAGTGATGCCTCGAATACGAGTAATGGCTATTTCTCGGCGATCTTGACCGGTACTGGGTAGGCTCTCAACAACAAGTGATTGCTCAAAAAACATCATTTTTTTGAATCTCTTCAATCAAGTAAATTAGAAATTAATATTTTTTATTAAATTTCTGTCAATTTATAAAATCTAATACAAAACTAATTAAATAACTCTTTTTTAAAACACTAAAGTTAAATGTTAAACATAAATTTTTTAAAAAAACACAAAATTGTTTTTTTTTTTCTAATAGTTTTTCATTTTTGGGTATTATTAAAAAAAATTGATCAAAAATTTTAATTTCTTTATACTTTTAGCTTTTGAATTTTTATATATAAAAATTTATGATAAAATTTTATATTTTTTTTACTCCCAACTTATTTTTTTTATAAAAGAAAAAAAATATGGATCAAAATTAATTATGTTAATTAGGTTTTTTTAATTTCTCTCCAATTTATAAAATTAATGCAAAATTAATTAACATAAAAAAATGAAAATACAAAAACAAAATTTAAAATTTTTATTGAGACTATATTAAAAATTAAAAAATGAAAAACTAATAAAAAGAAATAAAACTATAACAAAATTAAAAAAAAACTAAAAAAAACAAAACTAATGGAAAAAAAAAACTAAAAACTTAGAAAAAGCAAAAACTAATAAAAAAGAAACAAAATTAAAACAAATTAAAAAAAACTAACACAAACAAAACTAATGAAAAAAAGAAAAAAACTTAACAATCTTTAAAAAAAACAAAAATAATGAAAAAAATAAAAAATAAAAAATTACAAAATGAATAAAAAAAGAAACAACGTAATGAAAAAAAACTCAAAATACTAAAAACTGAAAAAAGAAAAAAAAAGTAAAAACGAGGAGAGAGAGACGCCCCCCCTGGCCGCTGGGTGGGGCCCGCATGGGGAATAGAAAGGAGAGGGGAGAGGGTGGAGGGTTAATTTGGTATTACATGAAAAAACATGAGTGGGGCCCGAAAGAGTGTGTGTAAGGGGGGTGATAAAGGCTCTCTCCTTCCAATTGTGGGACTGGGACCCACACTCAACTCAGGGCCCACCCAAGGCGAAAAAATGGAGAAATTATTTAGTGCTTTCATAGGCAATCCTATTTAGGAATGGCAACGGGGCGGGTTTGGGACGGTTTCGTCTAAACCCGTCCCGTCTCAAACCGGGACGGGTTGAGGACTCAAAAATCTCATACCCGATCCGTCCCGTTTAATTTTTTTTAATTATAATTATATTATATATTTGATAACGGTATAAAAAACTACATAATTTATATGTATATATATATATAAAAATATTTATGATTATATTAAAAAAAAGGAGGAATTTTGTCAATTTAAGTTAATCGGGGCGGAGTGTCAAACACGACCCGCCGAACCTGACCCGGTTTTGTTTCCCCGACACGCCCAGAACCGATTATCCTACCTCAAACCCGCATCTTAGGATTGGGGTCGGGTGGTCGGGGCATCCGATTATTTCAGGCTAATTGGCATCCCTATCTATTAGCTCTAATTTTAAAATTTTAAAAGAATTGGTC
>CM018908.1:13676136-13678636 GCA_009663005.1 Actinidia chinensis | reverse complement strand
AAGAATTCCATTTAGTAAACGACGTCGTTTTGATTTTTTTGCACAAAACGTCATGTTCGGTTGCTATCGGTAACAAATTTGGTAAACTTTCGGTAACTAGTGCTATTTCTGATGGAAAATAGGTGTAAGTTGTAACTTTTTACACTTCTATCATTACACTCGTGTAACCCACTATGTCCTCTCGCTAACTCCAGCATTATTCAACCAGTTAACCATTCTAATTATTATACAAAAACTCTTTTTTATATTAAAAATGTACCATGCACCAACATTCCTTCACTCATTTTTAATATTAAAATTAAAAAAAGAATACCGAGCAAAAGATGGACTGTCATGCATCATAAAGGTTTGCTCTACATTAAACCTTCACTAGTGAAAACCGCAACCTCTATTAGAGAGTCAATAGTGTGCGCGGCATTAAACTATGACTGCTTAAAGAAAATAAAAATTCACTATTCAAACATAATTTTTTAAGTGTTGACATGACCTTTATTAGTTAGCACATTATGGCCTTGTGTTTATATCCCAATTTCATGAACGTATTTGAAATTATGTCCAAGTTTCATAGGAAGCAGCCTTACTTCCACGCTCACATATGTGAAATCTGTCAAGGGGCTTATGTAATTCTAACACCCCATTCATAAGAGATACAGAATTTCATTAAAAGATTTTTAAGTCAACCTTACCAAACATTACAGGATAAATGCACTACACCATAGGGAGGGGCAAATAAATAAACAATTTTGTGCATTCTTAAAAAGCACCCTAGAATTCGTTCGTCCCATTAAACCCGTTGGGAGCAAGTATCAAATTGCTTACACTGCTTAGTCTCTACTAATATTAGGAAGATCCCAAACCTTTGTTGGAAAGCTTTTGAACATTTGCTTTGAGAGACATATGCCACTGTGAATAGGTTTACTGTATGTTGAAATTTAACTACTATACATGTGCCACTGCTGTCATTTCATCACTACATGATTCCTCATCCTTCTCTTGACATCATGTGATGTGTTAGTGACCTGACTGGCACCGCATTCAAAGAGTCCATGAAGGGCTTTGACGCTACCACTCTTCTCTTAGACGGGGACTATGCTGAATTTGTTTATACTTCCCTCAAGATTCCCTTTGACGCGGGTATTCCCCCACTACAAGCAGAGTTTATCACTAATTTCTCTAGTGTCCTCGTGTCCCTTCTCATGAAAATTATGACTTCTTGGAGGCTATCTACTCCATTTGCCTAAATGGTTCTCAATTCAAGCATAAGTTTTCTAGCAGGCCTACCGGTAATATCCTTATTCTCATACACAAGGTATGATAATTTTCCTTCTTTCCCCATGCATTCCTGATTTATTCGTTAAAGACGTTGTCTTCTTTTCAGCCTTCTCTTGAATTTATCCAAGCGATCATGAAGTTACTAAATAACAAGTGGGATGCCTAGCGCAAGCGGGAGATGGATTGGACGCGATGCTACTCTTGCAAGGGCTATGACCTAGTATGTCTATTTCCCCTATCTTAATTGTCTTCTTTGAGTGCATCATTAATCTATCTAATAAAAACTCTTTTCTTGAAGATGTATCCCCCTGCGCTACGTCTTATGACACAATTGGCACATGGGATTCAAATAGAAGAGCCTCAAAATGGCCAATCATCAGGCTAAGGGTGGTAATGACAGTGATGATGAAGATTATGCGCCATTGTCCCAAAACTATGGGTCTTCTAGCAGCAAAAAAAGGGATGAGGCGGATTAAAGTTGATGTCATTAATAGTACCCGAATTTGCAAGTTGTAGAATTATATGAAAATGTCTTTTCTTTTCTCTAACTCTATAATGTGGCTTGCGAACATTTTTGTCTATCTTGTTAATGTCAAGATTTTAGTCGTTCTGATTAATTGATGGGATTTGGGGAAATGTTGTGCCAGTTGGAGTGTCCTGTGGACCAAACTAAAATCTTAAGATTTGCCAAACGCTAATCCCAAAAATTAAAGTAAAATTAAAAGACATACGGTACCCAACATTTTTAAATTATAACTGTTAGCTAGAATGCAAACTATGAGTCTCCAGTCATGCACCATCCTTTTTAGATAGAGATGCTATCATATATTTGTCTCCGGTCATGTGTCTTGAGCATCCGTTATCCAAGTACCACATTCCTTACTTTGATGTTGTACTTAAGCACACCTACATATAGAGATTAATCATGGTACCCAAATTTTGTTGAGTCCTTGAGTGTTAGTTGCAATTTTCTTAGGGACTCACATTATTTTTAATCCCTTTTTAACATATTTCTTTATATAACATGAATGTAGGGTATGACCTTCAGTTTGTATATGGGGTCTTTAGTGTTGTGGGATAGGATTTTTTTACAAAAATATTTGTGTATAGTTTTTGTTTTTTTAAAGGATTGTATCTAATTTCAGTACGAATCTTTGTGATCCAAGAAGTACGTTAAATATTTTGTCCTTGGTGAATTTTTATGGCTAGTCAAACATCTAATATTTAG
>CM018908.1:13578636-13581136 GCA_009663005.1 Actinidia chinensis | reverse complement strand
GATGGTTATGCACAAACTTTTATTCCCTAGATAGATCTTTATTGGCCTTTTGTTAGCTTAATGAAGTTTCTTGCACCTCATCTTCCTTCTACATTATCACTTATGAACGATTCTTCTACTACTAGAGTTTTTTATTATAAACCCTATAAGTCTTGCTATGAATTGAATATCTAAGAAATATGCCCTCATTGGCCTTTGCATCAAACTTGTTGAGATTATCTTTATTGCCATTCAGAACAAAGTATTTGCATCCAAAGGCTCTAAAGTATGAAACATTTGGCTTTTTGTCTTTTCAAAGCTCATAGGAGGTTTTGTTTAATATTTTTTTGTACAAAATTCGATTTAGAACATAGTATGAAATATGTACTGTTTCAGCCCAAAAATATTTTAGAAAACTATTTTTACAAAGTATGGTTCTTCCTATTTATTGCAAAACATTATTTTTTCTTTCAATAACCCATTTTTTGAGGTGTTCTAGTTTAATGGTTTTTTATTTTTTAAAAGTTTTTTTTAATGTTATAAGTTAATCAATGGATTTTTTCATAATAAAATTATTTTATATTTTATAAGTTTAAAAATGTTTTTTTATAGTGTTTTTTAAACGGATTTATGTATTTACTGCTAAAATAGAGGAAAAAAATAGTAAAATTGGGACTTAAATCATTTTTTTTGACGTTTTTAATGTAAGCAGATGGCAGATAAATGTTTATATAGAAGTCCATATAGCCAGCTGTCAGATGTACTCATAGACTCTTGTGGGTTGCGTCTGCAAATGGACTGAATAAGTTTCTCGGTAAAATTTACAATTTTCACTCTGTATCTTATTCACATTAAAAAAAAGTTGAGTTATATGTTTAAAGTAATTTTTTAAATAAGGAAAAATGAGTGTATAACAGTCCGTACTCATTCCAAGAGTTAAGAAAAACAAATCTGAACCGCACATAACAACAAGGTCATAGTTACAAAGTGCGCATCATTTTTAGATATATTATTTGTATGACACTTAATAAACTCAATCTTACATAGTGAATTGAATAGTAATTTAAATGTAAGGGCATTTGTAAAAAATCATTTAATTTAAAAAAGTGCAATAAAGATACAAAAATATTTTTTAATTGTTAATTGGCCACCGGTTTTTTGTCATTCGTATTTTATTTTTAGATTCCTCTTATGAAGAGGGAATCATAAAATTATAAAATTTGATAAATGATTAAAAAAATTCACTACAAAAAAAAAAATTCAAAAACAAAGCAGTTAGAAATCATTAAAATAAAAAGTTAAACAACGAAAGCATTAACGTTTTACAAATGAAGAAATACATGTGGTAGGGGTGAATGTCAAAATCTTAAATGGGAATAAAAGTATATAAAAAGGAGGGAAAAAAATACTCCCATATGATTTTGGAAGGGATGTGATAAAGTATATACATTTTGATAAAAGAGTGGAACTATTTTCAGGTAGGGATATGACCTAAACCAATTGTGAAGACTAAAACTGAGATTGAAAATGTTACAATTTTGAAGTGAAGGATTCAATGTAAGAGCTGAAAAATTATATTCCAAACTATTTTCATCACAAAATATTTTAAAAGGTTTAAAATTAAATTTTCCTTCATGATCGGTTCTAATTAAGATAATTGAATATCCTTTTTTATTTTGAACCTTTTTATAAAATTTTGTGAAAAAGTCAATTATTTCATCTTTATGAGCCAAAAAAAATGTCTATGTAAATCTTGAATAGTTATCAACAATAACAAGTACATATTGTTTTCCACCAAAACTCAAAATTCTTGATGGTCTAAATAAATCCATATGCAATAGTGGAGTGGTCTAGTATTGAGCATGTTTATAGATTTTAAAGAAATTTGTGTTTGCTTCCCCATTTGACAAGTATCGCAAATCTTATCCTTTTCAAATTTGATTTTTGGAAGCGCTTTTACTAAATCATATTTTGAGACTTTTTCAAGTATGCTCATACTAATATGACCAAGTCTTCATGCCACAACCAACTTTCATCACTATTCATAGCGATAAGGCATTCAATTTCATAACAAGATAAATCATTTAGATCAAACATGTAAATGCTACCTTGTCTATGTCCAATGAGAATGGTTTTTTTGTTGATGTCTTCTACTTCACATTTTTGGGATTCAAATACAAACTTGGAGTGGTCCAAATAAATTCATATGTAATAGTGAAGTGATCTAGTAGTATTGAGCATGTTTATAGATTTGAAAGAAATTCGTATTTGCTTTCCCATTTGACAAGGATTGCAAATCTTATCCTTTTCAAATTTGATTTTTGGAAGCCCTTTTAGTAAATCATATTTTGAGATTTTTTTAAGTATGCTCATACTAATATGACCAAGTCTTCTATGCCACAATAAACTTTTATCACTATTCATAGCGGCAAGGCATTCGATTTCATAACAAGATAAATCATTTAGATCAAACATGTAAATGCTGCCTTGTCTATGTCCAATGAGAATGGTTTTGTTGTTG
>CM018908.1:13571136-13576136 GCA_009663005.1 Actinidia chinensis | reverse complement strand
AACCGAGGTTTAACCATAACTTGTGGTTTACATCCTCCCAAGACCTCCGCAAGATCTTCATCCACTATTTGCTATCAACTATTATAATGTGAAGGCTGATTTCTAAAGTGCTTAGCTCATTTTTACACAAGAACTTATCACTATGTTCTTCCAAGATGTTTTGTCCAAGATCCTCTCAATCTTCTAAATGTTTTTATCCAAGTTACACTCAAACTTACAAGTAAAAGTATTTGAAGGATTTACAAGATGAAAAAAAACTTCTCTCCATAGAGTAGATAGGAGTGGAATCACACAATAAATACAAACTCTTGAAGACAAAAAAATCTTTTAAGGAATCTTGACTTTGGAGTTATTTGGATGATCAATCAATGCAATAGGGTGGTGTCACTTGTTTGTTAAATACCCTTGGAGCCTTGTATATAATGGCTTGAAGAAGATTGAACACAACAGGATATCGAGTATAGTTCAGTCTATAGCTTTTGGAGTATCTTATATATTTAAGAACTCGTACCAAAACTTGCAAGTGAACTTTACCAAGATTATGTATAAATCTACTTAATTTACTCACGGCGTAAGCAATATCAGGACTCATGCAATTCATTAAGTATATTAGATTTCCAATAATTCTTGAATATTCTAACTGTGATACATTGTCTCCTTTATTCTTTGGTAGGCGTAAACTTGCATCCACCGGCGTCCTTGCTGGACGTTCATCATACTTGCCAAACTTATCAAGTATTTTCTCAATGTAGTGTATTTGTGGCAATGAGTACCCTTTCGAAATCTTTGTGATTTTTATTCCCAATATGACATCAACTACCCCATATCTTTCATGTCAAACTAGTTGTTTAACATTTTCTCAGTAGACATAATCATTTCATGATTACTACCAATGATGAACATGTCATCAACATACAGACAAACTATTATATAGCATTTATCTATACTTTTCACATACACATATTTGTCACATTCATTAATTTTGAATTCATTTGATACAATTGCACTATCAAACTTCTCATGCCATTATTTTGGTGCTTAATTCAATCCACAAAGAGATTTAACTAATTTGCAAACTTTAGTTTCTTTTTCTGGAGCCTTAAACCCTTCATGTTATTTTATGTAATTCTCTTCACATTTAGGTCACTATTCAAGAATGCCGTCTTGATATCCATTTGATGAATTTTAAGATTATATAATACTGTAATGGCAATTAGCATTCATATAGATGTTATTCAAGTCACAGGTGAATAGGTGTTAAATTAAGTCCTTCATTTTGCCTGAAATCTTTGACCACAAGTCTTGCCTTGTACTTGTCAATAGAGCCATTTGCCTTCATTTTCCTTTTGAATATTAATTTATATCCAAGAGATTTAATTCCCGAAAGAAGATCCACCAATTCCCAAGTGTGGTTTTGTAAAATGGATTCTACTTCACTGTTGACAGCTTCTTTCCATAAAGGAGCTTCCGGACCTGACATAGCCTCTTGATAAGTCTGAGGCTCATTTTCTAACAAATATGTTAGAAAATCTAGACTAAAAAATTTTGAAGTTTTAACGCATTTGCTATGACTCTTTTCTTCATTATCTTTGTCTTCATAATCTTGATTACTACTTGTAGTAGTATCATATGTTCTTTTAATCGAACTTATCTCATGTCTGTCCTTCTTAGTAAAGACATTTTTAAAGAAATCTATATTTTTTGATTCGATAATAGTATTCTCATGCATATCAAAATTTTTAATTTGTGTATCAAAAACCTATATGCACTACTATTATTAGCATATTCTATGAATATGCAATCCACATTTTTGGGTCTTAACTTCGTTTGCTTAGGAGTAGGCACTGCAACCTTTGCTAGACACCCCACACTTTCAAGAATTTGTAGGTAGGCACTCGACCTTTTAACAATTCATAATATGTCTTATTAACTTTCTTTTGGGGTATCTTATTAAAAATGTAATTGGCAGAAAGCACTGTTTCCCCCTACAGGTTGGGTGGTACACCTGAACTTATTAACATTTCATTTAACATTTCTTTCAATGTTCTATTCTTTCGTTCAACAATACTATTTTATTGTGGGGAATAGGGTGCAATGGTTTGATGTATAACATCATGTTCTTTACAGAACTCACCCAAAGGTGCATTATATTCACCACCACAATCACTTCTTACAGCTTTAATCGTTTTGCTAAGTTAATTTTCAATTTTATTCTTATAAATTTTAAACGCATCCAAAACTTTATCCTTACTTCGTAGTAAGTATACATGGCAATATCTAGTACTATTATTAATAAAAGTAATAAAATAATTTTTACCAGCTCTAGTTTATATTGATTTGAAATCACAAATATCAATATATATTAAATCCAAAGGTTCTGAATTTCTTAGAATATTTTAAGAAGACTTTCTAGTCATTTTTGCTTCGACACATACTTCACATTTGTGATTAGGGTCCAGTTCAAACTTAGACAGACAATTCATATTAATTAATTTCTTTAATGAAACATAGTTAACATGTCCTAATCTACCATGCCAAATATAAGAAGATGTGTTATTCTCATTCATAGAAACTTGTGGTACAACAGTCATTACATTTAATTTAAAAAATCCATCGCTTAAATACCCCTTTCTAACATGTTTTCACTTTTGGTGAGTAGAAATTTGTCTGACTCAAAGACTAGCCTAAGCCCATTCTTGATCAATAGAGGTCTAGAGACGAGATTCTTGCGAATGTCTGGAACATACAACACATTGTTGAGAGTGAGTTATTTTCCCGAAGTCATATTTTGCACCATCGTGCCTTTCCCTTCAACATAAGAAGTTGCCGAGTTACCCCTGTACAATTGCTCTCCATTCTTTACCTCATTGTAAGAGGTGAATACCATCTTATCCGAACAGATATGACGAGTAGCGCCAGTATCCACCCACCATTCTTTTGGATTTAAACCAATCATGTTTACTTCAGACATAACAGCCGAAAGGTGCATGTCTGAAATACCATCAGAAAGATTCTCCACCTTGGTCACATTGGCTTGTGTAGGCTTTGTAGCATATCCATCCTTAAGGTTTGCTTCGACACTCGACTGCATGATGTCCTATCTTGTCACACTTGAAGCATTTGCCTTGGAACTTAGTCTTCTTGTTTCCACTACCTTTTGGTCCTTGCTTAGAACCTTGGCCAGTATGCTTCCACTTCTTTGAGTTTGAAGTTCCTCCATGTTCCACCATATTGGCCTTAGAAACCATAGGATTTTTACCTTTCTTGTCAGAGTTACGATTATACTCTTCAATCCTTAGATGAACAATCAGTTTTTTAGTTTCGTCTCTTTATGCTTATGCTTATGACAGTTCTTGAACTCCTTCGAACCTGTTGACAACTTTTCAATGATCGTAGCAACTTGAATAGACTTACCAATTGACATGCATTCGGCATGAATATCATGCAGGATAAGTTGGATTTCTTGAACCTGACTGATCATCGATTTTGAATCAACCATCATGTACTCAAGAAATTTATCGACGACAAATTTTCTTTGTCCCAGTATCTTCTGTCTTGTACTTTTTGTCTAAGGAGTCCTATAGTTCTTTGGTTGTTTTGATTGAACTATAAACATTGTACAAAATATTGTCCAAACCGTTGAGGATATAATTCTGACACAGAAAGTCCGCATGCTTCCATGCATCAACCGCCGTAACCCTATCTAGAGTTGTCGTCTTTTCGGTTAGAACTGGAATACTTTCATTGAGAAACCTCGTAAGGTTAAGAGTTGTAAGGTAAAACGGTATCTTTTGTTGCCAACGCTTAAACTCTGTTCCATTGAATTTTTTTGACTTTTCGCTATGATTCACTGGAACCGCTGGAGGGATCACACTCGAACCTGCAATAGCTACAGATGATGTAGCAGGTGGTATTGAAGGATGGGTAGAACTTTCAATTTCTATTTCTATAACATAAACAAACTTTAATAAATGTAACGAAAACCAATTGTGTAAACAAATTTGAAAAAATAATTTTTCAAACTAGTTTTATTCAATTAACATAATGTAATACAAAACATACCAAAAAGATTATAAAAGAAATTTTTGTCTTAAGTTTGTAGAAAAAATCTATTAAGTACTTTAAGAAAATTATAACCTGTTTAGAAAAACGAAAAGACTAGTAAAACCTTGTAGTTAATTTCTCAATGTCACAGAGAATTTTACTTTCATATTTATGATATATTTGTAAACAGTGAACTATTAACGTACCGAATATGATTACTGATCGAGGCTTGTGTTGACACAATCTCCTTAAGACAAAATTCGCCCTCGCTTTGGTGCTACAAGTTGATCGACGTATATCTCCTAGGATCCAATGATCTACTTGATGTTAAGCACTTCGAACTTCATGTCTGACGAACCAGATGAATGTATTGAAAACTCTCTCTCTCTCGGAAAGAATTTATGCAGGAAGAAAGTGTTGAGGAAGAGAAGGATTCGAATTACTCTGATATTCCAGAATGGCTGAAGGGGGAAGGTTTATATAGGAGAATTTGTGGCTGTTTAGAAAAGATGCAACTTTTCAAAAGAAAGGCAACTCATCAGGGATCTATGTGTTTAAAATTCAAACGTACAGGGACCAAAGCAATAGTTCGGGACTTAATCCGAACGGATGCAACTATTAGAGTCCATAGTCTGGGCCCAAATCATCCATAAGCTCTCCTCCTTCAATTTTAAATGGTTTTCAACAACCAAATACTCGATGTTAATATAGAAAAGTACGTTGCCACTTGGGACTGCTCAAAAAAATTGACGGAACTTATTTATTTTTTAGCTCGAATTTAGCTAAAAAATTCTTAGTTGAAAACTCATTTTCCATCGTATGCATTTTAACTCTGAAAACAGGACGACAGGAGCATCCGAAAACCTCCTGCGAGTGTGGCTTCTTCTCCTCCGTTGGATCCTATTATTTATGTGGTGGCGCCTCCTTGTTAAATGCTCCCCGATCATAAGAGGAAA
>CM018908.1:13541136-13543636 GCA_009663005.1 Actinidia chinensis | reverse complement strand
TTTTAAGAGAGAAGAAAACAAAATAGATTTTCTATTCTACGATTCTGATCTCATAATCATATAGCTGGGTTTTCAGTCCTTTTATAGGTTGAGTATTTAAATTCAAATCCACTACACTTGGAACCAAATTCAAAAAGGAGTTTTAAGCAAATCCAAAGAGGAGTTTGAACCAAACTCCAACAATCTTCACTTTGGCAAACTTCTCTGCAACGAGTAACGGCTGCCACGACCAATGCTCTAGGTGCATGCTGCGGGAAGGATAGATCAAGTTCTGTCAAGCATTGTGAAACTTGACTCTAGACAAACTTTTGTCATCATATTAGCATGGGTTGTCTTATAGTGAATCTTCTCAAGAAATATATCTTCTTCATTCAGAATTTCTCAAACAAAATTCTTTGCTAAACCATTGTGCTTTGACTATCACAAAAAACTCTAACATGGCCTTGAGAAATTTTCAAATTATTGATCAAACCATTAACCGATAGCTTCCTTACAAGCTTATGTTACTACCATGTACTCTACTTCAGTTATGGACAAAGCAACTATAGACTGAAGAGTAGAACGCCAACTAATTGGTTCACCAGCCATAGTAAAAATATATACAGTCGTCTATCATCATTTGTCAAGATTACTAGCATAATCAGAATTACCATAACCAATTGAGTACTAACCTGGCTTGTCCTCCCTCTAAAATTTCAAACCAATATCAAATGTACCATAAATATACCGCAAAATCCATTTCATAGCCTGCCAGTGAACTTTCCCCGAGTCATGCATATACCTAGTGACCATACTACCAACATATGAATATCTAGTCTTGTACATACATACTCATCATTGGCACCAACACGATTGCACTAAGGATATTCGTCATATGTTTTCAACTCATCATCTGTCGAGCAGATATAAAAGGCACTTAATCTTAGTGATATGCCAAATTGTGTCCCTGATAGATTTTCTAATTATCCATTCCCAATCTCTGTAGAAAAATTTTTAAATACTGAGACTGAGTCAACCAAATTGTACCTTTCACTCTGTCTCACTTAATCTCTATACCCAAATTTTCTTGGCTTCGTCAAGATCCTTTATTTCAAATTCTTGACTGAGTTGAGTTTTCAATTCGCCAATCTCCACCTTGCTCTTAGATGCGATCAGCATATCATCCACATATAAGACCAAATCTATTAGGAACCGTCATGGAGTTTGTGATAATACACACAGTGATCAAATTGAGTTCTTGTGTATTTTTGTTCTACCATGAATTAATCAAATCACTTATACCATTGTCGAGGAGATTGCTTCAAGCCATACAAAAACTTTCTTAACCGACATGTCAAATGTTCATTGCCAGGTACTTTGTGTTGGGAACTGCGGAATTTTCACGACCAGGCTATATGCATAGTAGTAAAAATTCTTTTCTGATCTAGCATAGACTAATCTACGTAATTAGAATCATACCCTTGTTGATTTTGAATAACAACAGGTTTCAGACGCTCAATCACAACCTCCAATATTTTGCTTACTCCTCACACATGCCTTACTCTGGAGAGAGTGAAGGGTTCTCTGAATATTTTTCTTTTATTAAAACATGAATCTCAGAATATATCGTAATTCTAGATGCTAATAGAATGCATGTATATAAAGGCTATAACGGACTAAGGATAAGTATAATTGGGCTTCCTACACAACAAGGACTCCTAATCTAACATTATATATCGTAACCATAGTGATAATAAAGTGCGTATATATAAAGGCTACAGTAGGAAACAAATGATACGTAGGATAGGGCTTCCCTACAAAAATACGACTCTTAATCCAAACCAGAGAGATATGTAATAACCCTAACTGAATAATAGAGTGCGTGTATATAAAGGCTTATAGCGGGGGACCAAAGGATAAGTATGATTAGGCTTCTACACCAACAAGGGACCCTAATCCCAACAAGAATATATCGTAATCCTAGTTTAATAGAGGCGTGTATATAAAGACTACAATAGGGCCAAATGATAGTATGATTAGGCTTCTTTCCACAAACAAGGGACTCTTAATCCGATACCGGGAAATGACTTTCAATCAATATTAATATTCGTCATATACGTATGTTAATATCTAACTCACTGAGTTTATTGAACCACAAAGAATTTCACTCTTTTGTGAATCAAAACAATAATATAAATGGCATGTGGTCTATTTATTATATCAGGATTAAGAGTATAAGCACTCATAATAAACATGAGGATTAATTATTTTATATACTCATTAAAAAATAATTACCTCATCAAGTCGTATCAATACACACAAAAGTATCTAGGCAAGGAGTTAGAACTATACCCGTCCCCATAGTCAAGACAGGACCATTAAACTCTTGTGCTACAGTCCTACTGATAGTGTGCCAGTTTCATCTAAGAATGTTAACAATAAGTTGTATTCTGTAAAAATCGATGATTTGATCTTCAAGGTGTAAGTGTACTCTACACACCCAAATCATATACGTTATAGA
>CM018908.1:13496136-13498636 GCA_009663005.1 Actinidia chinensis | reverse complement strand
CCATTAATTATCTAGGTGTTTAGGCCAATATTATGAGCACTACAAGGATTGCTCTTATATATTCTCCTCTTACCCTTCTGAGATCACCAATCAATGCACAACAACGAACGAGACTATCGTAAATCTGATGTCACTAATTAAAGAAATCAAAAATTTCTTAGAACAAGTAAAGACCTATGAATTTGTTCAATAGAGACATCCTTATATATGTATATTTCCATGTCATATATACAGGGATGAGCCATAAATTTATCCTGCGAGGCTAAGACCAGTTTCTAAAACAATTTAAGTTAGCTTTATATCCATCAGAGTGGAAAGAGAATTGGTACATATGCATGTAATAAACAAAATAAGAAAACAACTAATGGAATTTAAATAGTCATTTCTTAATTTTTTAATTATTTTATATGTATTTGGACTTACATAATAGGAATTTCATTACTATATTAATTTGTTAAAATTTATTTTGTAACCAATATATGCCAGGCATATTTAAAGGCTATTTTAATGCTTTTTAATAAAAGGATACAACAAAAGGAAATATACCATTCCTCATATAAATCAAAATCCAATTGGATTATGCTATTTTAATCAAATCAAATCAAAAAAACACAAAATTTAGGCTATATTTGAATCAAGGAAATTTGAATAAGAAAAAATAAAATAGAAATAAAAAAGTTAGATGATCAATCATTTTAAACCATTTGATCATTTAACTTTTCATTTATACTTGGATCGTGTAACTTTTTCTATTTTCATTTTTTGTCTCTCCTCAAATACTTGATCAACACAACCTTTAAGGGACCAATGGGTAGGAGCTCTTCAACATCTTAGGGAGGGCCATTCTTTCCTTATATCGTTATGAAAATAGTATAATACTTATGGTGGTTTATAGTGCAAAACTTTTTTCTTTTAAATGTGAGGGGAGTCGTGGCAACCTTTGCCAAATGATTGCTCCGGCTCTGTAAATTTATAAAACAATGTTTAATGGCAAGTTTGGTCTCCAAGTATTATAGCATGCTTGTGTCGTATTATGGTTCCCAATGGAGCAATTCTATTAAATTTAGTTCTCATGTTTTAAATGTGTATTTTAAATGGGTTCCATCTCTAAAAACACATTATTTGTGTATAAAATTTCATGAAATCTGTCTATGGATTGTACATAAAAATTTATGAATTTTGAAAATTTGATTTGAAATCTTTTTCATATTTCGTGAGTTTTTTTTTGGAAGTAGGAATTTAAATACCATTTTGGAAAAACATGAGACTAAAGTTAATATAATTGATATATTGAGGACCACACAAATTACGACACAGGCATACATTGGGAAACAAAACTTGCCATTAAGACTATAAACAAGGTGTATATGAAGCAGGGGTAATAATGGAAACAAAATTCCCTGATCAGAGAACACGAAGGATCTTATTCTCTAAATTTCTCAAAACCCATACTCATAAGAATCAAATAATGATGAAACCGTTGGTGGGATTGCTGGTAGAGAAAGGGGCCAAGAAATATCCGGCTGATCATGAGCGTGAAAGATAATTGTTTGTGTTATATTGTTGGGTTAACTACACTTTGCCTTCTCGAAGTATTGATCCATTATCACTTTGACCCTTACACAAAGATTTTGTGACATAGTCCTTAAACCTATTAATTTTTTCAATTAACACTAATGCCTGAACTCTGTCCCAACATTGTTGGACATGTGGGCATAACGTGTGTGGCCAAATGGCCACCCAAATAAAACTTATACACTACCACCCCAAACTTAATCAATAATGCTATAGACATAAAACGTTTACTAATAAACACGACAAAATCACATGTTATTTAAATCCCCCCACAATGTATTTTCTACGTCAGCGATAATGCCATAGGGAAGAATGACAGTTATTATTTATGTATAAACTCTTTTATGTTGTGTTTGTTGTAAGAATGTGGGGCGACCAACTAACATTCAATATTGCTCATCGGGCTCAGAACTAGACTCTCGGCTCTTACTCTCGGTGCAACTGAGTAGACAGACAAAAGTAATAACCGGGAAGAGGCCACCTCAAATCCCTCTCGCGTGTGAATAAGAACCAAGGCGAGTATAAAATAAAATAACCGAGCTCTCAGAATTTATGGTGGTGTATTGAGCGTTACCTTTTTAGTACTGGGTGAGTGACTTTAATAGGTAAACGGAGATGTGTAGGATAATCAGGAGAAGATTTTTGGGCAGCTATGTTTTGGAAAGTATATCCTTGAGTCCAAGGAGATAACAGGAGAATACTAATTGAGAGCATCAGTCCCACAATTATAGGGATTGTGGAGGCCTGGGAATCCTCGCGGAGAGGTCTTTAACTGGGTGGAAACGTTGACATAGAAGGGCTTAAGACAGAATCCTTGTATAGATAACTTTTAATAGAGATGGACTCTGATGTGACGATGTGAACGACCTCGCCCAAGGCGAGCTGGAGCAAGCTTGTACACATGTTGGCGAAGCGATCCATTGAC
>CM018908.1:13488636-13491136 GCA_009663005.1 Actinidia chinensis | reverse complement strand
TAGAGTAATTTCTCGTGTCTGACAATACGTTTTTGCTTTTATAATTCTTATTACATTGATTACGAGATGTGATAACCACGGTCATACTACAACTCCTTATGATTTGTTCCCTTCCGTGTCAAAGGCATGTCTTTTGTGGTTGAATCTTTGGTAATTAAGGCCAATACAACCCCACACGTTGACGTTGGCAATAAAGTAGGCTCAATTTGTATGCATGTAGATAAGTTGGCCCTTTAGGATCTTTAAACCAGTATTAACATGTATGATTCTTTAGTACCCCCATTATTGGTAGAGGATCATGTTTCCTTGGAGGGAAAGAAGCATAAATTATATAAACTATATAAACTTAATAGTGAAAATTTCACATTTTGGGTAAATAGGCAAAGAAATGAGGTGGTAAGGTCAGGGAAAATGCTTAAGAATTCAACGTTTTCAACTCTTGCAAGGTTTATTCAAGTGTTTTTTAATGTGGAAAGTCCACTTTACCTACTTCTAGTTTGGGCCAATTGCATTTGAACTCCTTGTGGTTAAAAATATCCAGTTTAAAGGCTTGTGGTTTTGGGCCATTTTTGCATCGCTATCTTTGCTAACCGAAAATGTGAAATTTCTTTAATACACTCTTTATCTTCTTGTTTTTTTCATCTGCTACTTCTCTCTTCTCTGATTTACACTTTCTTCTTTTTCGTCAGGGACAATGGCTTTTAAACTTCATAATTCTTTAAAGAAAACTTAAATTCTTGATAAATTTATGCACTCGTGAAGATTTGATGCTTAAAATTCATTGTTTACACGCTTAATAATACCCTATTAGTGATTAGAGTTAAGGGATCGAATTCCGCAAACGGAAGCGTATTTTTAAAATTTTCTGATCTTTATCCATGCAAAACATACAACGTTGATTAGGAAGGTTAGGGATACCTTGAATATCACGAAGAAATCAAGGCTGAAACCCAAGCTGTGTTGCTGCCACCCTGCTGCTGCAAGTATCGCCCGCGTCTGGCTGTTTCGTTTTTCGCGCCTTGCTGCTGCCCTGCTGGCTACCGCAGCCACCTTGCTGGCTGTTGGTTTGCCGTGCCTTGCTGCGCCCTGTCGCTTACCTAGCTCCCTCTAGTCTCCTAATCCCTTTTAGAATATGCTCCCTCTAGTCTCTAATCCCTTTTGATCTTCTCTCCTTGTTCTTCACCTTAAACGATCCTTCCAGGAATGTGGGCTCTCTCAGCATTTTCTAAAACCTTGGGACAGTAGAATGATAGGGATTGGCAGCGTACCTATACATATATATAGAATGAGGAATCAGATATGAACGTTTTGATCATGGTCTTGGTAGAGGTTAGTTTAGGTTTTAGTGATATATTTGGGGAATTATGTGAAATAAGTTCAGGTGGGGTCAAAGTAGAGTAGGTGGTATGGTAGGGATGATAAAACTTCCAAGATCAGGACCTTGGTCAAATCCCCTCTCTCTCTCTATGACCGGTCAATGTGGAGCCCTGAAGGCTCATTGGAAAGACCCTTCACTCTACCCTCCAAGCAACATTCCTCCTTCGGTCTTGAAGAAGTGCCTAGGTCGTGCTCATAGCCTAGGCAATTGTTAAAATCGCCTTGAATGGAGAGTTTGTGAAATGCAGAGATATTGTTAAGTGTTGGTGAGGGCTCTATGGGGTTTCCTCACCCCAAACACTGGATGAGAGTGCCGAGGTGACTCTCGATCATGGTAATATTGTTGTGCTCAAAACTAATTACGGATCACACACACACAAAAGACAATAAAGATTTACGTGATTCGGTCAACGATGCCTACGTCCACAGAGAGAAATAAAAAATTCACTATCGAACGAATTGATTACAAACGGAGGAGACTCGATCCTCAACTCACACCCTTCTCAAAATCTCTTGTTGTCTTGCCTTCAATCTCACCTCACAGCAACTGCTCTCAGCCCACAACACAACGCACGTAGAAAAATTCTAAGCACCCTCCCTCCCTGTTATGACCAAGGGAAGGAGGGGTGGTGGACTCCTACCAGAATAACTAATCATTATCCTAATATATATAGAAAAAAAAGATCAAAGACTCTCAAAGAGTTAAAGATAAAAACTCGGAGTTTCCCCGTCGCATAAACACTCCTTATGAACTCTCCAAACTGGGCTTGAGCTTGGCTACGGACTTGGACTCATCCAAAGGGCTTGGACTCATCCAGATGGCTGGACTCAACAATCTCCCCCTACAGCCACTGGAGGGTAATTCTGAGTTCTTCAAGTTTCCTTCTGACAGCTTTTGGATCCAGCTCCCCCATAAGACTGTAAGACAGCACCGAGAGACCTTAGCCTCATCAACGGGCTACTCACTTCCCACCAAGTGTATGCACCTCCCACACCGAAGTGCCGTGACACCTTCTCAACCGAGGTGCCCTGCACCCCCCCACTGGTGTGCCCCACACCTCCCACAGGGGTTACGCCACCAAAGTACGTCAATTTGCGAGTTACGTGGCCTCCTCTCTCCTTC
>CM018908.1:13451136-13453636 GCA_009663005.1 Actinidia chinensis | reverse complement strand
TGCGAACCTCAAAGACTTGCTTTGAGACCCACAACAAAGATTGAATATCTTCCCAAGCAAACTAAAGAATCCTGACTGTTTATGATTAGTGAACATGAGGGACCCAACGATTATAATAAAACCGCAACACAGGTATTCCAATGTGAATCGATGACCCCAACGGATTAATAAAGATCGCAAAACCACAGGTATTCAAGTTTGACGCCACAAAGGGCTGAACTTGATAAGTTCTGAAGTTCAATGAAGAACCAAGAAGCAGGAGTAAAAAGAAACTCACTTTTTATCAAATGGTCCAATGTCTCCATCAATAGATAGAGAAGGATATAAATAGGATTGGAACATCCCTCCAACCATAGATAAATGCTCAATACTAGTTTGACTCATTAATCAGCCTTCCAACCTAGCATAAATGCACTCAACTACTAGTTGACTTATTAATCAGCCCTCCAACTATAGCATAAATGCCCATCTCGTTTTTAGCAAAGCCTAACATAAAAATAGTTTGACTAATTAATAAGCCTTCCAATAATAGCATTAAATACTCACTTACTAGTTTGACTATTACTCAGCCATATATTCACATTGCATGATTAAATTGACAAATTGTCAGTCCACTTTGGGCCACACTTAGAAATTAGCTAATCACCCCAATCTCTTGAATCAGACCAATAAATGCCTCCTGAACCTTGCTCTAATAATTGGCCACTTGGAAAATGCAAGGATCTTGTAATGGCTAATATTGATTTGCATATTAAAAATAATTTTCCTTTAGCTGGTCCATATTAACATAAGGTATGTAGTATGATAATCAATGGGGAAGTTGTACTAATGTAGTAGTAGCACTACCTTAGTTGAAAAAGCTGATTTGCCTACCTTAAGCATCCTATGCCATATAGGTTGCCAATGGTTGAATGATTGTGGTGAGGTTAAGGTAGCTAGGCAAGTACTAGTCTCTTTTTCAATGGGAAGTACAAGATGAAATGCTTGTGATGTTGTTCCAATTGCAAGCGGGTCACAATTATTGGGCAGACGTGGCATTGATCGGAAGATTACTCATGACGGTTCAAGAAGGCAAATCTGTAAGGAGGGGGGAAACATACTCCTGTACGATTAACTCCTAAGCAAGTGATGAAGAATCAAATGCAAAAAAAAAAAAAGAGAGGTATGAGTGAAAAAAAATGTAAGGCTGAAAGTTCAAATAAGAGATGAAAAAGAGAGTGAAAGAAAAAAAAGTGTGGAGGAAAAAGGGGAGAAAAACAAAAAAAACAAGTGAGTTTTATGCTAAGGATAGTGAGATCAAGAGTGTTTTGTATACAAACAGTATATGTTTGTACTTTGGTACAAAAGAGGAGTGTGGTACTAACCAACTTGATGAATCTTGCATAGTGGTGCTATCCTCTTTGTTGCAGGAGACGTGTTTCCTAATTGAGTTTGTACCCATGATTGATGATTCCTAACCGACCAGCTTCTAGGAGTAATCGGAGGAGACAAAGTAGCTTCAAAAGCAAGTTGAGGAGTTGTTGGACAAAGGACACGTGAGAGGAAAAGTACGAGTCCGTGCGCGGTACCGGTGTTGTGCACTAAGAAGGAGGACTTGGAGAATGCGTGTTGGATTGGTCGGGCTTTCAACAACATCACGGTAAAGTATAGGACATCCCATCCTAGTTAGATGATATGTTGGATGATGCATGGTTCATGCCTTTTCACAAAAATTGATCAAAAGTGGATATCATCAGATAGGATGAAGAAGGTGATGAATGGAAAAACAGCATTTAAAACCAAATATAGATTTTATGAGTGGTTGGTAATGCCTTTTGGCTAACTAATGCACCAAGTACATTCATGAGCTATGAACCCTCATTTATGAGTTTGTAGGCAAATTGTTTGTTGTATGTTTTTTGATGAATTTGTTGTATAGTCAGAGTTAAATGAGCATATTGAACAATTTGCATTGTGTACTTGTTGTTTTGAGATGGATAAATATATGCCAATTTATTGAAATTGTTCCTTTTGCTTGGACAAAGTTGTGTTTTCTTGGTTTTGTTGTTTGCGCGAAGGAATTGCGGTAGAGAGGAAAGGTGAAGCTATCAAGGAATGGCCCACGCCTAAGTCCTCACAAGGTAAGAGCCTTTCATGTTTGGCTAGTTTTTTTATCGCGATTTGTTAACAGATTTCATACACTAGCTGCACCACTCACCGAAACTGTTAAGAAATCCGTAGGTTTTAAAGGGGGTGATGACAAGATCATGCATTCTGAATTAAAGAAAGTTAATGTAGTGGCAACCGTTATAGCATTACTGTTTTCCTAAAACTTTTGAATTGAGTGTGATCCTCGAGAATGTTTGGAGCTGTTATATGCCGGAGAAGGGGCCATATCCTATTTGAGTGAAAAGTTAATGGGGCTGCCTTGATACTATCCAACACATGACACTAGCCTTTATCCTTTGGTGAGGTCTTTGGAAAACTTGCACATTTATGTGGCCGAAAGACATTCGTCATT
>CM018908.1:13443636-13446136 GCA_009663005.1 Actinidia chinensis | reverse complement strand
GAAAATGGCAATTCAAACTCAATATGCTTAGTTCTCTCGTGGAAAGTAGGATTGGAAAAAGCAAATGTATGAAGCTTGATTATCACAGAAAATAAGTGCAGGAGAAGAAACGTCTACTGAAAATTTTCAAGAAAACGATGGTATTTCTTTTCCGTTCCCTAATTAGTTCACTTGTAACAGATGCTAATCTCTATATTCTGCTCGGCAAAAGATTTAGAAACTGTATTTTGCTTCTTAGCCTTCTATGAAAACCTAATGAATCCCCAATAAAAACACAAAAAAACAAAAAAAAAAAAAAAAAAAAAAAAAAAACAAGTGACAGATTTTCTGGTTCTAGACAAGAACCCCAATCAGGCATCAGAAAAAGGCTTTTAGTTGAACAGATGAAGAAAAGAGAAAAACATACCTTGACAGGACTGTTTTCAGATATCTCAGAAGATGAGGCATGCCTATAATGGGTACTCTTGGTTTGGACAAAAATTGACTTAACTTGTGAACAGCCCAAAATTGTTATGTCTAGTTTGGAAAGATTAAGATAAAGTAAGCGACCACTGATTAGTCTATATGAGAAAACATCACTGAGGAGATCACCATCATCAGCATTAAGTTTGGACTTTTCCCAGGTCCATGAGAGTATAGGCTTACATGCAAGAAAAAACCAGTGTCTTAAGTAATTGTAGCGTATAATGTCCTCTGAGAAAGAGCAATCCTTTGGTAGATGTAGCCCGATTTCAAGACCAAGGAAATACTTCAACAACCCAAGTCTTTGAGTTTAAATGGACTATGAAAGGAAGATCTTAGAGAATCTATAACTTGAGAGCTTGGTCCAGTTAGTATTATTCATCTACATTATTACCAATAAAGCCATAAATGAAGTTCCAGAACCTTTAGTGAACAAAGAATATCAGACTTTGATGAATAAAACCAAGTGAATCAATACGGGAAAATTTGGAATTACATTGCCGAAGAAGCTTGTTAAGTCCAGAGATGGACTTGTGAAGCTTACAACTTGATTCTCCCATTACAACCATAAACAAGAGGACAGTTCCATGATAGGACTTTTCAAAAAATCTCCATTAAGAAATGCATTATTCAACATCTAGTTGAACTAGATTCAATTTTGATGTGCGGCAAGAGCCAACAGAACCTTGACGTAACTAATTTTGCCCAGTAGTAAAAAAAAAGTCTTAGTGAAACTCAAGGACTTCATTGTGAGTGTATTCCCTTGGCAACAATCTAGTTTTATGTATTTCTATAGACATCAGATTGTATTAAATTGGTTTTATAGATTAATTTACAACCAATAAGAAGTTTACCCTTGAAAGAAAAAACAACTGGGGGGGGGGGACCAAGTCTTGTTTAATTCCATTGCATCAAGTTCTTCTTTCATTGCAGCCCTCCACTGTGGGTATTTAACAGCCTGATGGTAAAATTGAGGTTCATATTGAGAGGAAACATTCATCACAAAGTTTTTGTGTGACAAGGATAAAGAATCATATGATAGATAGTTAGATATTGGATAATTTGTGTCATAAGTAGGCAACTCTAATTTTATCAATTCATCCAATGATCAACAGAATACTTCATCTCCAATATCATATACTACATGTATATATTTTTCTATTTCAAGAAATCCCATTTTTCATCAACACAGTTCTGGATAGTTGATTCAGGAGCTAGCAAACACATATTTGTCACGCCCCGGTCAAACCAAGACCCGCCACGTAGCAAACAACTACATGTGAAAAAGTCAAAAACAAATTAATATGACAAATATATTTGTCATTACATCAGCGTAAGATAACATTCCTCTCATGGACATTACTCTCCATGATCTATCAAGACAAAAGTAAGGATAATATTATATGGACAATATACTAAAATTTTATTTAGATCGGACATCATCCTCACCGTTAGATGCATGTCTTATCTTTCATGATCATAAGCTAATCACACCATAAATTTCTACATTTTTCTTTTCTTCTAATTCTTCTCTTTATCCGTGCACATCTCTCTTTATTATTTGTTGATTTTATTAAAAATTTATTTATTTTTTTATTATTATTATAGTATTTGTAGCAATGATTGTGTCTGCACAATCCTTTTAAAAACAAATTTCATTTTTTTTTTCTCCCAACTTAAAGTCTTTTAATCTGATCCCTAAAGGTGATCATTTTCCAATTAACCCAAATTGTAATTAGACTTGAATATATTCTAACAATTATAAAAAAAATCCCAAAGTATGAAATTAGTCAGTACGATTTTAACCCTATCGGGCCAATGAACATTACAATTTTTCAAGAATTAAACATTTCTAAAAATAACAACCGGCATCCACAACCTCACGAATCAGGTAAATATCGGACTTGACATTCAATTTATAGTAAAGATAAGTTACTTTGAAAAAGATTTAACAAGGGACTGATGCTTCAAGCCAAAATCTATGATACAGCAATCATATAATGAAAATGATTCAATAAAATATATTTTTATTTATACC
>CM018908.1:13436136-13438636 GCA_009663005.1 Actinidia chinensis | reverse complement strand
GCTAGGATGAGTCAAGTTATATAATACAAATAGGTGCCGATTAATTAGAAAATACATTCATTTCAACATAAAATATTTTAATTTGCCAATCCTTTTTCATTTCAATCATTGGCTCATCTAGGCCCATTTTACCTTGATTCAATATCACGAATTCAAAACTATATTGATTGACACTTGCGACACACACCCATTCACAAACACCAGTAAATCGGGAGCACCCTAACATAATATGGCATGATATCACCCACGATCATCTGGCTATGATCCCCCCCTTAATTTCAATCACCTCTCGCTATATTCTTTTTCCCTAGTGCGGTCGGGCATCTTTCGAACTATGTGTCGTCTAATCACATTTTCACAGGTAATCATTTAAACATTTCATGCACATTTTAAAACAAAACATACTATGCATTTATCCGTAAATACCATCACATTTCAATATGCAAACAAATACATGCTTTCATCATAAAATTCATTTTCATAATTAAATATAACAGGACTTCACTCCGAATATGCCCAAATTTTTCTACACACCGTGTGTTATCGTTCCTCGAATTTCGGTCCTACGTTTAATAGGTCAATCATTAGATTTCCCTGTTTCGTAGCTAATCAATATACTTAAATTTCATAACTTTTCAAGTTTAGGATATTTTTTTAATTTAATATTTCGGATTATTGCATCAATATTCTGTCTTTAATTTTTAAAAACATCCACTTAGTCCCTATACTTTGTATAAAATTATTCAAAATAAATTTGACTCCCCAATTTATATAACACACTAGACACTAAATGTATCTACAGTAAAAATATTTATAGATTATTGGTTACTAAATAATTTTAAAACAAATTTATAAATAGCGCATTTTTTGTGTAAAACTTTTAGGTTTTTTAATTTGTTTAAAATGAAGAAAAAAAAAAAAAAAAACAATATCTAAACTTTTCCGAAATCATGACATTACGTAATTAACACTAGACATATAATGTATCATATATAATTTATTCAGAATTTTTTAACATATGTAACTAATTTTTTTATAAAATTCGGAAAGTTTTCTACTCTCCCTAATTGTTTTTTCCCAGGTTCGACATGTACTTAAATGTTAATTTGATTCCCTTGTATTCCTTAATTTACAGAGAGTTCTAAATTAAAGTTTTAGATAATTTTGATATCTTTCCAAACTAAATTTAAATCAAGTAATTCGGACTCGTATTGAAAAGTTAGGAAACAAAGTACGGCGTCCAGTGACGGAATCGGATTCCGAATTATTCAACTTTGATTTTAAAAAAATACGTATAAGTATAATATTTTTAGGGTATTTAAAGGGTTTAGACGATGCTTAATTTTAAGTATACATATTACTAAATTAAAACTAAAGGAAAATAAATAAATAAAATGAAAGGAGATTGAATTTTTACTCGGCGAATTGTTTTCGGTTTTACTTCTTTAAAAACTTTCTTTCTTTCTCTCTTATTCTGAACTCTCCTCTTTCTCTTCTTCTATGTCTATTTGTGTGTGTGTGAAGATTCTGTAGGTTTCACTTATATATATATAGATGAGAGTTTTTTCTTTATTTTGTTTTTGTTAGGCAGCCTACACATGCACACACACAGCTGCTTGTAAGACCAGCATTACACGAACTGGAACAGGTAGCAGCAATGCTGGCCCACCCACCTCACATGCGTGGTGACAAGTGTTACCACGGTCTCCTGCACGCACCGTGTGGCACGATATGTGTATTATCGTGTTCCGTTTTCTCCCTCATTTATACTTTATTGTTCAAATACATCAAAATTCATTCGGGTCTAATTAATATTTATTTTCGCGGGTGGGTATTACAGATATGCCTCGGATCGCGTGACGTTACCCCCTTGACCAAATTCGGGGCAATTCCCCTCCCGAGCTTGCGGCTCGAGCGACACCTCGGACGTGATGTTAGGCCTTAGCCCGGCCAGATGCCAGTGCTTGGTAATGTCTCAACCAAACTCCGGTGCAGGGGACCTCGAGCTTCCGCCTTCATAGCGATAGCTCGACAGATAATGCCTACACGAGCAATTGGCCAGACTCGTAATGTGTATTATCCTTACATGTGTTAATTTATGTGGGAAAACAAACATTATTGTATAAAAAAACATAAATTAAAATGATGAATGGGAAATTTATTTCTATTAAAATACTCTAACAATAAACACCAACATTTCACGTGTGGGATCAGAGAAACTAGGCACACAGAGACATGGTGGTTCAAATGTTGCAGGTGGGATTCATACTTTGAATGAATATTAGCCCCACATATGTCATTTTGTGCACTTTGTACCTTTATCTGTATCCAATAGCATTGCTGCTATCGATAAAAAAAAAAAAAAAAGTTAGCATGGCTGCTTGTTAACTTGGCTAGGCATAAAATTAGATTGAATTGTTTTTGCATTAACAAACCATTTATGGACGTTAAATAATGGATTCAAAAAAGAAAAGGGTAAACAACACTTTGCCTATTGACC
>CM018908.1:13366136-13371136 GCA_009663005.1 Actinidia chinensis | reverse complement strand
CTGGAGTCGAACGTCATTCCGCGAGTATTTGTTTCTCCCGGATCCATGCGGCTAGGGGACTGCAGGCGGAGAGTCGTCCAAACGGCGACAGCGCCGAGTCGTCGGGCGCTGTGGGTGGTCCCAAAATTCCCGGAAACACGCTCGGAGGCAAAGGGACCTTCACGAGAGATTCAGTAGAATGCTTAGGATCTATTAGGACAAAAAACTGAGGAGAGATCTTGGCCTCAAATCCCCGGGACCTGACCCTTTTTGAGGTGGTCGGGGGGGGAAAAGGTTTTAGATCTATTTTAATTGGGAATCCTTTAGTCGGGCTCGAATCCTACAATCAGAATCCTTTTCGAATTCGGAGCCAAACCATCGAGCTGACGCGGATGGTATTGCCCCATTCTTTTTTTGAGATTACTTTTATTTTCCTCGCCTGATTCGCATGTTGTTTGTAGCTATTGTCGAAAGAGGATTAGCTTTAAAAAGCTCGGCGAGAAACTCGAGAAGTCGAAGAACGGGAAGTTCTCGGAATTTTCTGCACCCGCCAAAGGGGGTAGTGGATTGGCAAGAAGTGCACCGGGAGGAGAGTCTGCCTGCTCAGCCAGCCAAAAAGGGGGAAGGTCGAGACGGCTCGTAGGGGAAAGGGGTGATCGCGGAGCCCGAAGGCAAAAAAGAAGACGGGCAAACTCTTCGAGCACGCTCCGACACCCCAGCCACGGCCTCGTCGCGTCCGGGGGGGAAGGTCACTCGGCCAACCTCAGTGCCGTTTTGAGGCCCCACACCTCTATTTTGGGCAGCCCCATCTATGCGCGAGAAAGTTGTTGCGGGGGGTGATTCCCCCGGCCTTAAACAGGAAAAGGGGAAGAAGCTAACCTTGGATCAACAGCGACGACGAGTTTTTTCATGTGATCGGCCAGGTACAATTTGGGAGTGTTTTCAAATATAATATATTCTTTTCTAAAAGAGTGTCTATGCTTAAAGAGTGTTTTTTTTTTATAGCAGGCGCTGGTGAATAAGCTCGTCTCTGACTGTCCGAGTAGGGGGCTGGGGAGCAGGCCTCTCTTCCAAGAAGGTCGAGCTGCTCCATGGAGATGAGGTTGCTCGCCTTCAGACAGAAGTGTCTTGCGACCTTGAACAGCATGGCTGAGGCCCGAGTTCGCGAGTAGCAGGCAAACGATGAGCTCGCCAAACGAAGAGTGATCGAGACTCACTGACGACAAGGTCGAGAGGTCGGGGGTATGGTCGGGGTCGGGGGGGGTTTCTTTTCTGGGGGTGAGTGAGAGAAGCCGTGGCAAAGCCAAGGAATCTGCTGTTGAGGAATTCAAATCCTCGCGGGTTTGTGGTGGCGGTCTCGAAGATTCACTTCCAAATATTTCGGCGAGGGTTCGACTTATTTTTTTTTTTTGACAAGGTTTGCAGCTTCGTCGACATCACCTCGATTCGCAATCGATTGAAGGCACCATGGTCGACCAAGATCTTTTGGCGAAGCAAGGACGAGGCTACCGAGAGAAAGGGAAACATGAGAAGGTTGGCAAACGAGGGGGGTAAAAAAAATACCACCCCTCTTTAGTGTTTTTTTTTTTGGCGAGATAGATGTAATCTTTATTTAAATAAATAAGAACATCTTCGTTCCTCGTTCCCTTTTTATTGCATCTTTTTATTTATCATGTTGACTCACTTGATATTTAAGGCGATCATATTTTGCGACGAAAAAAAACTTATAAGGCGAAGTAATATTGGCGACTAGTCGAATATCACGGCGTCTAGAATGCCTTGAATCATATCATAATGAAGGGCGTTTCTCGATAATGGCGACAAGAAGCCGGTCATATCGTAATGAATGGAAAATTTTCTGTTAATGGCCGATCAAGAAGCCTTATCATTCATCGAATGGGCATTCTCGATAATGGGCAATAACCCACTAGCAATTAAAACTTGCACAATTGGCGTGATAAATTATTTGGCCGAATCTAATAATTTTCAATTTGGAAAATTTGATTATATGAAAGATAGCAATCATAAAATGTCGTTAGTACAAAAACGCGAAGCGTTTAAGGCGATTTGCACCAGAGGCGATCGGAATCAAAATGGCGATCAGGCATTTATACTAGTAATATTTTTTCAGGTGCTCGCATTCAGGGATGTGAAAGTGCCTTTCCGCTTGGGTTTCCAACTAGTAAAACGGTCCCCGGTCTGGACCACCTTGATTGACTTTGTAAAGGGCCTTCCCATGTAGGACCGGAGTTCCCTGCACTCCGGCTCCTTAGTGGATAGGGTTTACCTTTCGACCAAAACCAGTCGCCAGGAAGGAATATCGGTGTTGACCCTTCGATTAGTATTTGGCGACCTGGCATTTGTAAGCTGCTTGACGTAGTTAGGCCTCTATCTTTCTCATCAAGGAGTGCGCCCCTTCCTTTCTTTCCTTTCCGGGTCGAGGTTGAGCCTCAGCTCGATTCTCGTTGCTTTCTTTGTCGAAGTCGAAGTCAGAAAAACTCGGCATACCTATTTCTACTGGTTATGACCGATTCAGTTCCGAAGACCAAGAGTACGGGAGTTTCAACCCGTAGGAATCCAGAAATAGTTGTATGATAAGCCCAAAAGTATGCTTGGGCAACTCATCGCCAACTCGCTTTGACCTCTCTAACCTCGCCTTTAAATTTTTTGAGGATAGTACGATTAGATATCTACTGCTCATTGCGTGAGGATGCCCTTAGCCGAGGAGAAATAATGGGATGATGGCCCGAGACCGAGCAGAATATTTGAAAACACGTTATTGCAACTGCCTTGCGTTGTCCGAGACGATAACTTGGAAATTTCGAATTGCAAATGAGGTGCTCCATACAAAATCCCAATCTTCTCTCGTAATTTTGGCGAGAGCTAGCCTTCGATCCCTTAGTGAAATAGTCCTATGCGATGATCAGGAATTTCCCTTTTGTAAGGGGAGCTCGTGGTAGGGACCCAGTTAATGTCGATTCCCCACTATGCAAAGGGCCAAGGCTTGACTCGACATCCATCTCGGTGTGGGGGGAGACGGCTACGGGGGTCAAACCTTTGACACTTGTGCATTTTCCTTATATATTCAGCTGCATCTCGTTCCAAGCCGGCCAAAATAGCCCTGTCGATTATTTTCCTTCCTCGCCACTGACTTTGCCCCAGAATGTTTTCCCGCAGATGCTTCGTGTATTTCTTTAGGACCTATTCTCTCCTTCTTTTGGTCGGAGACATTTCAGAGTGGTCCCGAAAAAGATCTTTTGTATAATTCTCCTTTGAAGATGCAAAATCTGCTGACAGGTACTAGATACGGCGAGTTTGCGAGTTATCTCTTGCAGTGTACCCTCATGGAGATAAGCAATAATTTCGTCCATCCATGTCGGGTTCTCCTTACCTAAAGGACTCGATTGGCGGACCTCAATGCCGGGCTAGCTAGGAATTCCAGAGGTATGCATCTATCATGATTTTTTGAAAAACTCAAAGTTGAGGCGAGTTAGCAAGGCATCTGTCTTTTTATTTCTTTCCCGGGGGATTTGGCGATTTTGAAATCCTTGATTTTTACGGACGCAAGCCTTTACCTCGCCCAAATAAGCCATAATCATTGCGTCTTTGGTGAGGGTCTCCTTGAACTGGGTTACCACTGGAAGACATCCAGGGATTGGGCATCTTAATTCCACCGGCCACTCTGAGACCAGCGAGAAGGGCTCATACTCGCTTCCTTATTAGTGGATTTAAAATCCTATTCTTATGGCGTACTCCATTTGCTCGCTTGTGGGTCTGTATGACGAGTCATGCCCCACCACAACCGTGCATGGTGGAAGAGCCAACAAAAATATATCTAACGGCGAGATCCTTTTTCTGGCTTTGTTCTTTGGGGGGTTTCCATGTCGGGAGAGCTATTTCTGGTTCTGGAGTGCCTTCATGTGTGGATTTGACGATAAAATCAGCCAAGGCCTGAGCTTTTATTGATAACCTTGGCCTATATTCAATGTGAAATTCACTTAGCTCAATGGATCATTTAAGGAGTCTTCCTGATGTATCTGGTCGTTGGAGAATTTGCAGATTTAGAGACGAATCTGTTGAGGGCAGCTACTCACCCAGTTAGCTGCTGTACTTCTCGGATATTTCTAGGCGAGCTCATTGTGAAAAGGGCCTGGATCTGATCGGGTTTACCTCAAGTCCACGCTTGGTGACAAGAAAATATAAATTTTTTTCAGATTGATACTCCAAAAATGCAAATTAGAGGGATTCAACATCATTTGGTACTGTCGGAGGATGTCAAATGCTTTCTTTTCGAGGGGGGCGATGTGGTTGGCTTCTTGGAGACTCTTGACTAGCCTATCGTCATGTACACCTCCAAAGTCTTCCCAATTTGTTCTTGAATATCTATTGACATAATTGTGATACGTGCCCCTGAGTTCTTAAACCCAATGGCATCGACTTTGTAGCAATATAGTCCTCGCTCTGTGATTAAAAGAAGTTTTTTCCACGTCGGGAGGGTACATATGATTGATAATATCCTGAGAGGTATCATAAAATCAGGAGCCTCATGCTTGGAGGTGGCGTCGACTATTAGATCAATTGTGGGTAAATAAAAATGTCTTTGGGCAAGCTTGTTGAGATCGGTGAAATTACGCACCCCCTCCACTTTTCTTCTTTTTTTGGGGCGACTGCTATATTGGCGAGCCAATCCGGATAATGGGTTTCTTGCGACTACATTGGCTTTTAATGAGTTTGTTCACGTCGTCTTCAATGACCTTTCGGTGTTATTCTCATTCATGATTCTCATCTGTTCGGCCATACCGTGTATCTCGCGATAGAAGGCCTTCTAAGTCGGGCCTGGGATGGTATTGCCATGGGAGGAGCTCTATTATCCAGAGGGCTGCTGGCATTGGTTTGGGTAGTAACGGCGGGGTTGCGCAGGTGCATAAAAAAATCACGAATTGCGTTCTCACAAGACGGCCGCCCAAACTGTGTGATAAAGATCTAGGAGAGCAACCAACAGTCAAATTGCTCATCGGCCT
>CM018908.1:13323636-13331136 GCA_009663005.1 Actinidia chinensis | reverse complement strand
ATTGAAAATTCAAACTTTGATCGGCAATTTCGATAGACGGAATTTGACTTCGGTCGTCCCCAAATACTTTTGATTAGCTTTTGGTCATGGCTATAGGAACTTTGGTCAACCAAATTTGACTACGACTAACAAGGTATATTTCAGTAAAATGGCTAAAACTTCTTTGTTACTTGGAATTTTGGCACATTATTTTTCGGAAATAAAAATTAGACTTCTAGGGCTACAATATAGGATCAAGAATTTTTTTATTTAGACTTGTGAAGCCAAAGATGATCCCATTTTAAGTTGACCCATCTTGATTGTAAATTTTATAGAAATGCATATTGACAATGTATCACTCTTTTGGTCATAACTTTTTCAATACTTGGAGTTTAGTCGTGAGATCAGTTCCATTGAAAATCTAACCTACGGGACTTGACTTTAAACTGAAACGTTTCTTGTTTTGAATCTTTGAATCCTGAGGTAATTTCATTTGAAGTCGACTCAAATTTTTAACAATTTTTTCTTGATGCTATTCCTATAACATTTTTTAAACAAGTTATATACATGATTGAATACTTCTATTAAGTCTAAAAGTACATATACATCATTTATGACTTGTGAGAATAAACGGAATGTATTCTAATAAGAATTGAATTTTATTTAAGCACGTTTTAGTAATTTGTGCATGTATATTCAAGATTTTTGAACATTCAATAAGAAATGAGTGTGATGCTATCATGAAACTAACACTTTGAGTAAGTCATTATACATTAATAAGACTTGTGTGAATACTTAAACGGTTCAAAGTAAGTATATATCAAAATATGACTACGTAAGTTATTGGTTTCTCAAGATTTGTAAAAACAAGTGAGATATGTAAAATTAATTCTACTTGTTTTTCACCACTTTCATTGCTTCCAATAGTATAACTATCATAATGTAGACTTTGAAAATTAATCAAAATAATCAGAACTTGTATAAGGCACTACTTAGCATATAAAAACTAAATAAGCAATGTGTGAGTATATGGAAGGTGCAAACCTATCAATTGATTATTTTTTTTTTTGCCTTTTTGTTCAAGGACTTCACAAATGTTTCAAGCAATACAAATGAAAATGTAAGGAAAGTAATTTAGGAAAAGTTACTACAGCAAGTAATCTAAAACTATGATTGAAAGACATGAAATGAATGAGTCATTGGGACTTGGGCATAATGAAAAGATAAACTAGTTGTGTGACGAGGAGTCCCTTCTAAGTCTTCAAAACACCTATTTATACTTGATTTGCCCATTGATTCGGTCTTGAAATATACCTTGATGATCCATCTTTGATTAACATGTGTCAGGTGATTGCTGAGCAAGAACCCATGATTCCTTAATGTGTGAATGTGGACAAATTGAATCTAACCTCCATAAACCTCTGGATGCCTTGGATTGATGTCATGTGTCTATACATGCAACCTAATTCAGTCCTGAAGGATAAGTACCGCTGAATCAATGATGCCAAGTGGTTCATGATCTTTGAAGCTTTTACAACCACTCCCCTCATTTTAGAACGCAAGGGAGACTTTAAAGCATGTGAACAATCTCCCTTAAATTTAAGTAATCACTTTCATCCTCATTGAATGCCACTTGTCCCTCTTACAATTGGTCTTACATTCTAGGGCTTGAGACTGATCACAAACTCAGATCAAATCCTTACTAGCATAATGGATGTCTATGATCATCGTAAGACAACCTTGCTATTTTCTAGGGAATGCATGAGATGAAGGCTTGATCTAGTGTGCACGTATTGAAATCCACCTCATGCAATCACTCATCTTAACCTTCCTTTGAGTTGACTTTCTTGTTGACTTTGTTTGACCCAATACTTGACCAACTCCTTGCGCCATATGTCACCTCCCTATTGGCTGCTAAATATTGTACAAACAATATCTTATCCATACACATAAGAGATCTTTTTCCTTCAATTCAAATGTTCAAAACTTTGGAACCTCGATTTTCCATGTTTTCTGCAGCGAATATTCTCTTTGGTAAGTTTTGTCGGCTTGCCTGAACCAGCGACGTTTCGAATGAGTTTACACAAAAATCGAAAGGTCCTCCGGCGCTAACATAGATACACCCCCCTTGTACGATTACATGACTTAAAGGGATTTGGTTGAATAAGCATTCAATGTCGATTTCAAATTAAGTTTTGATGAGAAATCGATTCCTGAGAGATCAAATGTTCATGCATGAGAGAGACTTGGACTGGTGTTCCGGAATTTTTCTCATGTCAAAATGAAAGCATAGAATAGAAAATTTAAGTCTAATCTGATTTAAAAAAGAAAATTGTGGAAAAAAAGTTAAGATTGAGCTAGTTTGACCTAAATTTTATTGGTGGCGTCCCGGTATCAAAAATTATTGAACCATATGTGGAATGGATTCTCCTTCGCGAGAGATAACAGTAGTATAGTTATTGCTCAAAAACAGATAAAAGGTTGAATGAGGAAAATATTCATCAAAGTGGTACCATTGCTATGAGAAACATGTGGAAGCCCACATGCGGATAAATAGAATATTTTAAAGGGTAATATACTCCAAGCTAACATTTAACAAAAAATCGAGTACTTGGAGCACAAAGAGGGAGTTATATACAAAGTGAGTTACATTGTAACATTAGTTTTCATGTTGCACGCGGCGGATTGCCGCCGCAGCGCAAAGTCGCGATCAGAGTGGCGCGTGCGCCGTGGGCGATGGGCGCTTGTGGCCGTCATTAGAGGCGCAACTTGACACTTAGCACGTGGCGCGGTGGGGTGCAATGGGGGTGTACGAGTAATTGGTTAATTACTTTTAACTTCCTATAGTTTTTTAATTACAGATAAAACTCTTTGTAATTTTCTAAACAAAATAAACCCCATGTAATTTTTTACTTACAGAGGAGGGGGGAACAGGCCTAGATGAGGACAGGGAAAGAGGACCCGGTCCCATTGTTTATTTCTATTTACTGAAGAGTCACGCCCTTTCATATTTGATAAACAAGCCATGATCAGCCATAAAAAGGTAGAATTTTATTTGGCTGGTATGGGGCTATTTAACAATGGCTTCAATGGTTAGAATAAATTCGTGGCTTTTCATAGCCATTGAAAATCATATAAATACTAACATCCACTGCAAGTTCCAACGTACACAAAAAATCTGAGGAGTTCATCAGTAAGAGAAAAAGAGAGGTTTCTAGCATTCCTGCATTAGAGTCATTTGTGAGAAAGGACACTACTTTAGGGTTCGCCGAGCACACAGAATTTGCTGATTAAATCTTTGAGACGAGATCGTTGCCTACTGGGAGACAGACAGACGCCTAACAGCCGTAAGCCACCAGTGGACGGGTCGAATTCTGGTCTAATGAGACAGTGTTGAACGCTGGCTTCGTCAGCATTTTGTTATTTTTTTTGTTTATTTTTTATTACAGTTTTGTTTCATCTGCTAATTTATTTGCCACTTATAAATTCAGAGTTTATTGAATTTTATTTTTTTACTTTAAGACAGAATTCGCTTTAGATTGTTGTTTAATAACAAACAGTTTTCTGATTTCTGGAATTTAATTGGAAACTAATGAAAGTATTATTCTGATTTTAATACCAGATTATTAATTTCGTGTTTTAAGTGAGATGACAAATAAAAAGTTGACAATTCGAGGATGCTGAAATGATTGTTGAAATGACCTTAGAATGAGCAGAATATGAACGGGGCACCCATTACTATTGCGGGCCACTGCTGGATTGGCACCCCGCTGCTTGATGACACCAGTTCCAAAGAACATTTACCGGTGAGCATGCTGAGAATCCAGAACGGTTCAATGGAACCGATTTAAAAGGATGGCAGCAAAAAGATGCTGTTCTATCTGACGACTTTGAGTCTGGCTCGGTTCGTCAAAGAGGGCACGCTCCTGTCGTGAGCGAGGGTGAACCAATTCGCGAGGTGATTACAGCGAAGAGATGCTTGGGACCATGTTGTTCATTTGCAGGAAATTATGTCTGAATGGCTTGCGACAATACACTCTACAATGTTATTGTGCCAAGACGAATGACAAAGAGCTATGGGAGTCTTTGGAGAAGAGATACAAATGAAGATGTTGTGGTCAGAAATTTTCGTGGGCAGATTTCTGGAATACATGATGGTAGACGCCCAAAAAACGGGATTAGCCAAGTCAAAGAATTGCAGGTGATCTGCATGAAATCATGTGCAGAAGGGATGGCAACTCAGCGAGAACTTTTTCAAGTTAGTGCAATGATTGGAAAATTCCACTTCATGGAAGGATTTCAAGAACTATCTCAAGACACAAAGCGAAAGGAGATGAACTTGGCAAGACTTGATGTGCGGCTCAGAATTGAGGGGGAAATAGGTTTTTTGAGAAAAGGGAAACCCCGGCTGGAATACAAATGACAGGCAAATATTGCCTGGCGCAGGGTCAGAGCTCCAAGGGTCAAAGCTCAAGACCAAAATGGAAGAAATCCAGAATCTGGGGTGAAGAATAAAGGCCAACTTCCAAATTCACTGGGAAGTGCTATATTGTTGATAAGATTGGGGACATAAGCCAAAGACTGTCGCAGCAGAAAGAATCAAGAAGTGGCTCCAAAAAAGCCCATACGCATGCGCCTCAAGACAACATGGACTGTGGAGAATATATCCAATGCGAGTAAAGATATGAATCTTTGTGGCCGGTTCTGAATGAGGTGAACATGTCGGCTTGAACACCAAGGAGTGGTGGGTGGGACACAGGGGCTTACCTGTCATGTGCTGCCCTCAAAATAAGAGATGTTTACCACTATCAAGTTTGTCACCAATGGTGAACAAATTTTCATGAAAACTCTACAATTTCAAGGTGAAGGGCAAGGGAAGGTCGTGTGAAAAATGACCTCTAAAAAGGGACAACGCTGAATTAATGTACTCCATGTGCCGGAGATCCGCAAGAATTTGTATCGGATCTCTGCTTAGGCAAGCATGGTTTTAAGCTGTTTGGTCAGATAAGTTGTGTTATTCTGTAAAGGATGGGGTTTATGTGAGAAAAGGGGTACCTAGCTGACAGATTATTTCAAAATGATGTACCACTGTATCCACAAAAAGGATTAGCCAATACGAATATTGAATCTTCTACTTACTTGAATTGAGTCTTCTACATTTTGCCATGGTAGATTGGGAAATGTTCATTTTTGATTCTATTCTAGATTAGTTAACATGGAATATTTACCAAATTTATATTAAAATTACTCACAGCGAAATGTGAAGTATGTGTGGAGGGTCAAAATTAACAAAAAACACGTTTTCAATCTGTGGAAAGAAGTAACTGAACCTCTTGATTTAATTCGATAGTGATATTTGTGATTGAAATTTTGTTCCAAACACGAGGAGGTAAAAAAATATTTATCACTTTATAGAGGACAGTACAAGGTATTGTCATGTATACTTGGGCCCCGAAGTAAGGAGAGGCATATTTAACAAGTTTTATGCAGTATAAAATGAAGTTGAAATCAATTTGGAAAAAAATATAAAAGTTCTAAAGAGTAATAGGGGGGTGAATATGATCACCTTTTGATGAGTTTGTTCCAAAATGGAATAATTCACCAAAACTACTGAACCCTATTTCACCCAACAAAATGGTGTTGCAGAAAGAAAAAAATAGAACTTTAAAGAAATGATGAATGCCAGTTGATTAAGTTTCGGGTTTACCCGAACTTGTGGGGGGAAGCAATTCTTTTCTGCAAATACAATACTTAATAAAAGTCCCGCACAAGAAAAACAAATAAAACACTATATGAGTTGTGCGCAAGGTCATAGATCTTTTACAAATATTTGAAAGTGTGGGGTGTTGGCTAAGATTTGCAATTCCTTACCCTAAAAGGGTAAAAAATAGGATCGAAAAAACTATTGTTGTGATTCATAGATATGCAAACAATAACAGTGCTTATCGATTCTAGTGCACCATAAAAGTGAAAATCCTGATATTCTGTTAATACTGTGATGGATCTAGGAATGCATAATTCTTTGAGGATGTGTTCACAGATCAACTCTACACAAGAGTTGAATACTTCGAAGAGGAAGTATTGACATTTTGCTATAGGCATGACAAGACAAAAATCATGAATTTGATCAAGAAGAAAAAAAGGGGAGGTTGAACCTAGACTTAGCCAAACGAGCTCGAACGCTCCCAAAATCTTTTGGGACCAAATTTTCTCACTACTGTTAGAAAATGACCCCAAACTTTTGGGGAAGCTATGGTCCTCTCCGAGCTCCTTTATGGAGAAGCTATTAATAGTACGTTTGAATCCCTCTTTGCAAAATCATACATGGGGGAATTGGTGAATCTCCACCAGGTTGTAAATCACTTGTATATAAGTGGATTTTTAAGAAAGATGAAAGCAGATAGTTCAATTGATAAATACAAGGCAGGCTTGTAGTTTAAAGGCTATAGGCAACCGAATGATTGTTACTTCGATACTTATTCTCCTGTCACGAGAATACACCATTAGATAATCGTTGTTATTGCCAAGGCATATATAATCTATAAATACATCAATGGATGTTTAAACAGCAATTCTCAAGGTGATTGATGAAGAAGCTATAGGAACAACCTAAAAGGGGTTTGTGGTTTCCAGATAGAGAATAAGTTTGTAAACTTGTTAATCTTTATACTGACTTAAGCCAAGCCACAAAACAATGGCATGAGAAATTTTGATATGTAAGTTTCCACTTCATTCAAATCATGAATGTGATAAAATGTGTCTATGTGAAGGACACGTATAAATGATTGTCATTGTTTGTCTTTATTGGATGACCTGCTCCATCTTTAGTAGTAATAATGAAATATTATTAAAACTATTAAAAAAATTTTAAACTCAAGTTTGACATGAAGGATATATGGGTACAACAGATGTGATTTTATGCATAAAATTACTAGACATCTGCAGATATACCTTGCACAATCACACTATGTTGATCAAATTCTTGAAAAGTTCAGCAAGAATGATAATAGTGTGGCAAGAAAACCTATTGATCCAAACCTCATTTGGTAAAAGAATATAGGTGAAGGTATCTCTCATTAGATTATTTCCGAATCCGTGGGAGTTTGATAGATCTTATGAATTGCACAAGGCCAGATTTAGCTTATGCGGTAAGATAAGCGGAGTAGGTATACTCAAAACCCAGTGGTGATCATTGGCACGCAATTATTCAGGTTTAAGATATTTAATATATACCCAAATTACGTCTACACTACAACTACCCGAGATATCAACAGTACTAGAAGGGTACAATGATGCAAATTGGATATCGATAGTACAGACTCTAATCCACGAGTGGATATGTCTTTAACGTTGGTGGTGCAGCTGTGGGTCTGAAGTCATCCAGCAAACATGTATAACAGGTTCACATTGAATCATAATATTTATAGCTTTAGATAAAGCTGGAGAAGAGCTGAATTGCTTCGCCATTTCTTCGAGGATATTCCTGTGGCCTAAGCCAATTTCTGCAATTGCATTATTGCG
>CM018908.1:13221136-13228636 GCA_009663005.1 Actinidia chinensis | reverse complement strand
TGTTTCCGCATGTGCATGTGTCATGTATGTTGCAATACGGTTTAAAAATAGGATGGGTTCTAATGAAGCATTAATAATTTTTTTTTCTTCCTATGTCTAATTTTAAATAAAATTCGATTTGTATTTTTGCATTTTTACTGGGTAGAGACTATAAGTATATATATGAGGTTTTTCCTTGTTTGGATTATTCGCATCGACGACTAAGTCTCGTTTGTTAGTGTTGGATTATTGATTGGTGAAGTTCTTCATGGTTAATTGTACGTAGTGTTGATGTGATAAACGCATGTTACTTGCTAAGTATTTCATGCCTTTGATGTTGAGTTTCACATGCTTGTTTCTTATGTGTTATAGCCTATGTATTATGATACGAAATTGCATAAGTGCTTTATACATGTGATTTTCTTTCAACTGATTGTTAGTCGTTAAGTGGTTTTTGGTATGTTGCTATTTTGTATAGCTATGCCGCCTCGTTTGATAGAACGCGCCGAGGCCGTGTTAGGGGTCCGAGCTCCAGGGCGAGCTATGGGCCGAGCCGAAGCCTAGGTAGGGGAGAGTTAGAGTTGAGGGGCATCTTCTTTCTTCTTCTGCTTTTTCCAGTATCAGGGTGGCCATGACGAGTCACCCCAGATGTTCCATTTCACACCATAGGCCTTCGAGAGTTTGTTCGGCGGCCATACGAGATGAGATACGCACCCTCCACCCCCACCTCCCCTTGGCGTGGAGCACATTAGTGCACAGGCATCGCTGAGCCTAGTGCTCAATCTGCCATGAGAGAGTTCAGAAGGCAGACCCACCTCGCTTCTCCGGGTAACCAGATCCGATTGAATCAGAGTTGTGGTTGAAGAAGAATCAATCTGCTTTTGAGATGGATCCGGTTGGACGAGATATTCTCCGCATTAGAAGCAGCTACGTATCAGTTCTCCGGGCCGAGCGCTCACATTTGGTGGGATTAGTGAAGACACCCATAAACGTGCGATGATACGTGGGGGATTTTGAGCGTGCATTTTTAGACTACACTTGTCCGCAAGTGGTGGGCGAAATGACCCAAGGCGAGAGTTCTTAGCCCTTAAGCAGGGAGATTTGAGTTTGGTCCAGTATGCGTCCCAACTTCCATGACTTGGCACTTTCGCATCCAGAGTTTGGCGTAGCCACTGATTATTTGAGGGCACGATGCTTCGAGCATGGGCTTAGGCCTGGTCTTCGTTGGGAAGTGGTGAGCTTTCGAGCTCAATACATTTGAGGAGGTAATGAAGAAGGCACTTGTCCAATCGACGGAGAGGCGCAGGAAGCAAGATGGATAGGGATTCTCGTACTTCAGGCAAAGGGTCTCATTCAGGGCAACACCTAAGAGGCAAGGCAGACATTCGCAGGTCGACAAGCAACATCCTCCTAATTCTCAGCCCAAACCGTCTCACAGCAGCAATGTCTTCCTCTCAGTCCAGTCCTAGGGGTTTCACATCATCAGTCGCATCCCGAGGTGGATCCAGTCAGAGGCCGAGACTTTGCCTACCATGTGGACAGGAGGGCCACACAAGACTTTTTGCCCCAACTTCAGACACATGAGACAAAATCCAGCAGTCCAGACCACCATAGTTGGGTAGAAGCCCCCTAGTCTTGCCTTTTTCAGCACCACCCCGTGCCATCAGCTCAGGCCATCGAGAGTCCGTGCTTCCTCGTGGTCAGCAGCAACAGGCATCTGGGGGACAAAACCCCGATGTACGCCGTCAACCGACAATCGCACCAAGCCTTCAGTGATCAGAGGACCTTCCCCAATTTGCAATGCAATGGGCTACATTTTGATAGATAACTGGTGTACATGTTCATTCATAGCTCGGCATTCGCGTTCGCTTTGGGATTAATGTAATTTGTTAGATTCTAACGCTCTTGGTAGAATACTACTCCGTTGGAGGTTGGTTCCTTTGAATAGGGGTATGCCTGGTTGTGTGCTTGTGGATAGCCGATCGACGCTTGAGGCCGACCTTGTTGTTTATGGATATGTCCTGGTTTTTGATTTATCCTTGGTCATGGATTGGCTTAGTTCTAAAATCGGGCGATTGTTGACTACTTCTGGAGTGAAAGTCACTATCACCATCTTCTTTAGGGGATTCCTTTACTTTGGTGGGTGACCGTTTGGATTTTTTCGACATCGTCCTTACCAACCATTTGCGTGGTAGACCAGTGTTACCATCGGGTAACTCTTAGCTAGTTTGTGGGCCGAAGAGGGCGAAGCGACTCTTGATTGAGCTCCCCCTATTGTTTTGTGAGTATGCGGACACTTCTTTCCAGAGGATCTACCGGATTTCCGCCTATTCGGGATATCGAGTTCGGGATTGATTTAGCTCTAGGTACGTATGCCTATTTCTTGTACCTGCCTACCGCATGGCTCCGGCAGAATTTGAAAGAGTTTGAAAACCTCAGATTGAAAATTTGCTTAGCAAGGATTCATTCGACCGAGTGCTTCGCCCTTGGGGAGTACCCATTCTTTCGCAAAGAAGAGATGGATCTTTTGCGTTTGTGCATCGATTACCGTAAGTTGAACCGAGTTACTATCCAAGAACAAGTATCCCACTTCCGAGGATCGAACGACGTACTTGACCAACTTCCGGGTCTAGTGCTGTTCGAAGATTGATTTTTGAGATCGTCTACCTCAGTGATAGTTCGCGAGCAAGACATCTCAAGACCGCTTTTCGTTCTCGTTGGGACATTACGATTTTCCTAGTGAGCCTTCTCTCTGCGAATGCGCCAGCCCGCTTTCATGGACTTGATGAACCGCATCTTCAGTCCCTTTCTAGATCAGTTCGTGCATTATCTCATCGACGACATCTTTTAATTTTAACCTCTCCGACTCGGGAGGAACATGACTAACATCTTCAGATTGTTTTACAGATTGTAGAGACCACCAGCTTAACGCGAAGTATTCGAAGTGCGAGTTTTTGGCTACCGAAGTTAAGTTCCTTGGCCATGTTGTTTCGGGTGTGGAGTGGTCAGTTGTTCTCTAATCGATCCAAGTTATGGATTGGCAAGCACCGAAGACTTTTTGAGTCCGTGAGTTTCTTAGGACTCGCGGGTTACTATCGACGTTTTGTGTCAGATTTCTCACGTCTACGCGATGGCCGATGACGAGACACTCACACGAACGGTTCAAATGTTGCCTTGGGATGAACTTGTGAGCGAGTTCCAACAATTGAATAGAGATTGACGACAGCACCTGTCTTGGTTATACTACTATAGAAGTTGGGTTTCGCGCCGTGTATTGTGATGCATCTCACGTGGTTTTGGGTTGCGTTTTATGCAGAAGGCAAGGTTGGTAGCGTACGCTTCACGCCAGTTGAAACCCCACATGAGAAAGAACTCCCGACTCACGATTTAAGCTTGCAGCCGTTGTTTTTTGCTTTGAAAGTTTGAGGCATTATCTTTATGGGCGAGAAGTTGATTCTTTTCCGATCACAGAGGCCTCAGTACATTTTCACACAGAGAGATTTGAATCTACGTCAAACTGTGATGGAGTGATCTGAAAGACTAACGACTTGATTTACTATATCCTCCTGAAAGGCCACGTTTGTGGCCGACTCCCCTTATCAGAACCTCGCACACCGCGGCTTTTCTAGCCATCCATGATGGAAGATGTTAGAGCACTTGGAGAGTTGATCTTGAGGTCGGTAGATCAGGCCCGCTCATTGCTACGTTATTCACTTAGTCGGGCACATTCCGCCGACACTTTTGAGTCGAGTACTAGAAGGCACAACAGTCTGACGAGGAGGGCCGTTTCCTTTCGCGCACGTGTTCCTAGTGACGAAGGCAATGGAATGGTTTGGACTTTTAGTCCAATTCGGGTTGAGGTACCGGAGTAAGACCGTTTGTCCCGTTAGCCCTACGCGATGAGTTTTGGTGATTTTTCAACCATTCTCGATTAGCATTGCATCCAGGAGGCACGAAGATGTATCACGACTTACGCCATCAGTATTGGTGGAAGGGTATGAAACGAGCCGTTGCGATTTTTGTATCTACTTGTTTGACGTGTCAAGCAGGTCAAGGCCGGAGCACCAGCGACCGCTGGTTTACTCCAGCCGCTATAGATCCCGGTGAAGTGGAGCACTCACTATGGATTTTGTCAGCTGTCACTTCCTAGATCGCAGCGCCAGCATGACACCGTTTGGTCATAGTTGAATCGTTTTGACGAAGTCTGCGCATTTCCCTTCCCTATTAGGAGACCGCTCAGTGGACGTTCTTCATAGATTGTATATCGGGAGATTTGTAAGCTTTATTGGCATTCCAGTGTCCAATTGTTTCTGATCGTGATCCAGATTTGTTTTCGCGCTTTTGGCAGAGCCTTCAGGCAGCCATGTACTCAGCTTTTGCTTAGCGCACCGCATTTCATCCGCAGACGGCGGTCAATCCGAACGTACGATTCAACCTTGGATATATGTTCGAAGCCCCTTGGTGCATGGATTTCAGAGGCATTGGGAAGACCACCTACCATTGGTGAATTCGCCTACAACAACAGTTATCCAAGCCAGCATTCAATGGCACCATTTGAGGCCTTGTACTACCGACCTGTAAGATCAACCGTTGTGTTGGACTGAAGTTGGAGAAGCATCTGCTTTTTGGTCCCTAACTTTTATATTTTTTTCTCTTTTTATCACCATTAGTCCAAGAGACTATAACCGGAAGATCAAAGTTATCATGGAAAAGATTAGTTCTGGCCCAGAGTCGTCAGAAATGTTACGCCGATCGTCGCATTACGACACTTGTCTTTTAGTGTTGGAACCACTATCTCAGATCTCACCTCGTCGAGGCTTGGATGCGTTTTTTGGGAAGAGTGGAAGCTATCCCCGCGCTTTTCATTGGAACCGTTTCAGATTTTGACAAGATTGGTGAGGTAGCCTATCGTTTGGCCCTCCCACCTCACTTTTCGGGTGTTCACCCTGTTGTTTCCATGTGTCTATGCTTTAGGAATACAATCAGGATCCGTCACAATTTTTAGATTGGACAGAGTTGGCTCTTGGGCAAGTGCTTCTTACGAGGAGCAACCGATTCAGATTCTGGAATCGAAAAATCACGTCCTACTAGGGTAAGAAAGTGCTATAGTGGAGAGTGCTTTGGAAGCACCATGGGCGCCGAAGAATCACTGGGAAGACGAGTTAGAGACTAGATCACGTTATCCTCAATTTTTTCGTGGAATTGATATTTGTTTTAAACTTCTGGGACGGAATCTTTTTAAGGGGGGTAGAATGTAATTCCGGTAATTTATTTTGGGTTTGGATATTTTTGGACTTGGGCCACAAATATCCATTTAATTATATTGTTAATTGGGCTTTGTGGCTATTTGTGCTTATATATATTATGTTTGGGCCATTGGCATAAGTGAAAGCTGTACAAATATTGTGTGTGTGTGTGTTACACCTTATGAGAACCCATTGGAAACTTCTCAAATATCCTTCCTTTTGCCTAGCAACACCACTTGACTTTTCCCATTCCTTCACTTTCCCTTCCTTTTTTTTTTTCTTTTGCTCTCGGTTCCTTCTCTGTTTCTTTCACATAGAGGAAAAACTCAAAGGAGCTCCGACGATAAACGGCGATTCGGCACTTCCCGGTGACATCCGGCCTTCGATCAAAACACAAAGTTGTTTCACCTCTTCAGATCTTCGATTCAACCGATCGGAATTCTGATAGGGCTCCGTTTGAATCTCCGTTTTGGCCAAAAATTCGTTAATCTCCAATAGGTAAGTTTAATCTTGTATATACCCTATTATCTTTATTACTTATGATTAGTAGATGTGATTAGTTGTTAGTATAACATATGTGGGATGTTTGGTACTAATAAACCTAGAAAAAAATGCATTATTTTTTAGGCAAAAATCATAATATTGTGTGTTAATGCCCTATATGTTATTTTCTTGAATTGAGAGGGTGATTTATTGTTAGAATACATATAGGAGATTGATTATTTAGAAACCTATAAAGAATTTATGTTTAGGCAAACTTAGTATAGTTTTAATAATGCATACTACGTGTTTGATGAAATGTTTGTGAGAACAAAAAAACTAAATAATACATAAATAATAAATAACTTACCTGTTTTTAGTATTTAATCCCATTTTGTGTTAGTTGTTTTGTAGAAAATTTGGCCATGTTTGATATGGTTAGGATGTTAAGGATATTGTTTTTTGGTAGTTATCTAACGATAAACAAAATTTGTTTAGATATTGGAACTTTAATTATACCTTGTTCCTTTGATATACATATTAGGCTTGAAGCATTGAATTATTGTCTATGGCATTGAGCTGATCAATCATAGCATCATTGTGGCCCTTGTCGGCTTTTACATGACATTTGGGCGGGATACAATGATGGAGGTACTCTCCCTTAGGGGGGGGTACCAGTTGAAAATTCCGATATGGGTTGTGGTTGTGAGGAAAGGCGGATGGCTCCCTAATAAACTTCACTCAAATCTTACGCGGTCGCTCCCGGGGATTTGTTTTATCTACGCTCCTTGTGTGGGTGAGACCCCATATTCCGGTGATGAGAGTGTGTGGCTTGGGATTGGCCCTATTGCATTAAGAAAGAGCCGTTTTTGCTAGTTTTGCAATTGCCTTGGTGGCATCATCATTGCACTTCATTTCATTTTCATGATTTTAGAGATAGTAATGACATTTTACAATGTTATTCTACTAAGGCCATCGTGCTTAATCAAATAAATAAAAACCAACTTTCAGGTGAAAAAGATAAGGTCAAGGGCCTGGCTTGACTGACGTGTTCCGAGTTCATTTTGAAGATTTCTTTTTTCTTTCGATTTAGTTTCATTCATTGGATTTTTTGTAATATACTTTAAATGAGAAACAGTATCTATTTATTAGGGTAAGTGTTGCCCATTTTGTTCCCAATGTATGGATGACTTGTTTTGAAGTTTACTGTTATTCGGGACAGTGTTTAGTACCATTTGAAATGGGTATTGGTATAGCGGATTTGATCATCGGGTTGATGATTGGATAGACGGGAATATGTGGTCCCCCATGTTAGTTGTTGTTTGGTTGTTGTTGAAAATCGTTCGGTTTCTTTCTTCTTTATTAGCGTGTACCCGAGCTTTTGACTTTTCAACAGGTACCCACGTCGGACATTCTTTTATTTCCTCCGCACTTGTGATTGGTCCACGTGGACCTTTTTTCCGCATTATTGACTTGTTGACTTCGCACCGTGGTATGGAATTTTCGGGGCGCGCATCATTGCTCGCAAGATCATCTTTGTAACAATCAGGGTCTGGGTTTTCAGAAAGAGACACTCAAACAAAGTGGTGAGAAGCTTTTCCTATGTGTTCTCATGTGTTTTGTTTGCTTTGATTTCTTCTCTTTTTTTTGGAATCTGAGGACTACGAATTTCGTTATTGGGAAGAGAAATATTTTTATTTTTTTTTATTTTTTTATTGTTGTGTGGCATTTTATCTTATTTATTGTTTTTTTTTTTTTCCTTGGCTCCAGATCTGCTGAATTTTAGTGCACTGCT
>CM018908.1:13166136-13171136 GCA_009663005.1 Actinidia chinensis | reverse complement strand
AAATAATTTTTTAATCAGAAACGTAAAAATAAATAAATTTTTAACTTGTTCATGGGTTATGGTCATAAATAGTGATGAATTTTGAAAAAAATCAAGAGATGTGTTGAAAGTTCACGAGCCACTTTTGATGGTGTTAAGACTCGTGGATGGAGATGAAAAGCCAACTATGGGATTTATTTATGAAGTAGTGGATAGAGCAAAGTTGGCCATTAAAAGAGATTGCAGGTATTCTCAAAAATATTGGAAGATAATTGACAATAGGTGGAGCTTCCAACTACATACTGATTTGCATGCTGCTGGTAAGCAAAACTTTTAATTTTTAATATTTACTAAAATTTTTACAAGCGTATATTATGACATTGACTAGCATTGTTTTTGATTTTTTTATTTTTAGATTATTATTTGAATCCACAGTTACAATATTCACATGACATCTCTAAAGATGATGATTATGATATAGGTTAGAAGAACTAGAGCAGTAAAAGTAATACAAGATGGAGCCTGATATGGACAACCAAAAAATTTTTTAGTTGCAATCAATCAAGTATAATTATGTGGTATTTATAAAATTTATATTATTTTACAATGTGGCCAAGTGTGTAATTATATTTAGCTTTTTTTGTAGTAATATTGTTAAGGATAAGGTGGAGTCTTTGGAACACGTTGGATCAAAGAGTAGTAAATCAAACCAATCTAGGATAATATAAATTATCATTCACCTCCATCTATATGCGACACCATTACTCAAAATCTGTTGTCTAAATATTTTATGATCATTCAGATTCAGAACTGAAGCGGTGGTTGATTATGGGAAAGTTCCTTTACACCTGAACTCGCGTTATGCTGTACGAGTTTTAAGTCAGATCACCTTGTCTTCAAATTATGAACACAAGTTGGATCACTTTTAGTTTAATTCACACAAGACAGAAACAGACTCAAGTACTATAAGTTGCAAATTTGGGTCTACTGCTATTATAATATGAGGGTTGAAATAAGAATCTCCACCAGAAAATTGCAAAAGAATAGAGGAAGTTTTTACCCTTATCAACTTGATTAATCTTGAGGAGGCCGATCCCCTATCTCTGTGATTGGAAGAAAGAGAAGCTCCTCTATTGGATGGTCAAGCTAATGGTGGGATGAATAGTGATGATGAAGATTGTGGACAATTATTGGATCACAAACTAGACAAGCCTGTTGACCAGATTAATGTCCAACTTCTCTTGTCATTCTGATCTGCAGCACAAAATGATAACAATAACAATCAAAATTCATCAGGGGTGGACAGGAATGATGATAATAATGAGGGTCCAAAAAATGGGGTGGTACTATGTGTTGAGAGTAGAAGATGCCAATGAAGACAAGAAGATGTGCTCCGTCTCCTTAATCTTAGAGAACAGGATTAGGAGCAGGGAGATGCTTTTTTTGATGAAGTTGGGGATTCTGTTCATATTCGAGACATAGGCGAAAGAAGCACACCAAGAGGGTTTAGAAACTAGATAGAAAGTCAAAGGAAAAACATCGGAAGAAGAAGAAGCAGATGATGTTCAGGGTCTGTAACATAGCTTCAGATAGTGGATCAGAGTTTTTTTAGGACGGGGGCTTTGGAGTGATGAGCCATCCTACCTCTTTTGGATAGTTAGGTCCTTCTAGTATAACTATTCCACCACCACCACCTTTCTCATTACTATCCACCTCAACCAAATATAATCCCCGCTCCTGTATATATCCTCCACGACAGTCAAGGTGGTGGGGGGGGTGGTCCCTCATATTTGCTTTCTTCATCTTCATAGTCCACCTTATAGAGTCTAGAAAGCTTTCGAGGAGCTTTGGATACTTGTATGGTTGAGCATAGAAAGGACAGTACTTCTTAATCAATAGTTTGAAAATATGAGGAACCTCCACGCGTTCTATATGGTGGATGTGAAGCAGAAAGTTTGCTAATTAGAGTTTCAAATTTTATGTTTTTGTAATAATTTAATTTTGCATTTGTAATTTGTAATGATAATTTGTGTTTTTATTAAAAGGTAATTAATTTATATATAAAATGACTTTAAAACCAAAATAATATGCATAATACACTATATACATTTTAAATGTGACATTTAAAATTTATCGATTAATCATTCTAAAATAATTTGTACAATTTAGTTTTAAGTCAAACCAAGCGTAACAATACATTTCATACACATTTAATCATCTAAAAAAAATTCACGACGCGATTAACCGTGATCCCATTACGTAACCTCCGCGACGCCCACGTCCGCGTCTCGGTCTGCGACCGCTATTTAGTTCTATGAGCAAGACCATAGGGACAAAAGGACCTATTAAATGGAAGTTGTCAAATGTTTCTAAATGACTCTCAAAGGCCAATTTCCGCATGGTGAAAGCATAAGGTCTGACACGCCATTGCATGAAAGGAATCCCAGCTAGTTTTATCCACGAGTAATACTTCATTATTGATACAAACAAAACATCAAGCTTGTTAGGGTCCTTTTGAGGTGTTCCCTTACATGAAAGATCACCCATTGGCAAGGTCCTCATTGATTCTTAGAAAGCTTTGGGTGTGTTTGTACCCTTTGAGGTGTCATGGGATGTGGAAAGCTAGTTGTCTCATTAGTGAATTCCTGACTGCCCTCTTCGCTAGTAACAGAGGGTCACACCTCAGTGGTTTTGACTATAGTGCTATGATTTGCCAAAGAGGTGTATGGAATGACAATGGGTGCTGCTGATTGAGGCAAAAAAATGGAGATCAAATGCCAAGAACTGCAGCGACAATATGGGTGGGCAATTCAGTGGTTGAATTAGGAGGAAGATTGAACGATGGCATAACGGGCACATAAGATCAGGCGATTCACCAACTACTTCTTCGGAGTGAAGAAAAAATAGTTGTTTCGAGGATAGAGGCAACTGGAAGGTCATGCGTAGAAGAGTTGGGGGAATAGCGCTAATGGAGTCATCTGGTTTATTGATGCAGTACTAGGGAGTTTGGCCGAGCCTCATCAAGGTCAACACTCTCTCCAGCTAGGGGTAATATTGCTTCAGTGTGTAAATGGGTTGGGGCGATGACCCTTGGTGGTCTTACTGCAACAAAGAATGATGTGATGGTCCCGAAAGTGGAAATAGGGGTTGTGAAAGGCCTTACGGATGTGTAGACATCCTATTTTGACCGGCTATTAGATTGTTGTCCGATGATGAAAGAATGAGATGGATAACTATGAATGAATTGAATTTGTGATTTTTCTCGAGGAATATCACTTTTATTTTTTTTTAGGATAAGATGTTAGCATAAAGCTTAATTGATTTTGATGATTAACTTAGACATTTAAACTATGTTAAATATACTGAAAAATCATTTTAAAGAGAGAACCCAAGTTCAAGATGCATGAAATACTTTGCAAACTATAAACAATGGCTCGCAACCTTGATCAATTTTAATCCCTAAGATTTCACAAGTCAAAACGAATGGTACAATTGATCATGGAACTTATAGAGGATTCAACAAAGTCTACAATTCAATTTGAATGATTAACGATTGTTGGTGTGTAGGAAAGAACAGAAAATGTCAAAAGTGCAGCAATATTCACAAGTTAGGACAGTCCGGAAGGTGACTCCTAAGTGTGAAGCTGAAATCCTAAGTTTGAAGTGGACTCATCCTAAGTTTGGACAGAAAGTTTGCGCTGACGGCCTAAAAAAAGTTAGGAGGTCCTAAGTTGACATCTAAGTTTGAACAGAAAGATTGGGGACGACCTAAAAAGTTAGGACGTCCTAAAGTTTCTCAAATAGGACGACCTTAAATTTAACTTAGGACGACCTTAGTTTCAAGAGCTGAAGACCTTAGTTTGAACAGAAAGATTTGGGGACGACCTAAAAAGTGGACGTCTAAGTTTCAAAATAGGAACGGACCTAAGTTTCAAATTAGGACGGCCTAAGGTTCAAGAGCTGAAGACCTAACTTTGGACGAAGATTTGGGGACGGACCTAGAAAAGTTAGGACGTCCTAAAGTTCAAAATAGACGACCTAGTTGACGTCCTAAGTTCCAGTTTTAAAATCTTGCGCGTCAAAATTGCAGATCCAACGGCTGAGTTCAAACCGAATGGGTAGTTGAGACAACGGTTATAAACTCATTTTGGGTTATAAATGGCAACCCTTGGGGTTGTTAAGAAGACATTGAAGTGCCAAAATCATCTTACACTTGTGAAAAATACTTCAACCTTGATCATTATTGTGGAGCTTGATTTGTAAAAGATTCAAAGATCAAAAGAGAAAATCACTCTAGAGAGGATGCTGATCATTGATTTATTTTTCTTCTAGAGTGGTTGAATTGTTGAGTGCTTAAACATTTTACTTCATTCAGGAGAGAGATCCACTTGGGGTGATGGTGTGATATATGTATTCCAAGAGAGGTTGCTGCTCTTGAAGCTAGACTTTCCTAGTGGTGCATTCCAAAGAAAGAGGAGTCCTTGAAGACTAGAGCATTTCTAGTGGTTGTAAAGGTTGAAAGCACCCAAAAGCTATTGTTGTAGTGATAACCCAAGGAGGACTGGAGAGTGGAAGTAGGCAGGTGGCCGCAAACCACTATAAAAAACAAAAAAAATGTTTGCTCCTTCTCTCTCTATATTATTTAGTGCTTACTATATTGAGTAGATAGAAGTGCATATTAGATTAGTATTCATCAAGAAAATTTTAATTGGCCAACCAAGAGTAACAAACCTATTTCCCCCCTCATTGTTGCTTCTAACTAACATAAGAGAATGGGGGATGTTTTAGAAAAAATTATGTTCAAAAGGGTCTTGTTCTTGCGAAATAGTCTACTTCCTGACCCCTTTTCATAATAAAAATCCATTTTTTTGTAAAAATGGTTTATTGTTCTTGTAATTATTTAAAAAGAATTTTCCAACCGTATAAAGTAAGTTTTGATCCGATTTAAAAGAAGAAGATATGAATTTTTTACAAAAGTTGAGTAATTTTTGATATATTGATGGTAAAATGGTCATATCTCC
>CM018908.1:13136136-13141136 GCA_009663005.1 Actinidia chinensis | reverse complement strand
TCTCCTCATTTTGGGATATGGCAAATGCCTCTTTGAGGGAACTGATCTATATTAAAGTATACGACACCGAACCTGATAATACTCAATCTCGTAAGCCTGCTAAGAACTTTGAAGGACCCGCTGTGTTGTCATAAATTTTCGGAAGGCAGTAGTGTGATCAAACCATGTATAGGTGTTAGTGTAATCAGCCAAGTGATCGAGGCGCTTCCATAAGTAGTACGCGCAAAATAGAACTACAAGGGCCGTCATCTCGCCTGGTCCAAGAGGTCTACTACACGCCGCGCAGTGGTACACTGTGTTTAGTTGTTCCCTCGTCTGGAGTAGGTCTCAAAGATTTAGTACTCAATTCCTTGGCCATAATCCGAGAGATAAGAAGCCATCTCCAATCTCCGGAATCATGGAGTGAAGTAAGTAACTCCTAACAAAGATTATTCTTGATCCCACTTAGTCAAATCTGGGTCCCCACGTTGAGAGAAGTAATAGTACAGTAACATACCCAATTTTACCTCTACTTTTCACGAAAATTGTGGCAGATTTGGACCAGGATAGATAATTAGTATCATCAAACAGGGTCGTTGTGATTCGTAGGTTGGAGTTTTCATTTGAGACAACAATATATTCTGGCGTTAGTGGGGTTGTGGAGCCAACTGTAGCCTGGCTAGTTTGGCTACTCCCAATATAGGTTACAAAAAAGGGAGAGAGCAACAATCAAATTTCAGATCTCGAAACAAACTCAGGACAAGAAAGAAACCATAACTAGCCAAGGAACCTCATTGTAAGTATACTATAAATGAAGTCATAGGTGCTGAAAAATACCAATCAAGTAAAACACGCATCAACAGTGAGTATTCTGGCAATCGAAATCGAACCTGAAAGTGGTGGATCGAACTTGGGCCAATATTCTAAAAGACGGTAGGCAGGCGGCCGAGGGGCCTAGCGGCCTATGCGTTTTTTTTATATATTTATTTATTGAGAGAATTAATATTTATTAAAACAATAATAAATAACTAAATATCAAATTCTAAAAAAAATTAATTTTTGAGAACAACTTGGGCACCTGAAGCTGATCAAACAAATCATCACCCTTGGCAAAGGTACTTATTTTAATGGCTAACCTATTCAGCTCCGGTAATCAATGCATAATCTCATCGTTCCGTCTTTCTTGTACAAAACAATGTTGCCCAGAAATCAACCCTAGAAGGGGGGGTGACTAGGGTTGTTGGGCAAACTTTTCTTTATTAAAATTATACCAAATTAAGAGTTTAGAACAATTTAAAAAAGCAATATAATGCAAGATATATAACGAAACTCAATAATAAAGAGGATAGGGAGAGAGATTTCAAATCAGCGATTTATAGTGGTCGGTCTTCTGACCTAAGTCAACTCCTCAAGCACACCACTTGAGATTTCAATCACTAAACCAAACTCCTTACGGGTGGAGTTCAAACCTTACACGTCAAGAGCACACCACTTTCTTCCACAAGGTGGAAAAAACCTCTTCTCCCCTCACAAGGTCACACCAACCTCTTGATACAATCGACTGTGAATAGATTGAGATTTCTCTCACAATAACAATCTCCTTTTTGAGAAGGATATACAAATGACGCTTACAATGATATCTCTCACTAGGAACTCTTGTATAATAAATTGAAAGCTCAAGGAAATTGAAAGAAGTATGCTTTTGAAGTTCTAAGCTTGTTTTTCACTTGGGTTATTCTTAAAATAAGAGCTAAGGATATTATTTATAGGCCTAGCAAGGAATATAACCGTTGGAGGGAATTTGAAATTTGCTAGCCAATTTCCAATTTGAAATCACATTTTCCAAAGTTGAATCAAATTTTTCAAAAGTCAAAATTGTTTCTAACTTAAATTTTCAAAAACTTGAATTAAAATTTTCAAGGTAGAATTATTTCCAACAATTTTTCAAACTTGGAATCAAATTTTCAAAGTCAGAAATTGTTGCTAGCATATTTTTCAAAATTGCATCACATTTCAAAGTCAAAAATTATTGCTAGCGATTTTTCAACTTGAAATTAAATTTTACAAAATCAAAAATTATTCTAGCTCATTTTCAAAATTGTAATTAAATTTTCAAAGATAAGAATTATTGCTAGCACCTTTTTAAGAACTTTAAATTTAATGCATTTTTATAATTTTTAAAATGCAAGAAGGATATTAAGGCATTTAGAGCCTCAAGAATCTTACCATACAAGAGCTTTACAAAAATACCCTAATGAAAGTTCTTCATTTTTGAGATCTTCAGGATTGAATCTTCTTATTTTGACAGTCAAATATCTTCGAATATTTGCTCCTGAGGAAAAAATTTTATGTGCTTGACTATTTCTTGCAACTATAATACTTGGAATTAAATAATTAGAGCCAATAACATAGAATTGTTATCATCAAAATATTGCAAATAATCGGATTGCGCCATAGGTTAAAAAACAACACTGGAGCGCCCCAAGGTGACACGCTCGGACGAATAAATCCTTTCTCTGACAAGATCATGGGAGTGAATCTCAATTCTTCAACTTCTAAGGGCGCAGGCGATAGGGGCTTTGAAAATAGGTCTAGTTCCCAGATTCAGATCTATATAAAACTCAATCTCTCGTCCACTAAGGAACCTGGTAACTCTCCGAAAAAACATCGGGAAATTCCCTACGACAACATGAATATCTTTAAGGTTGTGGAGAGAATGCGTGTCGACTACACTCACATTAAGAATGCTTGACTTCCTTTTTGGATTAGCAACAGGCCTTCATAGAGAAATGAGGTAGGAGGAGGCACACGCCTACTCATTCAAAGATTAGTCCCGAATGAGCAAACGAGTGAAAACACATACTCGTTTAAGTTCGCATCAATGAGTGCACGGTAGGAAGACAACCAATCCCATCCCTAGGATGACGTCAAAAACATGCATATCTAAGGGTATTAGATTTACGTACAAGGACCACACATTGACACGAATCTACAAGAATTATAGGACTATGTCACACAACATAGAATCCCGGGGGCAATGATACTAATAACTCATATTCAAGAGGTACCGGGGAGGTAGTTCAAATATACTCACAGAATTTGAAACGAATGAATGCGTGGAACCTGAATTCATAAGAATTGCGTGCAGGTGACCACAAATGGGAAGTATACGACACAACTGATGGGTTAGCTGCGGGATTTCTTGGTACAAGTGCAAAAGCTCGACCTTGTCGTGGCGATTATTTCTCCTTCAGCTGAGCTTGCTGTATGAGGCTGCATGTGATGTCCAGGCTCCTTGAATTTTACTTTTCATAGGACAATCTCTAATCTGGTGCCCTTCTGGCCAAACCAATACAAGCTCTACTTCCCATGCGACACTCACCCAATGTTCTTGACAAGTGGCCAGTCGGCAACTCATGGGATATACTACTTCTTGATCACTATATTCATTTGTGGGTTGATGTGAATCCCACTTGACGTCTTGAACTATGCGTTGAACTTTGTCCTATACTCACATTTCTTCCGATCCTCTTCTTTCGATTTTCGCGGATTGAGCCCATCTCATTCAAGGATTCTCAAGCAATTAGGGCTGCATGAAGAAAACCTCCTAATGAGTAGGTAACCGCAATATTCACCTTAGTCTTGTGTTCAATCGTAATCCAGCTTCAAAACCTTCTCGCCTGCAAGATTCAGTCGAACAATGTGAGGGGCCATATGTGATAGTTCCATAAACTTGAATTGTTACACTACTATAATCATGTTTCCTTGCTTTAAATTCAAAAAAAAAAAACTCTTGAAATCTTTTGATCTCGGACCATCTCGGGAAAATATCTTGTTGAACACTCCAAGAATCTAGGCCATAACCACAATGGCTCAGTGGGCTTCTCAATTGCACCAAACCAGGCGACTCCTTCAAACATGAAACGTGGGCAAAAAACCAATTTTTGTCATCGGTGCAGGGTAAGACTTCGAACAACCCTCTCGATTCCCAAGAGCAAGACTCTGCAGCCATGGGATCAGGGGCGTTCCATAGAAATTGAGGTCTCAGCTGCTGGAATTGCTTAGTGTGGTTAAGTTGGTATTCTCGGCTCCTGGCCTTGGCATTGCCGGTTGTTGCGGTGCGTCATTGTGGTTATTTGTTATGTGGACATCATGGACTACTTGGACAAGTCCTATAAAATCCCTCTATACCGGTCAACCGGTCTTCGGACTTCCGCCGCCCCTCTACGACCTCGGCCTTTTCTATCGGCATAACTTCTAGCAAACATATCAACGTTAGATATATTTCATGACACTTAGCTACATTACATTCTAATATAGCATAGCGTAGCATGGCACATATCGTGGATCAATCTAATCATCTTATACTCCTATCTGACTTGATTCTATCTCATGGTGTAAACCTAAAGCTCGTGTGGGTGCGTAAAGCCTATGCCTTGTGCTCTGTACACCCTGTCACGCCCCGCAACGCCGGCCTATTTGGATCGTGGGCGCGTGATGGCCGACCGGGATTTTGCAACACTGCCAAGGCCAACTTACCTTGAACTGTGGCATTCTCATTTAAAATACCATATAATTTTTCTTTTGCGGAGGCGTCAAATAAAATATTAAGATAAAGTGTCACGCCATACCATACATACAGAGCTGTGTCTAGTATTTAACTTGTACCTACATTCCCAGGCTAAAAGGATATATATAGCCTTCAAGACATGAATTAGGGTCTACCTCAAAATACCTCACAAGCCCTCGGCTATCAAAACTACAATTCTATGCTTCAACTCGTCCTATGGGTCTTCACTTGGCTTCCTGAAAAGGTTTCGAAAACGTAAGCTAAAGCTTTGTGAATAACATAATGCATGAACTATAAAATATTACCATGGATTGTTTTCATATCATACATATCCTAGTTGCATAAACATGTAATTTCATTTCTTTCACTTGAAGCTCAGTTTTTTTGCTTAAACATAGCTTGAATATCATAAAACATACCGTGAGCATAAACATTTCATATTTTCCTTGAA
>CM018908.1:12968636-12973636 GCA_009663005.1 Actinidia chinensis | reverse complement strand
GATCTCACTATTTATGTGCCGCAGCTAGGATCTTGTTGTAGCTGACTGGTTGCAGTCTCCTCCATAGTCGCAGGACCACTACATGTGTCTATCCTTGATTTCCTTTCTTTCACTTCTCAAACTCACACCCCACAATTGGTGCCGTCTGTAAGAAATCGATTATGGACATTTGCAAGGTCAACTCTGATGGCATCACAAAGCAGCAACCATTTCGACAGTCTAAAAACCCAAAGGGAGCCTCCTCATGCTTCCAGAACTCTTGGGACAAAAGGGCTAAACTACTAGTCAATGCCTAGAGTACAGTCAAGGCCACCTCTAGGCAGAAACCAAGTCAGTTGCTTCCTAAGGGAGGAGACAGCGGGACAACCATTAAATGCTTGCAAACCCAGTTAGTCAAAATGGCACAAATCCTGGTTAATAACAGACTAATGAAGTTGGCCCAAGCGATGGAAGGGGACCATCCGAGGATAGAACCAAATAGAGGTGTCAACCGTGCCCGTCGTGCCGTGCCGTGCCACTTTTTTTCCGTGCCAACCGTGCTTCGTGCCGTGCCGTGCTGGGCCCATTTACTTAACGTGCTTTAATCGTGCTGTGTCGTGCTATTTTTTTTTATTCGTGTCGTAGCTGCCGTTTCGTTCATTTATAACTGTGTCGTGCCGTGCTGCCCATTTACTTAATTATGCCGTGTTGTGCCGACCCACTTACTAATTATCCGTGTCGGCCGGCCCGCCTACGCTTTAGTCGTGTGACCGTGTCATCCGTTGCCGTGCCGGTACTACTTTATCGTGTCGGCCATGTCCGTTTTTTGAACTCGTGTCGTGTTGGTCGGCTTTAAAATTAATTTCGCCAACTCCAATACATTTCTAAGAGTGTTAAATGACGACAAAATCGTTCTTTTTTTTAACATTCCATTGGAGAATATAATGTCCTATTTATGTAGAATCTAGCCAATCTTAATTAATTATATCACAAAACCAACTATAAAATGTGAAAAGTGTGTTCCGAGGGGTATAACCACCACCTCGTTATATTCAACAAGTAAAAAATAAAATGGTAAAAAAGTGCAGTTCCGAGGGGTTATGGTGCACCACCTCTTATATTCAACAAGTAGATTAAGGGCTTCACTAGTCGATGGATTTCAATTCGGCGAAGTGACCATACAAACAAAGTGAATGTGTGAATGTCAGTAATTATGTTGCAGTGTGTTGTTACGCATAATATACTCAAATTTTTTAATACATAGTATGTATTATAAAATCAATTTTGATCTATCATTCAAAAAATTTTATTTTATTATTGAAAATTTTATTTGATTTTTTCTCATTTTTAAATAAAATAGTTTTATTTTTTAGAATTTTATTTTGTCTTATTGTGGCCTAATAGTGGCCATAGTCAAAATTTTAAAATTTATAGTTTTTGTTTTTAAAATTTTAATTTTTTATGTATTTATTATTTTATTTTGTTATTCATAAGTTTATTTTAAATTTTTCTCAATTTTTTCTTAGGTATGGCATTTAAAAGTCATTTTTTTAATAAATATATTTTTATTTTATTATTACGCCCCCACAACACAGCTCTGCCCCATGAATAAGTCAAAATTTATTTATTTTTACTTTTATTATTTTCTTTATTTTTTAAAAAATATTTAACTTGGCAAGTCATTATTTATTAAATTTTATTTTTATTTATTTAATAATTAATCATTTCTTGTCACTTCCATGTCCGTGTCAAGCCAATTTATCGTGCCTTACCCATGGCGGTGCCCTTGACCACATTCGTGCCATGCCTGTTGCCGTGCTTGCTCATTTGTGTTGTGCCTGCCGTGCCGTGCCAACCCCAATCACTATCGTGTCATTCCGTGCCAAGGCCGGGCTTTGACCGTGCCGTGCAGCCTGCCCGTGTGAGGCCACTATCGTGCCGTGCCCGTGCCGTCTCTGGCCATTTTCGTGCCTCGTGCCCGTGCCGTGCCTGCTCAGACCGTGCCGTTCCCAACTTTTACCCTACCCAAAGCGTGCTCGTGCTGGGTTTTTTCGTGCCGTGCCGTGCCGGCAAGGCCCGCTTGACACCTCTAGAACCAAAGGATCAAACTTTCCATCTCGGGAAGGTCGAAATAGAAGGCATCGTAGATCCCATGTCAGGATGGATAGCCTAAGCTAAAGTAAATTCGTGGCATCGAGCAAGCGGAGAGTATCGCCCAGCCGATCTCTCACTGGTATGGATCTCCGCGAGATCCTTAATGCCAAGCGAAACCGAGAAGGCAATTTGCGTGATAAGATCAACAACTGAATAGTGGCAACATCGGATAAAGTCATCATCTCGACAAGGTTAGTGGCTCCCATGACCAGGCCCGGGCCAAGGGAATTAGTCCTGAGATACCAGACGCCATTCTCCTAAGACATTAGGGGATAGACCCTCTAGAAAAATTCACACTGCCAAGGTTCACACTGTATGACAGGAAGTCAGACCTAAAATCCCACATCAATTATGTCAAACAAATAATGACACTCTGGAATAACTTGGACGCGCTAATGTGTTGGGTATTCTTATCGAGCCTAGGGAATCTCAGGTTAAAATGGTTATATTGGCTACCCGTAGGATCAATTGGGAGCTTTCACCGGCTCACTAGGTCATTCATAGCTCAATTTGTTATAAACACAAAGCGTCAAAGGGTGTTAGCTCTCTTTTAACACTCGGGAAGGGCAAGAACAAATAACTCCGCAACTACAACAAGCATTATTGGGAGACTTATAACGAGATCGAAGAATATTTGGAGGAGTTAGTAATAACTAGTTATAAGCTTGGGCTAACTCCTAGTGAAAGACTTTGGGAAGACCTTACGCTTAGCCCTTTAGCCATGTCTCGAGTCAAAATGTTCACTTGGCTAGAGGATGATGCCTGACAAACAAAACGAAACAACAGGTATAACTCCCTAGGGCGAAGGATAGTTCAAAAGGCAAAAGGAAGACTCGGTTGATCACGAGAACTAGGCAAAGCAGGGGATCAATGTAGTTTTCAAGGAATTAATCTAATAAATTCTTGCCTAAATTTGAGATAAGTCATACTTCAAGAAGCCTGACCCCATAGAAGGGGACCCTAAAAGGCGAAATCAAGGGTAGAAATGTTTCTATCATGAGGAGAAGGGCATAAAATCGAGTAGCTCATCTAAGATGGACACCTAAAAAAGTTTGTTGACCAAGAAAAGAGGATGCCAAGGCTAAACCGAACCCCAAGTTTGACCAGAAAAACGAAGAAACAAACAATACCCCGGAAGAAGACCTTCCCGGGGGATTATTCACATGATAGAGGGCCCAAATCGCTCTAATCTTGAGAATAGGATCCGGGGGGAGATTCACATGATTAGACAAATGAACGAGATTCTCTCAGTTCAATCAACGATAAGAAGCCAAGGCAGACAATGTCCGAAACAAAAAGCATCACATTTTCTAAAGCCGACCTAAAAAGGGTTCAACACCTTCATGCTGATCCCCTGGTCATTCAGCTCAGTATCAACAATTATGACGTGAAAAGGGTCCTAGTGGATATTGGAAGCTCTGTCGAGGTGATGTATTATGACCTCTTCAAATAACTTAAGCTATCAAAATTAGACTTAAAATCCACCCGAGTCCCTCTAGTGGGTTTTAATTCTCAGTTTCACTGGCCTTTGGGAACTATAATTCTTAAAATCTGAGCTGGTTCTCAAGAGTTGGTGACAAAATTTATTGTTGTTGACATATTTTTTTTGTATAATGCGATTGTTGGCTGAGGTTGGTTGCACATGATGAAGGGAGTGACTTCCACATTACACTAAGTCATCAAATTTGTCAACTCCCGAGGTGAGGAGACCCTTTATGGAGATCAAGTGGCAGCCAAAAAATGCTACCTCCCTACGATATCCATTAAAGTGGCCACGAAAGAAGTGCAATTGATCGAGGAAGAGCAAGAAGTTCTAGAAGACGTCGGAAGGGACCCCGAGGCTAAGGTCAGAGAGGACCTGATATGCTATAAATTGGATTGGCCAAGCTCGGATCGTTTTTTTCTCACTGGTGCAAACTTGGAGGTATAAGAGAGAACCGAGCTCATCCAGTTCCTTAAAACAAATATTGAGGTCTTTGCATGGACATTCTATGAGATGCTTGGTATAGACCCCAATTTCATCAAACAAAAGTTGAACATTCTCCCTGAATTTTGACCAGTCAAACAACGAGAAAGAAGGTCTGCGACCAAGTATGTGAATGCTGTGATAGAGAGGTAGAAAAGCTAAAAGAGGTAAGTGCGATAACGGAGGTTCTTTACCCGAGCTGGTTGCCCAACACAGTCGTGGTAAAGAAGAAGACTGGCAAGTGGAGAGTCTGCGTCGACTTCAAAAGCCTCAACCAAGCTTGTTTGAAAGACTGCTTTCTTTCGCCAAAGATTGGCCAATTGGTGGACTCTACCTCAGGCCATACCCGGATGAGCTTCCTGGATGCTTATCGAGGTTACCATCAAATAGCAATGCACGAGCCCAATTAAGAGAGAACTAAATCTATCACCCCCGTGGTGTATTCTGCTACAAGGTCATGCCCTTTGAGTTGAAAAAAGCTGGAGCCACATATTAGAGGATGATCACTAAAGTGTTTGAGCCAATCATGGGTAAAAACATGGATGCGTACATCGATGATATGGTGGTCAAAAGCAAAAAAAGAGACAAACCATGTGAAGGACCTGACCAAAGTGTTTGCAATACTGAAAAGGCACAAACTAAGGTTGAACGCAACAAAATGCGCCTTCGGGGTAAGCTCGGGAAAGTTCCTTGGACACTTGATAACACGACGAGGGATCGAGGCGAACCCAGAGCAAATTGTAGCGATCAACAACCTCGTCGGCCCGAGGACAATGAAAGGTCCAAAAACTGACCGAGATGGCAGCAACACTTAACCAATTCATCAATAAGTCCTCTAACAAATGCCGTCCTATCTTCCAACTCCTTTGCAAGAATGAAAAGTTTTTATGGAATGAGGAGT
>CM018908.1:12791136-12796136 GCA_009663005.1 Actinidia chinensis | reverse complement strand
GCACAAGGACTTGCAATAAATGAAATTAAATCAGACAAAAGATCATGTCTATAGTGTCAATGGGCCCTTTGCCGCACGCACAGCACGCATGGGCAAACTAAAAAACTCGGCACGGGCACGGTTTGGCACAGCTATAAGTTGGGCACGGAATGGAAAGGAACACGGGTAGGAAGCGTGGGACGAGTACGGGCACGGGGGGGGAACGGAAAGGGTGGTGGCACGGCACGGGCACGGCCGAGAATTGGCTTAACACGGCACGGCATGGCATGGCACGGCACGATCAAAACCCGGCCCCGGCAACAGGGCACCACGACACGAAGTTGACTTGATTGGCACGGCACGGGGCACGGACGGGCCACTGCCCACAGACTTAGTCAAGCACCCGCATGGGCATTGCACGAATGTGTCAAGGGCACGACAACGACACAGAAGTGGCAAGAAATTATTAATTTTAAATAATTAAAATAAAATTTAATGTAAATAACTGACTTTTTTGTGTCAACGGCTGCTAACCCATAGGCCTGTAGCCACTAAGCCTACATTCCCAAATTATGATTTCCATGAAAAATATGCATTTTTTGATGTCAAAATATTTATAATTTGGGCAGTTCTATGTGTTATCTTTGAACACAAAACTACTCAGCAATTGTGCTTTTAATTAAAAAAACGGACACGACATAATTAAAATACGACACGGCACAAACACGATTAAGTAGACGGGCATGACACGGCACGAGTCAACGACTAAGTTAACGGGCCGACAACGGATGACACGATTAAGTAAGCGGGGGCACGGCAAACAGATTAAGTAGACGGGTACGACACGGCACGACAGAGAGTCACCGACTACTAAGGTAGCGGGCCCTGGTCGAGTGTCACATGATTCATGTCAGGTAAAAACACAAATTTAATTAGGCCACATTTCCCCTAGCTAAAAAAATCTCACTCTTTTTGGGCTACTCTTTTTTTTAATAATTTTTTTATCTTTTATGTTTTTTGAGTTATTTTGTCTTTAATATTTTTTGAAATAATTTTATACTTTTTTGGTTTTTTTACCAGATAAATCTGAAAATTTAGAAATTTAGTTCATTCAAATCTTAAAAAATCCACTATGGAGAATTATGTAAAAAAACATAATTTGACCATTGAAACAAACTAAAACGTATAGTTTCAATTGTAATAAATCGAACCTTATAGTTTTAATTCGGTAGCAATTTAAATTATTAATTAATCTCCGTCTACCTAAGGCTAATAGAACCTATTGATTCCGTTCAAAATGCACAAAAATGACTTCGTATAATGCTATCCCCTTTTAAGGCTTTAATTGAATCAATTAACAAGATAAATTAGATAATTTAGCTTTTATGTTTATGCCATTTTAAAATGAGAATGATACAATTGTGCTTTAAAAAGGAAAAAAAAAACTATACAACAAGTTTTTAGTGCATTTTGAGTGAGACCCGGTTATTTCATTAATTCTAGGTAGATAAGATTAACAAATAGCTTAAATTATTACCGAATTAAAATTACATGATTGATTTGTTATAATTAAAATTATAGAGTTTAATTTGTTCTTATGATCAAACTCTATTTTTTTACGTAATTGTTTCAATCCACTAAAGGAAAAAAATATTGATTTGTCGAGTAAAATTAAGTTTTTTAATAATTTTTCTTAATTAGAAAAAAAATTACATTTTCAAATTTTGTTGTTTAGCTATAATAATGAGGAGTAATTATTTTTTTAAGTATCCATGTGGTTGGCCTTGGTATCTTAAAAATCATCCCAAAGATGCCTTTCCATTTGTTTCATACTCCACAAACTAAAATAGAAGTAGACAAAAATATTACCTGGAGGTTAAAATTGGAACCCCCATTCTATTCATACTCTATAAAATACTCAGTTATTATTTAATTTTTCAGTCTGGTTTTGACTTTTCGGTGTATGCATAGATATACGATCCTCTCTCTCACACACACACTAACATCAACGTACAAGTCAAGCTAGTATGAGCTTTCTATTTATGTTATTTTAATGGTATTAGTGGCAATTAATTAGTGGATTAGAGAGTGAATAAGATTTTAGTGAGCCTTCAACCCTGCATTAGGTTAAGGAATGAGTAGTGGGCTCGTCTACGTGGCGCGCCCACATCTACTCATTTTGGGAGGACTCTACTTAAAAAAAATATTGTCCCATCCACCTCTAATGGGTAGATGTGGACGCGCCACGTAGACAAGTCCGTGGTAACCACGGGTTCGAGCACGTGACTATTAATGTTTAATTAATTTAATTTTTTATTAAATGATATATTCAACATGTCATACAAAATGAACAACATGAATATCAAATATGATCCATCATCAAACCATAACTGTAAACTCCGCAACAAAACACTGTTTTGAAAAGTGAAGGATAACCAGCCAAGCAATATCATATGCCTTAAGAGGTAGGGAACCATGGACCTGTGGCGGAGCCAGGAAAAAACTTCAGGAGGGGCAACCGTTGAATTTTTTTTTCTGGGGGGACATTTATAATTTTGAGGGGGGCAAATTGAAATTTTTTCCTAAAACTATAGGCAAAATTTTTTTTTTCCTAACTTGAGGGGGGGGCAACTGACCCCCTTGGGCATGAATTGGATCCGCCACTGATGAGAGCCACTTCTAATCAACCTATACCATCGAAAATAATTGAACACAACACTCAAGCTAAACGTTTGATCCCACTCAATGAAATAAAGGATGCCAATGCAATTTGAACTAAGATATAGAATGGCAATAGGCTTTTTATATTGAGTACGGCCAAGTGAATGGAAAAAGCTATGCATACTTGGGCCTAAGGGGACTGTTTCACGGACATGTATATGTACCCAAAATACAAAGAGTTTATTTTTAAAGAAAAAAAATACAAGAAGCTCGTATTCAATTTCGAATAAATTAATCAAACTATAAGAAGTAAAGTGTAGTTGCTCCTAAAAATTCTCATATCACAGCATTTTTGCAAGCATGGTGGATGCTATAATATTATAGGGTGGGGGGCAAAAAAATACGAAATTAACATAGTGATAGTAGAATTCGTCGACTAACACAAATAGCGCTATAGTTGAAGGGCGAACCCTGAGATATAACAATACACCTGAGCATATTGGGTTTCACTTTCTTTGTTAGCACCCGAACTTAATTGATAACTGTAATTTATGAGTAACTACTATTATCTAAGATTTACTTTAAGTTCAATGCAACTATGTCTTAAAGAGTTTCCTCGTTATAAAGAAAAATGTAGGATTCCTCAATTATTCCTATTCTATTTTAGGAAAGAAAAAAAGGATTAAAAAAACAATGCATCATCGTTTCATCTCAACGCAGCGTCACGAACAAGTTTGGAGTGTATTTATATTTTAAACAGTCGGATCCAAAACCCTAACACCCCGTTTGGCAGCAGGAGAAGCTCCCGAATTTGGGTGTGTCCGGATTTCTTCTCCATCTGAGGTGACTTTCTCCCGTGTTTGGTGTGGGATAGAATTGGGGAAACAATTAGGCTTGGCGGGAATTGGGCTGGAAAGTGGCCTTGTCCTTGGATTGGTTGGGATATTATACGCCTTTCCCTTGGGCTGTAAATTAACTGGACAAAAATTGTGGATAAATTACACGTCTCCTCCAACAATTGTTTAAATGCATGTAACCTCTCAACATTTTGTTTTAATGCACACGAACCATATCTTACACAAAATCACACATTAATCCATTACAACAAAAATTACTATGGCTAGAGTACGTTTTTATCGAGTACACCACAACACGTTTTTTTGATTAAAATCACAAAAGAAAAAAAAATAGGCTTATTTATCGAGTACACGTTTTTTAATTAAATGGGTTAATAATTAAATTTTAACTATAGCAAAAATCACAAATAAATTAATATATATAATTATATTAGTTTTCTAAAAATTATAGAATTATATATTATTTCTAAATTTTATATTAGATTCTATATATTTTTATTATAGAATTATATATTTCTAAATTACTATTAATTTTGACGTGAATAGTTTATTTGTTAAAAATTTAAATGATTAATTAATATAATTATTACTTAATTAAGCGAAATTATATTCATATTAACAACTAATTAATGAATGGGGTAATTTTGGTCCTTTTTACATCTTATTCCATCATCTCGACTTCTAAATCTCCTTACTCCAAACACATCGTCCAAATACCAAATATAAATTCAACCCTTCTTAAAAGGTGACTCCCCTTATTATAAATCATCCCGCATTTAAATCCACCCTCAAATTTCCTTCATTCTGTTGGATCCAGCCCAGATTGGAAGCCAGCCACATTAGAAGTCAAGCCCATGTAGAAGCCCATCCCAGTCCAACTTACCTTAATTAGGAGGGCATCTTCCTTCTTCTAGATGCATTGTTGGTTGCATTTTTCCAGAGATGGAGCAGAAGAGAGAGATGAAAGCTGCTGAAGATGTCGGAAGGCTGCTCTCCCATGGGTCAAGAATGTAGGCATGAATGAGCTCATCCATGATCCATCTATCTTCTCCCCTGAGGCCTATAATAAATTGAGAAGGTTTGCCAGAAAGAAGAAGACGGGCAACTGGCAAAGAAATGTAATCCTTGGGGGATTACAAGGGAGCACACAGCATGTGCTTGTGCAGAGGGGTAGAGAGAGGGAGTGCTTGGTGCTAGTGAGAGCACAGAGAGCACTGAATATCTGACAGAGAGTGGGCTTAGAATGGTAGCTGTGAGAGGAGAGCAGAACTGAGAGATACAGAGAGATTAGAGAGAGTTTCTGCTCTTTTCTTGCTATGAGCTCCTCCCTATTGTACTCATTGTAATTCATTCCAGAGATAGTATATTGGTTTCCTCTTTTCCCCTGGATGTAGGCATTGTGGCCGAACCACTAAATCTTCTTGTGTGTGTGGTTTATGTTGGTAGAGTGACTGGTAACTCGTTTTGGGCACAACACATTCTAAATCCACCAAAATTATCTTT
>CM018908.1:12731136-12738636 GCA_009663005.1 Actinidia chinensis | reverse complement strand
TTTATAGTACCGATCTTTACAATAAAATCGATAATATGAACGATTTGAATAATTAAAATAAGCTCAAAACGGAGCCCAAAATATATTAACGGCACAAAAGCCAAGTCCTTTTGAAAAATATGAAAGTTGGAAAAATTAATATCAAACGAATGAAAAAGTTTATGCACTCTTTATATTTTTAATATTGTATAATTTTCTATGCAACAACTAAAAACAAGTAGTAGGATTAGAAGGGTGTGTGCTTGTAAATATGTGAATTCTTAATCAATCTATTTGACTCTTGAGGAGAATGAGAACATGATTTCGGTTTTCCATGATCCCCATTTGAATGAGGTAGGAATAAAAATACGATTTATTATCTCTCAATCGATAGGGAAGAAGGTTTCTAAACAAAAGGCCTCAGTAATATTAGATTCTGACCCAGTTTATTAAAAAAGTAAAGTGCAAATTTAAATATATTTCATTAAAAGTTGCATGAATCAGGGATTTGATCGAATGGAAGAGAAAGTCACTTAAGAGCTCTGAAGGTTAAGAGCTCTGAAGGTTAAGGTTGTAAGATCGAATATTACGAAAGCCAACGTTCCACCTTAACAAAATAAACAAGGAATAATTTACATACACATTTGTACACAAAAGTTTCACATGTTCATCTATTATGTGTGAGCCTATATAATTTATGTAATAAAGTTTGTACATTCGTGTGTAGAAATAGTATGTGTTGGTAGCAATTATTATATCACTTAAATACGTTAACCTTCCGGTTAATTTCCCTGACGCACCCCTCTTTTTAACTTAATTCCCAAATTAGGGTCTGTTTTAACTTAATTCCCAAACCCATATAAAGCGTTATTTGAAATAGTGTTTTTAATGAAAATGCCTTTTCAAAAAGTGTTTTCATTCTGTTCACGAATACGGCGTAGAATACAAATGAAAACGCTATTTCAAAAGGCGTTTTCAGTAAAAACGCTATTTCAAATAACGCTTTAATGAAAACGCTATTTGAAATAGCGTTTTTTCCTGTGTAAAAAACCCTAGGCGGAATTGTTTCTTCGATTTGCCAACAAGGGAAAAAATCCCTTTGTTTTTCTCTGGTTCTCTCGCACCCTCACCCGCCCCCCTCCTCTGCTCCCATTGAGATCTCTCTCTTCTCCTTTCTGCTACAGAAGAAGTGCACAGGTTTACGGGTTTTGAATGTTGAGTTTACTCAATTTTTTGAAATTACATTTTATGTTAGAAATTCATTGATATATTGGATTTTATGAGGAACAAGCAAACATTGGTTGAAACTCTTTGCTCTTTGACTTCTATTGATGTTGTATCATTGCTAGAAATTGTAGAGTTTTGTCTTGACATTGTTTAGGTTATGTGCACAGAATAAATACCTTTTGATGGGTTTTTATTTGAAAAATCTATAATTTGGGTATATGGTAGTTAAATTCACTTCATGTGCATTGATTTCTGTTGATCTTGTTATCATTGGTGGAATTTTGTAGAGGGTGAGTATGAAAGTTAGTTTCTATATAATAGACATGATACTTCCCTTTAGTTAGGGAACTCGAAAACATGCCCCCCATTTTTTTTTTCCGGGGGCACGCCCCTGGACCCCCACGAGACTTGTCCATGAGCGCTACGGCTTTGGGCCTATCGGCCCAAGCCTTCGCTCCATGAATTAAGCCTCATTATTTTTGATTTTTTTTGATTTTTAAAATTCGTCATTGTGAAATTATGGGAAAGGATCATGTTAGGATGATGACATCAATTTTTAATAAATGTGCTGCCTAGGCCCGAAAGTGCACTTTCAGAAGCACTTTCTATCATCAAAAATGCGGTAACAACATCAAGAATGCGGTCTCCATTTGAAGCCAATTAAGCGCTAAATCAACCAATTAAAGCACAATAGATTTCAAACATCTGTGCATGAAACTGCAATTGAATCTGCACCCTTAATATGTATAAATTTTTTGCTTCTTCCACTCACCCGCTGTTCACTAATTTGTAGCAATTACCTATATGTTCATATCAATATATACAAGAATCAAGACAGAGAGAAGAATGAGAAAGGGAATAGGTGGGTGGTTGTGGCGGGAAGGGGCATTGATTGTATGTACTAAATATAGGTGGCAAGAAAAGATTAGGTGTTTTTGGAGCTATTACTATTGATATAGTGTTGGGCATTTAATAATATCTTAGTTTTTTGCAGGTAAATGCAGAAACTGATCACATTAGTGGAGATAATACTTTAAAATTAACATTTAATAACATAACTTTTATAGGTATGGTAGACTATGGTAAATATTAATATTTACAACGATACATCTGAAATGGTATGTTTAGTACAACACTTGTACCGGTATTTCCTGTAACATAATGAAAACGTACGCTAGCTGGTATGATATTGACAACTTTTGCTCTACGTAGCTACTGTCAAAGAAATAAGCTTTAGATCTTAAAAGAAGATGAATATTCTATTTTTTCTTCATTCTTTTTTTCTACTACGATAACATTTATGAAAGAGTGATGGAGATGTGTATACATGGGCATGCAACACACAGAAAAAATTGAAAAAGATGAGACGCCAGTTGAAATTGATGTCATGATCCTTCCCGGAATGAAAGGGTTGCCTGAATATGACCATGATCATGATCCTTTTCGTATGGGCATGAAGTGCTGCCCCTGAATTATTCTGTTGTATAAATTGGTTGCTCATTCCATTATATTTCATTTGCGTTGATAACGATTCTATGAGATTTGAAAGAATGAGGCTGAGTTGTTTTACCAACTCTCTTTCTCTCTCTGGTGTTGTAAATTGGAGTCTTGTGGCCAGTATAATTAATTTCTATAAACACAAAGCCCACAACATGGATGTGGCCTGAAATACATAAGTCAGCACATTGGGTTGGGTTGGGTGGTTTCTACTTCTACCTCAATGTGTATATGTAGTCATAAAAAATCTTCAGTTTTTCGTTGCACAAGGATTAACTGATTTTGCACTATCTTTTCTTTTTATTTTTGAGTGGGTACTTGAAAAACCAAACACAACTAAGCCAATAAGCACATGCCCATTTATTTTTGTAAGGCACCCAAGATTTTAGTTGTATTGAAGAAGCAACGAATGCTAATATTTTTATTACACTACGTTTTTAGACTTGTATAAGATTTAATTAAAAAACTTTTTACATGTTAGTTGCATTTGGTATGGTAGGGAGAGCTAAGTAATGACGACATGGTTATGTTTTATTGGGGGGAGGGATGAAGATATCCGAGATCGCCGAGAGGTATATCCTACGATATAGACCTATTTTGTTGTTATGATGTTGAATTGAGAAATCTTAGTTGCACAGTTTATGTGACCTAATTATAACACATAGTAGCTGAGTACCAGAGAAACAAGGTGAGTATAAAGTTTATATGTACGATACCATCATAGACAAAATGGAGATGTCATGATATATGAGGAGTTGTCAATAATGACGAAAGACATGGGCACAATGTCTTGAATATCCCTTCGAAGAAATCCCGATTCACCAGCTTGTGAAATAATTACATTGTGAAGGAGGAGGGTAGCACAATGCACACTAGTGGAAGTCATGAAAACTATGAGTTGGCATATTTGCCATACTTACGGTGATACTAGTGTCAGAGAGGGGAGATTTATCTGCATTAGGTCATTTTACTCAAATGTTTGCACTTCGGTAGAGTAGTGAACACAACATTAGCAGAGGAAGCACCGGGGCAATGAATGTGTAGCTATCTTCAAGCCAGGTGAGTGCATTTAAAGGTGGGAGGTGGCAGTGGAAGTATGGATCATGTAGAACGCCTTAGTTGCCTTTAGGCAAGACTGGACACTAATGATACTGAAGATTGCGGAGGTTTTCAGTCTGACAATTCAGAGGAAGATATTGCGGTTTAACTGACCAAAGAAGCAAATGAGAATTCGATGATGATGCGACACGAAGATCAGAACATTGGTGAAGCTTTACATGGGACAATTACATTATTCTCTTTTTTACGAAACTTGATGGGGCAGATGATGTAGTAGGTGGTCGAGGACTTAATGATAGTTGTCTGACATGGTCAAATTACTCCGGAGTTTGCAAAAGTGATGGTTTCAAAGATAAGGATGAGGTGATCCGTGGACATGTAACTGGTATCATCGTGAAGAAAAAATAAGCATTATAATGTGTGAAATAAATAAAAATTATTTGGAGCATCAGGTCAGTATGATTTGCCCTTGGAAATTGCTGCCTGTTTGAAGAACCATCATGGTTTCTTGAGATAAGCAGTACCCAGGGTCTCATACATGTTTACATGAATGGAGAGTTTGGATCATCGCATATAATTCGACATTCAATTTGCAAACTTGATTAAGGACACAAGTTGTGGTAAGGTGGGTTCTAATTTTAAATTTAAAGAATATGAGTGATATTATTTGTTCATACCTTCTGATAAAAAGTTGAAATATTTGTTGTTCGTTATTACAGGAAGACCCGCCTGGAAAAAATAGCATCCATGTTGAGAATGTTAAAAATTATTCTGATTTTTACTATTTCTTACAAGAAAAAAGCTGGCTTGGACGAACAAGGGCTATTGCGATTGGTTTTTTGTAGCATTTTGGGATTATCTTCTGAAAGTGCCCAAGTTCATGAGAACGATTCGAGTTGCAGAAATCAATAGGACAACTGTGATTTTAGAAACATTGGACTGGGTATGGTGGGCGTTAGGGCGCCTAGGACAGACGATTTTGGCATTTCGACCATGATTAAAGGGCTTCAAGCATGTCCGCTAGTCATAGAAATCGTGGTACTTTTCTTGATGGGAGGTTATACTGGGTAATGTTAACTGGCTATGGCGAAAAAACTGTTACGAATAACATTTTTTCCCAGCCTTTGACGTTAGTTGATCGAAAAAACCTATCGCCGATTGGTCATGGTATCCATAATGTCTGCTTTGATTGTTTCAGGGATGGAGGGTGCGACATTGATTTCTGTCGGCAGCACCATAATTAGCGCAGTAAAACATGAAGGGCGAAACAGAACGACTAGGGGCAACCAACTAGAATCTATAGATATTGCCTTAAACACTTAGAAGTAATTACCCAAAAAAAAATTTTGGTAAACGTGAAAGAAGGATCTCATTGACGAAAGTGGACTGCCGATAAGTACACAAGTTTGACGAGGCAATGGATGAAATAAAAAAAAATTAGGAACGAATTCAAATCGGCGGCCAGAGCATATCGTGCTTTGTGTAATGAGGACCCATAAGTGAAATTGGCACATGACGGAAGGTTTATCGTTGGGGAATTACAACCACCAATGAATTCAGGTACTTACAATAATGTCCTCGAGGTGCACGCGACTTGGCCAAACTTCATGTGTTGAGATTACCTTTGACCGTCTGGTGGCAACTTTCAATGGATAAACGAAGGCAAAATTGAAAGTGGCTTTAGCTAAGGGGTGAGGTACCATCCAAAGTGCAAGCTAAGTTAGAAAAGTACCAAGCTCGATCGGCAGGACATCACGTAACCATCTGTAATTGGACTATATAAAGATTATTTTGAAGTTTATGTACTTAGTCGATACAACCATGGATACAACCATTATTTCTGTAGTTCTTATGTCATGATACAAAAACCATTTATTATCCTCCAATTTCAGGGCATTTGGTTTGCAGAGATTGTTACAAGTGCCAGCAGGCACTCCATGGAGCAACAAATGCCGGTATTTGAATCCACCATCATGTGACTGCAAAAAATAGATGACATATCGTATTCTGCTCGCACATTGCTCCCGTGTGCGCGAAGTCGGCAGACAACCATGACACATTGATGATCCTAAGTATAAAATGGATTACACTTACGTATACAACCACATCGTTCGAACCGGAGCGGCATGAGATTATTGGGCTGCATATGATGGTCCTAAGATCATTCCCCATCCAAAGTCGCTGACGAGATCCCATATCGGGGACGTCCAAAAACGAATCCATATTGAGATGGACGTCTCTAGAAAATTGTCAAAAACATTATGCGGTATTGTGTAAGGAACAAGGGTATGAAGAGACGTAAATTATCCAAATCGAAATGGTTGAATTATGTATTTTGGGGACCTACTTAGCAATTTAATGATGGTTTATTTGTATTGTCCTCTTTCATTTCCTTTCAGATAATGTTTAGATGTACTTATATTTTAATTTCTTATCATTTGGATATATTTTTGGGGGCATGGTTATGATATTTGGACTTATGAACTCATTACTTTATCGTACGATACATACTAACTGTATTAATATGGACTTATACATGTGACATTACAAGATCTATGAATAATGTAGGTTCGTCAGGGCCTATTGAAGGCACCATACTTACATTACAAGCTCACCACCGATCCACTTGATATGTGAACATGGGGTATGTATGAAGTTAATAATTTCTTGTAACATATTAATTGTTTACAACTATTTTTTTGTGCACCGGGTACAGATGCGCTCACATGCCAGCTTTCGGCTTCGGACTATATTACGGCGAGTTTAGACACCACGTTTTTTTGCAGTACTATTGCGTGCTGGTTTTTAACGGTGTACTCTACTTGGTCCGATGCGTTTGGACCACGCATTGATCACGAAATTCGTAGGGCGTTAGCGACCAGCGACACATCTTTATCTCACCTTTCGGGGAGGGCTAGCATCACGTTACAGGATGTTGCCATCTTGTTGGGACTGGCCATCTTGTTTGTTACATTTCCTTTTGATGGTTGCCCCTATTACACATCCCAGACTTTTGTTATGGTACATGAAGTGCCAGATATATGCATGCAGGCATTCAGTGTTATACCACCTACAGGGAATTGATATAGCCGTCTAAAGGATGTTGTGGCTCATCGAACTTTTCGATATCCTACTAGAGCACGCAGTATGTTAGTGTACAGCGACATGTACGTACTTATATATTCGAATTATGGGTGGTTGATTGCTCACAGATACTCCTAACTTTGGTGAGGGTTCATACTCTCCTTTGTCTCGACTTGGACGCTGTCAAGGGGTATGTACTGGGGGAGTGGCATTCTTAGCCATGTTTTAATAGAGCATGTGGTCACGGGCATGACGAAACGGCCAGAGGCAGATTGCAGTAAGCGCTACTTCTATTACGGTATAAATAGAATTATATTTAATGCCTATTAACAATACTTGTGTTTTAATATAATTAATCCATATAGATTTGGGCATGCGAGCGATTCGCGTAATGTGCTTGTACGCGTTGATGATCATACTGCTGGACAGCACCGTTACTTATGGAGGGTGGCTTTTTTTCGGTGGACCCATGAGGATTTAGGTATGATTGATTTTTCTTTACACCTATATGCATGTGTAATTTATAAATTTTTCTATATTATGTTTGAACGTTTATGTCAGATGGAGATCTAGATTGCAACATGACACTACTTCCATCCATATATTCCGGAGTTTCCGAGATCAACAGAAGACCGTCTAAGACCGGACGAGGTA
>CM018908.1:12673636-12676136 GCA_009663005.1 Actinidia chinensis | reverse complement strand
GGTACCTTGGTGAGAGCAGCAACTATCCTTTTATAGCCTAGCTCAACGGGTAGGCTACTGACTAGCGCATGCCCCTAAGCTTTGTTGGTAGGGTAGTCATCATGTCTTCATTCAAGCATGGAGCTGTCAGAGGGAACCTGTTCGTGCAAGCACCTCTCTGTCAGGGACATGCCTTGGCACTGCATCACATTGTCACATCTCGAACCTAGCTCAAGCCATCTCGCGTAGGCGTCCTTCGACATAGATCAGGGGTCTCAACCTAGCTCAAAGCCCCTCGGTCAGGCGTCTTGACCTAGTCAGGCGTCTCGACTAGCTCAGGCATTTCGAACCGAGTCATGCATCTGTTGGCATCGCGACATAGCTCAAGCGTTCGACTAGGCTCAGAATTTCGATCTAGCTCAGGCGTCTCGACCTAGCTCAGCGTCGCGACCTCAGCTCAGGCATCTCGACCTAGCTTAGGCGTCTCGACCTAGCTCAAGCGGTCTCGACCTAGATAAAGCGTCTCGAACCCCACCACCCACCCCCCCCATAGCCCAGGATCTTGGTCAGGCGTATAGACCTAGGGCTCAGTGTCTCGACCTAGTCAGGCATCTCGACCTAGCTCAAGCGCTCGACCTAGCTCAGGCATCTCGGTCAGGTGATTCTTGACCTAGCCGGCCAGAGCAAGTATTGATATTTATTACCTTACAGTACCCTGATTTATTATTAAATTTTTCATAAAAAGAGACAGAGAAAATAACAAAGGGAGTGAAGTCACCACCTCGATCCACCTCCCACCTTCCAACTACCTTCAACTTGTAATGGCATTTCCCATCACCTCTACTTGCTACCACAACTCCCACTGTGACCCACCCCCACCTTTTACCAACGTAATACACCTCCCACTACAACTTTCTAAGGATTAAGGTGCTGGTTTGGAAGAATTGGAAAGGGGTTGTGAGCTAGGGAAGAAGAGCGGACTAGTGAAGGGGATGGCCTTCAAAAGTGATGGACATGGAATTCAAGTGGGAGTGATGGAAATTGTGATGGTGGCTGGTTTAAATGTTAATGAAGGTACGTAGGTTTCAAGTGGAGCGGCAAATGTTGTGGTGATGGCAGATTTAAATGGTAATGGAGCTGAATTCAAGTAGAGTGATAGAAGTTATGGTGGTGATAGATTTCAATTGTGATGAAAGTGGGATTAAGTGAAGTGGTGGAGGCTTTGATAGTTCTTTTATTGAGAAGCCAAGGTAAAGTAAGGGAATATTAATGGACATTTAGTTAGATATTCTAGTTCACATCAGAAATTTCTATTAGTTCATAGATGGTCAACAAAGAATTGGACTAAATTGTTATAAAAAATCATAAAGCACGAAACTGCACGGAAATTTCAAAGTTTAAAGGCATAAATGTGTGATTTGGATAGAATTCTGAGGTGTTAGTGAAATTTACCAAAAAATTAAAATGCTAAAACGAGCATGTAAAACTTATATAACAAGATAACAACAGAACTGTCCCTACATATTCTTCATTAATGTGAAACCATTGCATTCATCAACTTTTCTCTTTAATTTTTTTTTTCTCCATTAAACCATTAATCCAAACACAGTCTTACGGTTATTCATTATTGCATGATGGTATCTTGAACTTATTAACATATGTAAAAATTGAAAATGAAATAAAAAAAATACAAAAATTCAACCAACTTACTCCCACATTGATGATTAGAAAGGGAGACCTGTCATGTACTTTAACACGGACCATGGCCCGTGTTCTCTAATACTTCCTGTTTGTCACAGACATAGACAAAAGGACAATGATCGAGGAGAAATGATCTTCTTTTCAGCATCTTCAGTTTCACTTTTACTGTTGCTCCCTTCTAACTTGACCTAAGTTTTTCTTAATTTTTATAGTTGTAATTTGAACAAACAAAGTAAATCTGACGGTTTTAAATCAATTGCAATGTTAAACATATACGCAACAGTGTTAGATTTTTGTTAATGAGTGTCTTAACAGTATAAATTAACACTTTTAAAAGGATTGTACATTCTATATATAGGCGTGTTATGGGTAATCAATTTTATTATTGATTTTTTAAAAAAGCATTTGTCAAAAAGACTTTTTTTTATATATATCTTCAATGATTTTTTTTAATTTAAATATTTTTGGAATAAAGACAAGTAAAAGATATATAATCTTTTCTAAAATTAGGAGAAAAATGGTCTAGACAAAAATAAATAGAGAGTTAATTTTTTTCCTTTTACCTGCCAGCAGTATGACTCCAGTTCACCTAATCCGTCTAGTTCCATTTTTCGTACAAAAATCCAAAACCGTTAAGCAAGTTAACATTGCAACTGATCCAAAACTGTAAAGTTTACTTTGTTCAAATTAAAACTATAATTGAACAAGGTTGTGCTCCTCCATGATGGCTTGGGTGAGGTGGCCCCTGCGCGCCTCATGTTTTTTCAGCTCGTTTTTCAGGTAGGGACAACATCCATTTGAAGCCGGGATGTGCTGGCCA
>CM018908.1:12666136-12668636 GCA_009663005.1 Actinidia chinensis | reverse complement strand
TGCAATCCCTTGACAGCTTGACAAACGTGGCACCCCTCCACAAACTTGTATATGTCCCTGTTGTAATGGCTGCCCAAATAAGACCCCGAATCAAAGTGAAAGTTTTATATCTCTTCACACTGGCCTTCAATATGGCAGCTCCTTAATATCTTTCAATCTCAAGCTAGAATCTGAACGCATAACTGATTGCCTTTAAACGAAATCTATCTTGAACATGGATAAAAATGATTCCTGGTTTATATCAAGCACGCCAGAAAAGAAAAGTCAGCAGATAACATATCACAAAATGAATCAAAACCGAGTACCTTGGTACGCATAAGAGTAAGGAAGGAGGCTCATCTACTCAAGGCGTCAGCTACTCGGATTATGTATGTTTTAGAACAAACGAGACGGTTGGATGTACGTAGCCCACTTAGCATGTCTATCAGATAAATCCCTTGACTGTTAATGTTTTTTTCACGCCTCATGATCGGAACACAGAATGAAATCACTGTGAATCAAGTAATGGTACCAATGTCGCAATGACATGGCTAGAACTCGACAATCATAAGTGTTGTACTTTCATTTTTGCCCCTTCATTTCTCACTTCAATATGTCACAGTTTAGACTGTTGGCTCAAAACAGCACCAATCCCTACCTTGGAAACATCACAATGCAACTCGAACGGCTGCGAAAAATCTGGGAGGATTAATAAAGGGGCAGATGTCAGCTTTACTTTGATTACCCTAAATGCTTCTGTTGCTACTTCTATCCACGTAAATTTACTCGCCTTCATACAATCCGTGATAGGTGCCATAAGAGTACTAAAATGCGATATAAAGCGCTTGTAGAAAGTCGTCAGCCCGTTGAAGCTCCTTACTTCGAATAAATTTATCGGTATAGACCACTACTTGATTGCCTCAATCTTTGAATCATCAATTGAAATCCCATCATTCGATACCATATATTCTAGAAAGTCAATCATGTCCGATGGTTAATCTAACAATACATGTCCAAAACCAAGAAAGTCAACAAAGGCAATGTGTCTCATACACAAATCCTAGGTAATATAGTTAAAAGTAGTCAAACTACTACAATGGAGGCAACATATGTATTTTTGTATATTTACCAACTTACATGTGATGATCAAGGACAAATAGAAGGACTAATTGTCCTAAACCTACAAAAAAGACCTCGGATAATGTCTCGGCCGGCGGCTAACCGAGGTCACTTTGATGCTCAAGTCAGCGATAGCTAACAAGAAAATAAATATACAAAAATTTAATATATTGTTCCACACCTTAGTCTTGGGAAGTGTTGAGATTTATAGTTGAGAGTTTAATTTGGGCCAAGGCATCCTATTTGGGAGGTCCATCTAATCAAGTCCGATAGTCAATCGTGTTGGTTCTCGCAAAACCAAACAAGTGCAAAAAAATCAAAACACCTTATATAAAAATATAAAACAAAGTCAAAGTATTACATAAGGTACTCGCATTTGTATGTTTAGTAAATCGTACCTTCTTGCGTGACGATATAACTTCAACTAAAAAAACATTAAATCCACCAAGATGATACCAACACCTACAAAAGAGGACCCGGTTAATGCCTCGTGACATGTCGGGGGCACTCCGAATTCAAGTTAATTGTAGCCTACGAGAATATATATAGAGAAAATGTATCTCACGATTATATACCTTAACCCTTGGTGGTGTGGATCTCTATATAAGAGGGCTTTACTCAGGGCCACAATTTACGTGGTCATCCAATCAAGTCCAATGACAGTCATTCGTGCACAAAGCAAACGAATATAAAGGCAGTATTCCTCGTACACAAATACGATGTGGTTAACAATAGTTAAAAAATAACAAAAGCAACCACTATATTGCAAAGCTAAATATAGAAAATTTTATATAATACTTTATACTTAACTCTTGGAGGTGTACATCAATATACACAAGGGCTTTACGTAGGGCCAAGGCATTCCATTTAGTAAAACCATCCAATCATGTCCGATGGTAAATCTAACCTTACCTGTCTCAAACTAAGGAAGTCAACAAAGGCAATTTTTTTAACTACTGTAATAGAGGCAACATATGTATTTTGTATATTTAGGCCTACTTACATATGATGATGAAGGACGAATGGAAGGCTAGTTGTATCAAACCTACAAAGCGAACCATGTTAATGTCTCGGCCAATGGGCGGCCAAGGCCAGTCCGATGCTCAAGTTAGAGATATCCCTCAAGAAGATAAATATACAAAAATTTAATGCATTATTCTACCTTGGTATTTGGACGTGTTGACGTTTATAGTTAAGAGTTGTACTTGGGCCGATGCATTCTCTTAGGGGGGGTCCATCTAATCAAGTCCGGTAATCAATCGTGTTCCTTCTCGCAAAACCAAATAAGTGCTAAAAAATCAAACCACCTTACATAAAAAAATAAAGCAAAATAAAAGTATGACATAAGGTGCTCGCAGTATTTGTAGGTTTAGTAAATTGTACCTACTTACATGATGATAGA
>CM018908.1:12628636-12633636 GCA_009663005.1 Actinidia chinensis | reverse complement strand
GATAAGAAACGTTCTTGAGAAATAACAGTGATAGAGGCAAGAGTGGTAAGTAATATTGAGGTTTAGCCAAAATTGATTTTGTGAAACACGGAATGGAGTGAATCATATCGAGTGAAAACCACTAAGAGAGTGTTGTGAGGTCCTTTTTTGTTTGTTTCTTCAATCTTTAATTTGTAGAAAATATATATGCAATAGAGATAAAAGTGTACTACTGATGATTCTTCCATTCCAGCGGACTCTAAAGCTTTGGAAGGAGGCATTAGTGGGGGAGAGGAGAAAGATGATGAGAGCCGGGGGACAAGCCAAAACCTGTTCCCGAGCCCGTAGAAAAAAAAAAAAAAAACAACAAAAAAAATGAAGGGAGGGAGCTACAGTTAGAGAAGAAGAATACTTATATGGGGATGAGTATGGTGAGGAGGAGGATTCCGTGGGACCGTAGGGGAATGGACGAGATAGGAGAGATAGAAACCAAGGTGATGATGCTTAGTGGTATAAGATGAAGGTTCGTCTTTTCAAGAAAAATTTGATCCTGAAGTCTACCATGAATGGGAAAAAAAGATGGACTCGTGTTCGATTGTCACCACTACTCCGAAGCCTAAAAGGTAAAAGTAGTGCGATTGAATTACTGGACTGATGCTGTGATTGGTGGGATCAGGTAGTTATTGGCAGAGACGGAATGGAGAACGTTCCAAGTGCGACTGTGGGAGGACATGAAGTCCGTGATGAGAAAGCGCTTTGTTCCAGCCATTTCACAGAGGCTTGTATCTTAAAAAATTGCAAGGTCTCACGCAAGGCCAATCGACGTGTGGAAGACTATTAGGGAGATGTAATGATTAGGGACAAATGTGAAGAAAACCGAGAAGCAACCATGGCTCGTTTCTTAATTGGCTTAAATAAGAGATTTGCTAATGTAGTTGAGTTGCCAACATTATGTGGAGATAGAGAATGGGCAAAAGTCTGTCAAAATGGGGACAGCTCAAGAGGAGGGGCATACACGACTTTCATTCAAGCTTGCAATCCAATTTCTGGAATCGAAATCCAAGAAAGAGAGAAGGCCAAACGTCCTCAATATCCCAAACCAAAAGCCTGAGGCCTCAAGCAGAAAATCATGGTAAACAACCGAAACTCCTAATCCTCATAATCGTGATATAAATGCTTTAAAGTCAAGGCAGGGGACACATAGCAAGTCAATGCCCTGAATAGGCGGGTTATGTGATGCGGGATAATGGAGAAATTGAGAACGATGACAAAGATGATCTGAAATCCATGTATTCATTAGAGGATGCCTCTGATGAGGAATATTAGGTCCTGAGCATTGACGTTAGTGGCAGGAGACGTTGAGCTTGCAAATGAAGAACGAAGATGAAGTTCAACGATGAGAACATCTTTTACGCTAGATGCTATGTCACAGGACAAGGTATGTGCGTAATTATTGATGGTGGTAGTTGTCGAATGTGGCAAGCACAACATGGTTGATAAATTAGGATTGCCAACGACATTGCATTCCTAAGCCTATAAATGCAATGGTTGAATAATAGTGGTGAGTGGGGTGACTAAATAGGTGGTTAGGGGCGTTCCGAATCTGTAAATATGAAGATGAGTTTCTGTGGGATGTATTTACTGAGAAGCTGGACACTGTGTTAGGCGACCATGGCAGTGCGATAGCGGGTGAAGAATGATGGGTTCACGAATATAAATATTAATTTGTACTTAATCAATGACCCATAACCCTTGTACCGTTATCACCAAAACAAGTTAAGAGTCAAGTGAGAGTTACAAAAAGAGAGGAACAAAAAAGAGTGAAAAGAGAGAGAGGCTAAGAAAAAAAGAGAGAAAGGCCAATGATAGATCCGGCATGAGGTAAAAAAAAGAGAGAAAACAAAAGAGTGTTCTGCAAAAGCAAAGAATCAAAAGAGAGCAAGGTTTTCAAATCAGCCGATGATTGTACTCTTGTACAAGGAGGCATTCTAAACACAAGGACTTGATTGTTATACCTCGTTTGTTGTATATCTGTTGACAGGAATTTGAGGCCGTTCTTTCCGATGAGATGCGCAGGGTTACTACCTTGAGGGAATCGAGCATCAGATGATTTTGTACCGGCGCTTCTATTCCAAATAGACCCGATTATAGGAGGAACCTCGACGGAGACAAAAGGAGCTTCAAAGGAGGTTAGTGAAGTGTTAGAAAATGGGTATGTTAGGGAAAGCCATGAGTCTATGTGCAGTTCCAGTTTTGTTAGTTCCTAAGAAGGATGAGACATGGAGAAGTGGTTGATGCCGACCGCCAATAAACAATATAACGGTAAAGTATCGTCATCCTATTCCTCGTTTAGATGATATGCTAAGATGATTGCATAGTTCTTGTGTATTTTCTAAAATGACTGGGAAAAGTGTATCATCAACTACGAATGAAAGAAGGCGATGGGTGAAAAACTGCATTCAAAACTAAATATGATTGTACGAATGGTTAGTAATGCCATTTGGTCTAACTAATGTCCGAGTACTTTATGATTTATGAATCATATTTTGCGTGCATTTATCGAAAAATGTGTTGTTGTATATTTTGATGATACCTCATAGATAGCAAAAACTTAGATGATCATGTCTAACATTTAACAATCTGTTTTTTAGATGGCTTAGACAAGAAAAGTTATTTGCTAATCTGAAGAAGGTACTTTGTAAGATATCTTGTGTTTCTAGGCGTTGTTGTGAGTGCAAGGCCCTATATATTGATGCGGAGAAGATACGTGCCATCCAAGAATGGCAGAGTCCCACAACCGTAGGTAATGTGAGGGAGTTTATGGACTTGTAGTTTCTACCGACGGTTTGTGAAGATTTCAGACATTAGTCGCCCACCACTTAGGAAGTAATCAAGAAAAAACGTGGGTTTTAAGTGGGCAGACGAGCAAGAAATGGCATTTCAATTGGTCAAGCAAAGGCTGACAACGCCTCCTTTATTATCTTTGGCCTCAATTTTGCTAAAAATATTTGAAATTGAATGTAATGCTTAAATATTGGGTATAGGCTCAGTTTAATGCAAGAGGAGACCAAATAAACTTACTTTCAGTGAGAAACTAAGTGGGGCAGCCTTAAACTACCCGACTATGATAAGGAGTGGTCTGCATTGGTTAGGGCGTTGGAGACATGGTGTCACTACCTATGGCATAGAGAATTCGTGATCCCTGCAGATCATGCATCCTTGAAACATTTAAAGGGCCAACATAACTGAAAAAAAGACAGGCCGATGGAGGGAGTCATAGAGGAATTTCCGTACGTTATTCGTTACAAGAAGGTAAGGAAAACGTCATGCCGATGCACTTTCTCACAGGTACGTATTGCTTTCAACTCTGATGATAAATTACTTGGTTTTGAGCAAATTAAGGAATATATGTAACAGACATGATTGTGTGAAAAATATTAAAGTTGAGCGGAGAACTCCGCAAAGGGAAGGTATTTTAGGCATTATGGATTCGTGTTAGTGAGAACAAATTATGCGTGCCTAATTGCTCTATGAGAGAATTGGCTGGTTAGGAGAATCCCTGGTGGAGGCTGATGGGGACATTTGGGAATTGCACAAGACTTTAGATTGCAGGAATATTTTAGTGGCCACTATGAAACGAGGCATGGCAGGATTTGTGGACGAGGTTCACTGTAGCAAGCTAAGTCTCGAGTGCCAGCACCACGGTTTGTATACTCCTCTCCTACCTGTGAGCCATGATTGATATTTCATGGATTTTGTGTTGGGGTTACTAGGGTTAAATGTGGGAAAGATTCAGTTTTTGTGTTGTGAAAAGATTTTCAAAAAATGGCACATTTATTCATGCTCACAAAACGCTGATGCTTCACAGTTGCAGAGTGTTCTTTAAAGAAATTGTGCGTTACATGGTCTACCTAGAACAATTGTTTCTGATAGAGATGCTAAAATTCTTGAGTTATTCTGGAAGACTTTATGGGGCAAATTAGAACCAAGTTGTTCTTTCAACTACTTGTCATCCTCCACCGATGTCCAAACAGAAGTAGTAAATAGGAGCTCTATCTACTTTGGTGCGGCAATTAAAAAAAAAACATTAAAAAACAGGGAAGCATTATTTCCGCATGTGAATTTGCTTATAATCGTTATGTTCACTCTGCTACAAATTTTCACCATTTGAGATTATTTATGATTTTAATTCCTTAAATCCTTTGGATTTATCTCCATTACCTTTGACTGAGCATGTGAATTTAGATGGAAAAAGACATGGGCTGAACTTGTAAAGCAGATCCATGAGGAAAGCAAAATCAACAGTGAAAGGAAGAACTGAGCAATATGCGGAAACAAGCAATTAAAGACGGAATATAGGTAATTTGAAACTGGAGATGTGTTTGGTTACACATGCGTAAGAAGCGGTTCCCAACCTCAACGGAAATCCAAGTTAATACCCAGCGGGAAGGACCGTCCAAGTTTGGAACGATAAACAATAATTGCATACACAACTAATTTACCTGGTGAATTAATGTAAGTGGACCTTAAATAGTTCTGATTTGAGTTCCTTTTGCGGTAGGTGATGAAACTGATTTGCGGACAAAAATCCTTTTCAAGAAGAGGGGAATGATGAGTGACACGGGTAACACAAGATCCAGAAATGTGGATCCAATCAAGTTCCCAGTGGCCCAATTACAAAGAGCACGGCCAAGAAATTTCAAAATGCATTAGTGGACTGATTCAAGGGATTGGGCTCAAATCACAGCAAGTGGAGGGCCATGATGGTGATTGAAAAAAATATCCAGCCCTTAATAAACATGATCAAGTCCAAGAAATGCATAGACAAATGGGAGCTGACTCTTAAATTGAGGATTAGCGGTTGCACAACTTTGGACTGAAATTATGGAGTTATGTTCATGCTTGTCTTTATTAAATTGAAACTCTCTTATGGCAGAATTTTTAGGCTGAAAGTAAGGCGATAAAATTAGCTTTGACTCCTTAAAATTGGAGGACAAAGTTTTTTTAGTTTAAGAATTTGC
>CM018908.1:12618636-12623636 GCA_009663005.1 Actinidia chinensis | reverse complement strand
TTATAACCAAAAGTTGTCGGAAGGTTCATCAGAAAAGTCACTTATGACTGGTTGGAAAGTGGCCACCGACCGTCAATGGTGGCAGTAATGGGTTGTAGTGAAAAATAGCGAGGTGAGATAGTACAAAGTTATTTTTTATTGATGTGATTAAAAATATTTTTATTTTAAAATAATTAAATGATGGTCATAAAAAAAATTGATGTTAAATTTTTTTGACATAACCCATAGTAAATCTCTTAAGTTTCTTATCAAAAACCCAAAATCCCCAAATTTTTTTTTTTTTTAATGGGTTAAATTAATACTCACATGAAGTCATCGAGTTTTAGGAGACCCTAGAAGGTCAAAAAACGTGTCTGCCGTGCCGTGCCGTGCTATTTTTTGTCCGTGCCAATCGTGCTTCGTACCGGGTCAGGCCGGACCCATTTACTTAACGTGCCTTGTCGTGCCATGTCATAATTGTAGAGGTTTCAATTTTTTATATATAAATTTTGGACCTTGCTATGTTGTATTGAGTTTAATTGAACGATTCATGACTTGTTGGTATTAATAAAGAGGACTTTAAAATGAGATGAGATAATGTAATTAGAGTTGAGGCTAGTGTAAATTTTTTATAAAATAATTGCATCTGTGCGCAGAAAGGCGCAGGCCGAAAGAAAAAGAAAAAAGAAAAAGAAAAAGAAAAAGAAAAAAAAAGAAAAAAAAATAATAATAAAATAATAATTTATATATATAAATATTGTATCAAATCTATAAATAGGAGAGTTAGAAAAGGCTCGGTTTAAAGGAAGAGAAGAGAGAAAGAAAGAGAAGATAGAGAGAGAAGAATGATAGAAATTAATATGGTGTGGTTAGTTTTTGATCATGAAGATAGGGTGCAATCAACGGTTGAGATGACGTTGTCAATGCAAAATTTTGTATTATGACGCTCATGGAAGCCTGATCTTCATATCGTACGGTGGTCAAATTCTATTGAGGTAAAGGGGGTTAGTTTTTGTTTGTTTTACTTTGGGATTTGTTGTTATAGCTTTATATAAGTATATTAAAATATTATTTTTTTTGTATTAAACTGAAATGGAAAATTTTAGTTTTGATGAGGCCTAATTATTTTATGCGAAAATTAAGAGATAGAAAGTTTGAAAATTTATCTAAAATTATTTTGCTTTAATTCAGATTTATTTTCAATAATGCTCATACATGCTTATAAAAATATTTGACAGTATTACAATTGAAATTGTCTCTTTATGATTATGTTGGTTACATTGAATTTGATTGATAAAAGTGATTCTTTGTTACTGTGAAAGTCATTATTAATATAAAAAGTTCAAAATACATGAACTTGGTTTAGAATGAAATTTGGAATTGGATAATGAGAATTGTCTTAGAAATGAACACGCTAAATATATCGAAATTGATGAGCTTAGATTAGCCACAGAATAAAGTCCTAATGGCAAAGATACGGATGGAATGTTATAAGCCCACGTGAAATCCGTAAAGTTGACAATAAAAGTCCTAGATGGAAAGATACGGAGGAATGTCATAGCCCACGTGAAAGTCCGGGATGACAAAAATGAAAGTCCTAGATGGCACGATACGGAGGAATGTCATAGCCCACGTTGAAAGTCCGTGAAGTTGACAAAATAAAAGCTAGATGGCAACGACGGAGGGAATAATCATATCCCATTTTTGAAAGTCCGGAAAGTTGATGGGTGTTATCTCATGTGCTTAGTGCATAATAAGATTGGTTAGGTATTGGTCTAAATGTTTTATTCTAATTATTGGAGTAATGCCTTATGAAGAAAGTTGAATTTTTGGGGAACCCTGTTGATTTGAAGAAATCACGGATTGAAATCAAAAGTATATTTTGATATAAATGAAATCATACTTTATTAGCATCAGTTTTCATAGTATAGTTATGTCTCATGGTTTTTGGGCTTGAAACATCAAGTGCCCATGTTAAAATCTTTTCAAGGTAACTCCCCTTATTATAAACAATGATTTTCAGGTACCAGGGTTATCTGAGTCTTGAGGCATGTGGATGCCAGTTGTTCTGTTAATTTGATAAACATATTAAAGTGTAAATTAGATGTTGTAATATTATTTCCGACTCTGATGTAAATACAGTGTATTTCATTTTTTTTTTTGACTTTTGTTTTTCGCGGTGATTTTTTTGCTTACGTGGCGGGGCCGGGTCTTGGTTTGACGCGGTGCGTGCAACATGGTATCAGGCTCTAGGTTCGAATACCTTGAGCCGGGATGGTTTAGACCCATTTGGTTTAACTCTAATTATTGAGAGGGTAACGTTAGTGTACTATCTATGTGATAGGGATAACATGAACTTACATGCTACATGTTTATTAAATTGCTATGGTTACAATGTTTATGACTTAATCATAAATGCGTATGATTATCTTTATGTTTTCTTGTGGCTGTGTAAACATGCACATGCAACGCCGAGAGGTCGTGCGAGTCACGTTACGGGAGCTCCGTGGGGCACGTGGACCACGCGGTGCTCTAGGAATCTCGCTGAATGAGATGATCACTAGATTCGGTGAGGGAGGAAGGGCAAGTGCTCCTGTAGAAAATGTGGGATGTGGAGGTGCTCCACCTACCGACTTTTGGGTGGCCCGCCGAATTTATGCAAGGAGTTTTCACACACCGCCATTGAGCAGTGTAGAAACCTGTCAAACTATGCAAGTGCCAGAGAACGGCAGAAAGTAGGGCTCCCACAGCCTGAAGGCCTTTCTTCACTACGGCCACCACGTCAAGGGGAACCGGATCCGTTAGTTGCGGAAATTGCTTGAACATTCACAAAAGCGTTGTATACAATCTGTGACTGAGGAATGACTTGAGGGTGTGTTTGCTCCTATCAACTGTCAGGAGATGCTCTCCAATGGTTGAAGACCATGGGGAAGTGGGTAGCAAGAAGTTGGAGCCTTTCAATAAGCTTTCCTTGATCAATTTTTACGGAATAGCGGCTAAGGAGGCGCTAAGGAATGGAGTTTATTATTTGGTAATCAAGGAGCATGACCTGTGGCTCAATATGAGGCCAAGTTTACTAGCTTGTCAAGATTTTGCCAAGCATTGTATCACAGAAGATGATAAAGCAAAGCGTTGATTGGCGGGGGCTTAGGCCGTCCATAATGAATAAGATTCCCGGAAAATTTGATCAAAGGTTTACTCACTATGGTTACGCGGCGGCGCCATCGAGGAGACTTTGATGAGACTAGGAAATTCAATCCTAAGTCACAGCGTGAGGGACCTAGCAATCAGTCAGAGGGGCGTGTTCTTTAAGAAGCCAAGGACCTATACTGCCCAGCACCGTATCCTACGAGGTCTTTACTCGCCACATCTGTTATATCGTCGGGCAAACATCTCGGGGAGGGCCGATTTGTTTTGTTGTCATCAACGCGGTCATCGTATAGTTGACTGCCCCACCTGAAAGATCACACGCAGTCGCAGCAGGGGGACAATCTCACAATCCAGGCACAGGGACAATCCTAGTCATGGGGCCACCGACCTGCTAATCGGTGTGGTCAGGTGGTCATATCATTCTACAGTGCACGCGGGGAGAACAGTCAGGAGCTCCGGATCGCACAACCTACTCGTCAAGTTTCACAGGCCTCGAGGGCTCCCAACTTTACATCAGTACAAGACTTCATATCAGGTTTAGACCACATGCTGTAGCTCAGCAGGGTCAGAGACGCAAGGAAGGGTTTACGCTAGCACATCAGCAGGGGACCGTCAGGGATAGCTGTGACAGCAGAGCAACAATGGATACCTCTGTTGTGCGAGGTACTTTACTTTGTTAAATTCGTGGGCTCGTTTTCTCATCGACACGGAGCATCACATCATCATCTCATCTCTTTTGCTTTGGGCATTGGGATTAGGATTGATTTATTTAGATTCCGTGCTTATGTTTAGACACTCCAGTTGGTGAGAGATCGACTTTTGAAGAGAGTTTTAGATCTTGTGAGGTTGAGATACCTGATCGAGCGTTTCGGATTTGATTTTATGTATCTAGACTGACTCATTTGACTAATCCTTGGTATGGATTGGTTGACCGGATATCGGCCATGATAGACTTTGTCCCGACCCGTGTTAACCTTTTGTACACCTGAGGAGATCGCTTTCAATTTTAATGGGAGATCGAGGTGTGTTTTGTCCCTTGTACCCTGATGTGCGTAGCAAGGGGGATTTGAATTTTCTTTTCTCGGCGTATCTTGGTCGATGAGGTAGCGTCGTTAGTGTGGGCCTGCCACCGGTTGTCTGTGAATTTTCAGATGTCCTTTCAGAGGATTTGATGGAGTTAACCACCACACCGGGGAATTGAATTCTCCATTGATCTTATACCCGGGTACTGCGCCCATCTGGGTACTCACCGTATCGTTTCGCACCGGCATAGCTGCAGAACTGAAAGTTCAATTCAAGATTTTTAGGATAAAGGCTTTCCGACCTAGCTCATCACCATGGGGAGCTTTCGACTTTATATTTGGGCTAATAAGAAGGATGGATCACTTAGAATGTGGCGTAGATTATCGGCGATTGAATCGTGTGACAATAAAGAACAAGTATCCACTTCCGAGATCGACGACTTGTTTACCAATTGCAAGGTTCGGCTGTTTTCTCGAGATTGATTTAGATCGGGTTACATCAATGCGGATCAAAGAGGGAACATATGCGAAGACGGCTTTTCGCCACGCTTGGGCATTATGATTTCTTGTGAATGCCGTTTGGGTCCTTACTAATGCCCAGCAGCTTTCATGGATTTGAATGAATCGTATCTTCATCCTATCTTGACCGTTTCGGGTCCGTATTCGTGTACGACATCTTGATCTATTCGCCAGCGGTTGAGTCACATGAGGAGCATTTGAGGATAGTGTTTGCAGCTTTTTCGAGAACATCGCTTGTATGCCTAAGCTTCGCAAATGCGAGTTTTGTTACCTGAGATAATTCTTAGGCTCACGTTGTGTCGGGAAGTGGAGTAATCTGTGGATTCATCA
>CM018908.1:12542889-12565389 GCA_009663005.1 Actinidia chinensis | reverse complement strand
AAATATTTATGAAGGTTAAAAATAAATATGATTAAATCACTTTTAACATTGCAATCGCCAAACACAAATTTATTTCAAAAAGACTTTCTACTTCCATTTCTAGGAAGTTCTTGATTTCTAGAAAAGTTATGCCAAACAACTTCTAAGTTGGTGTAAACCTACAAAAATATAATTAATACTAACATTTGTACACTTGAACTCTCTCATATGATTTTTGTGGATCTCACTCATTATGTGTGAGGCTCATATGTTTCATATGAGAGAATATGCTTGATTGTGGTTGTGGAGTGAAAGTTGCGGAGAGAGAGGTAACCGCGGGGGGAGGGGGGGGGGGGGGGGGGGCATAGGGTAGGTAGATGGGGGAGGAGAGAGGGAGAGCTTGTAATCTCAACCCTAGATTTCAAGGAATATGGTTAAGTGTTTAAATTTGTGTTAAAATATGTGTCCCCGAATTCATCTCATATAGATATTTATAGATATATAGAAAGCCCCAATCTTTTTAAAATTTGAGCAACTTGGTCTTATTTCTTAGGCAGATAGGAACATTATTAGATAAAGAAGTGACCTGCTTTGATTTTTTTATCATGTTGCTCCATGTGCAACTCTTGGTGGGCTATTAATTTTGCACGGTGGACTAGCTTAGCGACTCTTTTCTATCTAACTCACAATTTATCTTGTTTTTGTTTTGTTATTTAGTTTAATTCTCTAGGCATAAGACACAACATTCCCCATTCTTTTATTGATTGTTCAACAAGTAATTTGTGATCCATCATGATAAACATTGTAATTATACTAGGATTTTTGTGACATTGAATCGTAAATCCCTTCATTTAAAAGTTTAAGTATCCAAATCAAGTTTAAATCTCATTGAAAAAAATAATAATATACAAACAAAAAATTCAAACAAAATTTCTATACATAATGACATTGCTCAATTTAAACCTTTCATGTTAAAATAAAATACTTATAATGATGTCTTAAGTTTATAACAATATCATTGTCACATCATTCTTATACTATTTTTTTGTATAAGTTTTTTTTGGTAAAAATACACTCTTTTAGTTTTCAAAAACAATTTTGATGAATAATTTTTTTAAAAAAAATTGTTTAGTTCATGATTTTTAAAACTTATTTTTCGAGAATTTATTTTAGAGAAAATATTAACAATATATCTTTAAATTCTCAAAAAAAATATTTTTAATAAAAAAAATGATAAAAAAACTAAACCAAACAAAGTCTACCAACCCATGTGCTTCTTTGGTTGGGTAACTAGCAATCATTACTATTTATGAATTAATACTAGCTTTTTTTGAAAGTTAATTTAACTGTTTTGATTTTCAAGGTGTTTGTTCTTAGCGAACTTTATTTTATATTTTTTTGTTTTCCACTTGACTAAAGAAATTTGAAAATGTAAGAGCCAAGTTCAAATCTATTATTAAAAAAAAACATTAAAGACAAAATTAATTATTTTTTTGCTTTTCTAAAAAAAATAGATAAAAATCTTTGCATTTTTAAATTTCTCTCGACAAGTGAAACAAAAAAATATATATAAATTTATAATTAAATGATGAAAAAAAATCACTAAAACAAAAAAAATAGCTAAATTAACTCCAAAAAAGCTAATCCCAAACTGAGTCTACTTTAATTGTTAAATTCCAATGATATACTTGAAAGTTCATCATGAGTAATAAAGATTCAAAACCTTACTCTTTTATAAAAAATTAAATTACAAAGATGCAATCAAGCAATTAAATTAACCATAGTATTTCACATTTGTTTTATGAACTACTAGTAATTATCTGTGTTTACGGACACTATATAAAAAAAAATCACCTCTTAGAAGTACTTATTAGAGTTTAAAATCTAAAAAATAGATAAGATATAAACGTCAGATAAAAAATATATTACATGCATATACGAAGAGAACAAATTAAAAACTATAATAATTTTTAAAAAAAATTGCTAGTTTGGGATAAAAAAAAAAAAAGAAAGAAGTGTTTTAATTTTTTTTGATGTGAATCTCGCTAAAAATGATCCAATGGTTAAAAAAATATGCCCAAATTTATATATAAAAAAATTATCCATTAGATAAGAACCTATGTAGATCCCACACTTTTGAGAAGAAGAAAGTAATATTTTTTTAGAGAAAAAATAATCTTAGGTAAATCTCAGTCATTGGATTAACTCAAATAGATTCCAACCATAAATAGTGAAAGATAGTTTTGAAATTCAAAATGAGTTTTGGTTTATAATATAAACTATCAATTGCCCGTGCTCACAAATACTACGTAAAAAAAAAATCTCTTAACTCATTAGAGTTTTGCAATCTAAAAAACAGATAAGATATAAACGTCAGATAAAATATACATTGCATACATATACAAAAAAATACATTGCTATAAAATAGAGAACAAATTAAAAACTACAATAAATTTTTTACATAAAATATTAATTTAAGAGAAATGAGAAAAAAGAAAAATGTGTTATAGATTTTTTGAGCGTAGATCCAATGAATAAAAATATGCCTATATTTAAAAGTTATTTGTCTATTGAATAAGAACCTATGTAGATCTCACATCTTTGAGAAGAAAAAAGTGATATTTTTTAAGAGACAAATTATCTCAGGTAAAATCTCAGCGGTTAGATTAACTCAAATAGATTTCAACCGTACATAGTGAAAGTTTTGCGATTCATAATAAATTGTGTTTTATAATCTAGATATGTTTATATGGTGTCTTTCCCTGAGCATTGCATTATTCTAACAATCATCAAAAGTTGCATTACTAAAAAAAAAAAAGAAAGAAAGAAAGACTCATCAGGCATTTTGTACGCCCAAAAATGACTAGTGAATGATTGACTTTCCAAGTTTTTCTATGTGCATTCAACAAGAACAAAAACTAGATGATGCGGGTAAAAAATAATGCAAAGAAAAAAGTCGAGAAACAAAACGGAACAGCCTACTGTCCATCTTTTGTCGTGAGATGCTCCCATCAATCTCCAAACATGAACTCATTAATCATTTGTTCATGTCTAGGGAGAAGCAATTTCGGTAAACTCAACAAGCACAGAACTAGTGACAGTTTGGGTAAATTAAGCATGTACAAAACCAGCAAAAATGCGAAGCAATTGAACATATACTGGTAGAGAATATTGGCTTATGTCAATAATGAATGGTAAGAATCCAAAACGAACCCAATAAAACCCCATGCCTACACCGCACAAATATCCAGCATGTGCGTTAGCATCCACGTTTTAAATTGCAGTATCGTACATCGGTCAATATCGGATTAATATCGGTCAATATCTACTAAAATATTGGCATGGAAGAGACAAATTCAGATGTGTCTTTAAAACCATGGTTAGCATTCACAACTAATCTCAGAAGACTTCCTTTGGACAATGGTAATGAAAGTCGAGGTTATAAACAATGGATAATGATCATGAAAGGGTAAGGTGAACTGGTGAAAAAATAACATTACCAAGAGGACCTAAAAACATAGATTTTTTCAAGCGCATAGAGTTGATCTACACGTTTGGAGCTTACTAGTTGGTTCAATTTCTCCACTGGTGTTCAGCTTCTTCAAACTACTCAATGGTATGTCAAATGCACCACAAACTACTATTAACAAGCAAAAGCATTACCAAGCACTTTCTATTAAAAAAGAAAAAGAAAAAGAAATTAGTTTCCAAGCAGAGATGTCAAAATTGCCAAAACTGCAATCACAATTATGATATTAAGAAAATAATTTGACTGGAGAGGCTTATCTGGGCTTCCCCCAATTGCTTCATACTCGGCTCTAATCTTTTGCTTCATTGTCTCCGAAAGCTCTTTCTGCAATATTCAAATAGGCAACACTATTGAATTTATTCGTCTCCTTCATTTAGACTTCCAAGTTTTAGATGTGAGTCACGGCATTTGATTATAGCTTCATCTTGTTTTATTAAAAGAAACGGCACTAGAAAACAAATACTGGTATTTTAATCCTGCAGCAACCATGGAAAGTAAACGATCTTAAACTCTTAGCGCATAAATTAATTTCCATCACAATTCATTTGAAAATCTCCAGCACCACGGACTAAAAGGATAATGAAACAGTTATATAGTGATTATAACCTTTTCAGAAGAGTACTTGGCAGCAACAAACTTCTCTGGTGCACCTTTAGCTGGGCCGTCATCTATTGGGATACCCTGATCACCAATTTTAACTAAATTACTTGGTGAAACACTAGAATTTAAAGTTTTCCCTTTCAATGACTGCGAAATCTCAAGAAGCAAAAATTGAATGAAATTTAGGATGGTTCATGTGTGTGCAGTTAATTGAAATAGGTACAAAACAAATATAAGGTGGTTCACAAGCAAATGATGACGCCAAATTACATTTGATAGATATGAAGACTTGGTTATTTCTTGAATAAGAACACAATTCAAACACTCAGAAATTACCCTACATCTAAGACATTCTGGAATTTAGATATCATTCTTTTTAAAAAAATAGGAATTGTAAAGAAATGTTCAAAAATATGGTAATGGAGAAAACAAATGCAGGTAAAAGAGAAAAGCGGGGCTAAAGCCGTTATCATTTCAAAGTTATTTAAGATATTTCTTAAACGTTTAATGAATTCTAGCAAATGTATATGAGTACATATAGGACCGACAATAAAATGTTTGTATTAACAGAAAAATTTATGCAAACCTGTAATTTATTGCATTCGAAGACACAACAATGCTTCTTGTTGAAAATCATAAAGTGGGCGAGAATCTTGCAGCTTATATGAAGATACAAGTCCTAAGCAGTGACACATACCATCCTAAATAAAATACGATGCATGGCTAGCTTACAAACCTCAGGAGGATCAAATTTGGCTCCAAGGTTGCTGAGCTTGGCATGGGCCTCAGCATAATCTTTGAAAAATGCATCCTGATCTTCAGCATATTTCTCAGCATATACCTGCAGTATACATAAAAATTTTACATCTACATAGTTCAACAATATGCAAGATAACTTCTCTTAAAGTTGAAGGCACTCTCTTTCACCTTAAATGATGGATCTTCAAAAAGAGCAGCATCTGTTGGCAAAACCAGTAAATCTTCATCCCTTCTTTCTTTGATATCCTATATCAACCAATCAAAATCAATGAAGAAAAATCGTCACGTTTTTCTTTTGTAATAAAATTACACACCTTGAAGTAGGAATTATCAAACTTCAGCCATTGCGCTGTCCAAGACTGTCCTCCTGGTGCTCCTGGTCCATCTTTCTGTCATGCAAAAAATATAGTTGTCAAATTCTCCAAAATGATTGCACATGATGATTTGGTGACACAAATTATCAATTTATCACGTTGTTGTGCCAATGCAAAAAGAATAAAAAGGCTAATGTTCGCAAGTGTCTAAAAAATTGAAAAATATACCCAAGGAAGAGGGCTCAACTCCTACTGAGAAAACTACACACCATGCCCGAGATTCTACTTTTAAGGACAAAAAAAGGAGTCTTCACGCCTTCAAGAGGCTCCTTATATCAACAATTGCCCCTCTCCAATGAGAAAGAAGCTCCTTCATGTTGGTTCAAAGCAAACAAGTGGACTCATCAATAAACCCCCATTCTTTAAGGTTGTCTTTAGTTATCGGCTTTACCCTAAGAGCATTCAAAGGATAAAACCATGTCTGGGGATGCATTTAGAGAACCAAATGAGTTTGTGCTAAGAGACAGAAAGATAGTGAATTCTTACGGCATTCCAAGTGCCAGTTTTAGGAGAAGGGGATATAACTCACTCAACTTTATCAGGACTAAAGGATGAGGATAAAAAGGAGTCCACAAATGGTCAAAAGTCATGTACACTGGTTGAAAATAATAGGAGACTTTCAAAGAAAGGGGAATATCAGTGTCCACGGCAAACCAAAAAGAAGTGAATGAACCATCCCCAATAGTGGATTTCAATAAAGGCTTATTATGCAGGTCTGAAATCAAGGGTCTTTCTCCAACTATATGAACAATCAGAGGGTATGGTCATAGAACAAAACAAATTGTTCTTGATAATGAACTTATAACTCCATTTGACCCAGAGAGAATCCTTCTTCGAGCATATATTCCAAATATGTCTCATCAAAGAAGTTTGGTTCCAATCAGCAATCTTCCCTATACCCAGTCCCTGCAATTCTAGCCAATATTGTTCCTAAACAAATGGTGCAAGAATTTGCTAAGTAGGTTTTGTTGGGTTTAGTTTGTTGGCTTACTGTTGTTGATAAGACATCTATTGAATACAACACGTGTGTTCCTTTCATTTGAAATCTAGCACTAGCATAGTATCTCTGAATTTCGACAGCAACGGCGTAAGGATTTTCTTAGTGACACCGGTGGTAGAGATCAAGTTCGTGGGAGCTTGTGCAGACTTTCAAAGTTAGGTTAGGTTATATTGAGAGGTTAGTAATTCCTATTCGTCTGTAATCCTGTAATTTTTTATTCAATAAGTAATAAAGTATGTTGGCAGGTCATGGTTTTCATCCCGTGAGACAATGTCTCCTACGGTTTCCACATAAAAATTGATGCGTACGTGTCTCTTTATTTTTGATTGGATGCGATATGTTCTTAATATCTTGAATTCAATTCATTAAGGTTTAGATAATTTTGGAATTGGAACATTATTTAATAATTTAGCCTATTCACCCTCTCTACGCAAATCCATCACCAACTTCCGATTTCTCACATTACAAAAAATTTACGTTCCAATTAAAACAAATGAGCTGAAGCAAAAGTTTATTTCGCATGGCACACTTTGTATCATTTGAACTTCTTTCCCACTTCCACACCCAAAACTGTTGTTGGCACCTGTTATTTGTGCCAACACAGCACATGTTTTGGTATGAACAATCCAAATTGGAAGCATGACCCTTTGGATGTGAATGTAGAAGAACAGGAACCTCAAATACAAAAGTGAAGAAGGAGCTCCTGCTTTCCACTTGAAAGGCATACAAAAATCCCTTCCACAACAGTCCATTTCATTTAAGTTCTCTTAAGATAAGTTGTTAAACAATGACAACTTCATATTACACAGATTATATGCCATATAAAGGGTTTGAATACATTAAAAGGTAAGTCCTATCTTCTATTGATCAGCTTCCCCTCCTCCTCACTGAGGCAATAAATCGTTGGTTCTTCACCTACATGAGGTTTAATAAGCACAGTAACATTGCCATGGGATGGGAAACACTAAACATCGACCATACAAATGATTTTGTAACAGACGTATGACAACAATAATAAGATACAGAAAACAAACTTACGACTACATTAGCAGATTATCTGTACTAAGTAACTACCCTAAGGTAAAGAGTCCATTGACACTTTCCAACTCCAAGTTGCTATGCATCGCATGCTATTCAACTTACTCTTCATTCGAGGAATTATATGAAGTTGAGTAAGTACCGTGTACTTCGTCTCTGGCTTGCCCCAACCACTGCGTTCTGGTCTGGACCTTCCCAGAGTGTGCGCACCAGAGAGAGCAACAATTTCCTGCAAGCCAAGCAGCTCAATAATACACAAGGCAGAAATTAACATGGCATCTGATGTTCAACTAATACTTTGACAAATATAACCTTGTCATTCAATCCCATTCTGTAGAAAACATCACGCAGATGAGCAGCAGGAGTAGGGGGGCCCGCATCTAAAAATGTCATTAGAAATTAAAAAGTCAGTCTCCAAATCTAAAGCAGAACCAAGCTTGATGAACATGAGATAGCAAGAAGGATCACTTCGCATTTGATGATTACAGTAAAAAATTCAGCAACATAACAGAAGTAAACAGAACTGGATTATTTTTTTTCAGAACCCCATACGTTATCAGCAGAAACCTAGCATATGAAAGTCAAAAACTTGTTCCCAAAATATCAAACAGCATGTCCTACTATTGCTTAAAGGTACACCACTAGAAGGCATTATCCTCTCTAAATGGCCATCAAAAAGAAAAAAGTGTCGGAGCACCAGCCAGCCATAAACTTTGTAGAAAATCACAATAAGATGATTATCGACTATGGAATAGCATAAAAGAACTGTTATCAGAGTTTTCCACGTAAATAAAAGCATCACAAGACACACTACTATTATCTATACTATTAAAGGAATGCTCAAAATTTGGTCAAGTTGTGACGCCTGTCACAGTTACAATTTTCCCAAAAAACCTAAGCATTGATACTGCAGAAATCAGTTTTTCCACATTAACTAAAAGGGTAAATTAGTAAAGTCAATCACCTATTTTAGTAGCTGCAAGACCCCGTCTTGTCTTTCGGGTTTTCTATGTGAACGCCACGGCTCTCTCTCTAAATTCCTTTAGTCTATGTTCTTATCATTTCTTAAATTCTCTCTGAATTTTGCTTTTTTGGTGATACGAGCTTCAGTTTATATACACAAGGAGAGACTAGAGAGGCATAAAGACCTTTGTAAATTTTAAGAAGAAATAGATGCAAAAAAAAGCAAAGCTCCACAGCAATACTCAATTCCACTTAGTGGACAAACCATACATTTCAACAGTAATCTTTTTCTTTTTGTTTTTGTTTTGTACCTTTACTAACATCAGTAACATGCACGTTCATTATCATGGCTGATAACCAGGGATGGACCCACCGGGGACAACCGCCACCCCAAAATTTCTAAAAAATCCCAGTTGTTTAGAAGTATTACTACTAATATTTCTAAGTTATATAGGTTTGCCATCCCAAAGTTGATATTATATTATATTTCATATGCAAGTTCCAAATTCTATGTTTTGTATTTCCCCATATTAAAATCATGCGTCCGTCCCTATTCACAACCACTTTTTGAGATTTCATATAACGTGTGCGCCGGAGGCTAGCGTATTATGTATATATAATAAATAACAGTATTCTAAAAATCGGCCGCCTAGGCGCTAGCCCCCCTCCCCCGGCCGCCCAGAACTCCTAGGCCCCGCCTAGGCGCTGGACCCCCCCGCCACTTGCTTAATGTCTAGCGCTTTTTAGAAACCTAGTTTCTAATTTCTATGTATTTTAGAGGCCTAAATTGTCATTTCTATCTGCCTCTTAGTATTATTCAACATTAAACAGTTGAACTCTATGATTTTGATGTCATTTTTTTTGTTAGAATTTGATATTTGGTCATTTATTATTATTTTTAGTAAATATTAATTGTCTAAATAAATAAAATAATAATAAATAAAAAAAACGCCTAGACCCCGCCTAGGTGCTAGGCACCCCGGCCGCCCGCTTAACGCCTAACGTTTTTTAGAACATTGATAAATAATCAAGGTTACCAATAACATTGGCAGCTTCCATAATGGTAATGATGATGCTAACGCAGTTGCAAATGTATTGGCCGCAATGGAATGGTGGCATAAACTGGAGCTTTATTTTGGCGGGGTTCAAATTGGTTTATGGTGGGTTTTATTTAGGATTTTAAAATGGTCAAATATATGTATTAATTTTCACAAAAGTTTTAAGTCACTATCAAGATTTTTCCTTTTGTTGGAGGAATTTAAATTTCTTTACTTTGCTCATTATATTTATTGTAAATTCTCCCTTGAGATGAAACAAAAATCATGAAGCATTGTTTAAATAATGATAAGACTTATAATTCATAGACAAAAGTTTGTAATACAAGATGCCAACATACTAATAGTCTAGTACAAACCTACGTAACAGTGATATCCAAGGATTGTTTTAGTAGTTAAATATCAAGGAATCTAGTGAGAAAATAATGAATTTTTGCCAGTTAAACTACACTCGTCAAACTTGAACAACTAAAATTTGTATATCTTCAATATTCAACATTCAAAGCATGTAAATCGGTAGATATAATAATTTGTTGTAAATTATTTGTCCCTTTCATGTATATAAAATCTGCTGAAGCATAATGGTTTTAATGTATGCAATAACACTGTAATGGCGCTTTAGCAGCCGGTGACGTAACTGATAGTGGTAACCACCAGCACCATTACACAACAGCATTAAGCAACTGTTGCGAATGATTTTTAAAACCTTAATTTAAAGTTGAGCCTCTTCATTGGGAGAGAGCAAACTAAGTTATTGAGGTGTCCGTTTGGGGACAAGACAAAATTAAACATGTACGATTAGGAAAACATAATCTCATCTTAAAGCCGTGGAAAGTTCCCACTCAAATGTCATGCAGCTTATTTCTGATAGGTTCACATTGAATCTGAATCCCTTTTCCAAGTTCTTAACCTTGGTAACCATGTCCTGTTTAACTGCTTGTGTAAATGAGTTGTCGTATGGCAAGAGGGGAAAGTCAATGTCATGGTTTTAACGTGTCATATTGTACTTAATATGTCCATAAATTGAAATAAAAAATGGGTCACAAATACGTATAACAAATTCATACATTGGTCATTTTGATGCTATCTTACCAGGAAGCCTGCCTTCTTCTGGACATTGCTCAGGGCCCGAGATATCAACTCTTCCATACTTCATCGGAATTTTGGGCCCACCAGCCTCCTGTTTTTTCCAGAGAATTAAACAATGAAATCAGCTTCTTAATACAACTAAGATATCAATATCTGAATTGGTTTTCTTGTTCACATTAACTCCACACTACTAAAACTAACCTCGATAGCAGTAGCACTAGCCAATTGGAACAAATCAGCATATGTCACACCAGAATATTTATCTTTGATAGGCTGGATAAGTTTCAGTGCATTTAAAAGACCTGAATCACCAGGTTATGAGGCACAATTACTACAAACAAGCAATAAAGGTTTTGAAAAATGTAGACAATTACCGGCATTGGCTGCATGTTTCAGCTCAACTTCAAACCTTAGACTTCCATTAGCTCCACCTTTTTGCGGCCATTCCTCAATGTCCTTGTTGTAAGTACCTGCATCATGCCATCCAAGACGCACCTGTATCAACAAAAATAAATAAATTTAATAGTTGCAACTGTCTTATGAAATCTGTTTCCGTATGAAACTAGACACGTGAATAGATAAATCTTAATGTCCCAAAAAATTGTTTAGCCTACTCAAGCTATTGGGCTAGAGGCGACAACTGCTTCATGCCTATACTATGTAATCAGTGTCAAAATATTGTTTCTCAAGGCCATAGCAGATGTTTAAGTTACCAAATATTGTTTCTATAGTTATAGTGCTATCTACCCACAGCACCATGATTATAAGTATGATTAGACAAGAAATATAAAATTGTCCAAAAATTTGACCAATTCAAAAGGTTGTATGAGTAATAAGTTACATGTGTGATTGATCGTATCTGAATTATTATACAGTAGGCAAAAGGTCCAAGTACAATCATCATCAAAGTATAAAATGTGAGCAAATATGACTTCTCCTAATTTAATTAAAGAAAGTTTGGATAAAGATAGCATAGACACACTTTAAAGAAATGAAACAGGTAGACAGAAGTCTAAAAACTAGGTCGCAAACAATTTGTGGATGGGGACGCAAAGGTAAATATTTAAGATGCACAAGCAAACCGTACAGGGCATAACAGAAATACAGAACAAATATAAAGTTTTGGTTGACTTGTTTAAATTTCTATATCAACAATTGCATGACAAGGAAGATGGAATTCAACAACTATCACATGCATAAAGTTTTAAATTTGTAATTCCTGCAATTACTTTACCACATACTATCTTCTTTTATGACTATATTCTTTTCCTTTTCTAAAAACTGTCCATTCATGTTTGGTTTGAGTATAAAGCTAGTTGTCTTGGTAAAGATTTTTGACAATATGCATATCATCCAACAAGCTTCTCCGCATCTCGAGGAGTGTTGTTATGACACAGTTTGGGCACAAAATGGCTCCCATAGAATATTACGTATCAATTGATATATCCAGATTTCAAGACCTCAATTTTTCAATTTATACATTTTCTCAATATCAATCAACGCACCCGTGTTTTTAAGGTTGCAATACATTGAAGAAAGCATCAATGAGTTAATCAGGAATGAAACTTATGTTTCTGCTATATTTTTTGTATATATTTGAACCAATAAGTGATTCTCTCAAGCACTGGCACCAAAATAGAACCGTATAACCTCATCCTCAATAAAGTTGTTTTGCAGATCTGTCTAACCCAACCAAAAGAAAAAGAAAAAACTAACGAAATAAAAAAAAGTCCGTCAATCGGTAATATGTACACATCTTATTTGGTTACACCCAGTTCTGAATCAGACGTAACCAAACCAAACCAAGCCATGCACTACAATCAATTAGGGTTAGCTGCATAAATCCTTTTTTGCCATTCCAAGTTGTCAATGGCTACATGTGTTGTTAAATTTAATAAACTCATATCCCATATCCTAGAGTAACAGGTTTACCCGTGTATAGAAAAGCATGGACCCTTGCCTATTTCCTTACTGTTTTGGACAGAACCACAGAAGAATTCAATTGTAAAAATCGAGCAACAAGTAACAACTGGATTCTCTCACTGGTCTTAGCTCTCGAAGAGATTGCTAAATCTAATTACCACTTTGATTTTTTATGTTTTCTATCTGCAAAACAAAAGAGGTACTTCTAAATTAAAGGAAATGTACTGATTTCAGGGGGAAAACTCCATAGATTAAGCACTAATACTGATAAGTAATAGAATAGATGATGAGCTTAACAGATGCTTAATTGTAGTAGTAACTAGTAAACAGGGCTAAATTGAGGAGAATTATAATCTTGATAACGATTTGGGTAAAGAATATGGTTACAACATAGTACAATGAGGTGAAGAGGATATTGATGTGATTTCAATTCTAAGAAGAAGAAGTATCTTATTTTTTATTGGAACTTAACTGTGATTGGAGAAATGAAAAATTAAGATATTACCGGAACATCCAAGTAAGAGATTCAGAAAATGCTACTAACAATACCAGAATTAGTATTCAACAAACATTACCGGAATGGTGAATTACAAACGAATTCTACAAATTAGTATTCAAATGAGATCATACAGGAAAGATTTACCAGAATCGGATGACAGAACGTAGTCTTAAGAAGCTCCTTTATATCTTCTCTGGCACTCTTCAGTTGATCTGGATCCGACGCAAAGCCCTTCGGTGAAGCAACCGTGCTGAAACTTTCACCCGTCGCACGAACAGGCGACCTACTCTGAAATCCAAAGGAACAAACACTTTTAGAAAGAGAAACACGCGCGTGCGCACAGAGAGAGAGAGAGAGAGAGAAATAACCTGGCGAAGGAAGACATGAGAGAGAAGAGGAGAAGATCGGAGGCATTTGAGAGAAGAAGAGGAGAGAGAGGTAAGAGAAAGAGTATGAGACGGAGAAGAGAGAGAGAGTCTGGCTTTGGTGGCGGAGGGGATGAGGCGAGAGGCGGCGCCGCTGAGAGAAGCCATTGAGGCGGATGAGAGAGAGAGGCGCTCGGCCATACGATCGTTCCCTCTCGCTCTTAAATCTCTGTAACTTTTGGGTTTGTCCGGAGACCCTAGCAGTGCAGTTCGTCCAATGAGTGACCGGACACGTATTTGGGCGTGTGTTTGTTGATAGGTTGGGTGAGATTTATATGGTGTCGATTTGTGTCTTTATCCCATCCCAAAGAGCCACACAAATGAAATTTATTATTTGTTTATGAGATGATTTTTACACTTCAGACGCAGTCCGAACTTTGTTCTCACATCACAAGCGAAACTTTCAAAAATATTTTTTATTTATTTTTCTTTCTATGGTCAAAAATGGGTATAATAAATAAAATTAATTAAATTGGAATCTTGGATATAGAGGTTTCTATGAGATGCATCTTATGGATTAACACTTTTTATACATAAATCACATTTATTGTGTAATAGACAAAAAATATCGAGATAATTATATTAATATTTTTTTTGCAAAATAATTTTGAAAATTGCATTCAGGTTTTTTCTATTTTATGAAAACATCACATTCAGAAAGTAGTTTAAACTATTTTCATATGAAGAATGGAAAAGATTATTTCCAACCTTTCATTGTTGCGTGCTTTTGAAATGAATTTTACTGGAATTTTTTTAATCTTCACTATTTGGTTTAATTTTTGAATTATTTTTGCATAGTAATTTTCAAAAAAAAACTTGTTTGGTTAATGGTTTTCGAAATTTATTTTCTGATAATTTTTCAAACAAAAGAACACTTTGTTTAGAAAAATATTAAAAAGATGTGACGTAAGACAATAATAAAATTAAAATCTTATGATCAATTAATATTAAAAAAATAGATAAATATAACAAGAATTGTAGAAAGAGAGGAAGAAATTCGACATCGCACCAAAATCAAAGATTGAGAGAAAAGAAAACACAAGCATTTTTCTTTTTATTTATAATCATAATCTTCCTACAAAGTATAATCAAAATCTTTTTAAATAGAGAAAATAACATAACCTTAAAATATTAAGCCAACAAAATAAAATAGGGCCAATGGACTTTACTGATCAAGCACAATAGGCAAAATATTCTAAAACAAAAAAAAGTCCTGATTAACTTAAAATAAAAAATAAAATTATAAAATACAATACATAATAAATAATTAAATGCATTTTTTACGTTCCACGTCAAGATGCCTTCAAAATCTAAACAAAAATATTTTTGCTAAGAAATGTGTAATATATGAAAATAAATTTTTAGAAACATTTTACAAAATTGGTTGTGAAAACTAAACCAAACAATAGAAAACAATGGAAGCCCCAAATGGTGGGCCCATAATAAAACACAACCTCTAGAGACTAGGAGAAGAAGCACAATATGCATGTTTGGAAGAGTTAATAAATAACAATTTCTATTTTTTTTTTTGTCTTGAAATATGTGTTAGAGTGTTTTGCACAATTTTTATTTTTGCTTATGAATTAAAAATAACTTACAAAAATTAAAATATTTTTTAACTTTTATTTTTAAATGAACAATTTTAACACGACTTCAACTAGACGAAACACCCCTAACTTCCCGGGCATGCAAGAATTCTACGCCTTATTAATGGACCAAACCTCAAGTTATTTGCCACCTTGAAAGAAGATCTTTTCAATGTTCATATGGGCCTTTTGGGCCAAGTTTATGCACTCAGACCCAATAAACATTGACAAAATCCTTATGTACTTCATATTTTGTCAACTTAATCTAAAAGTCAATATATACTTAAAGCTACTTATTCTGTCTCCCTGTCTTTGTTTTTGCTTGTTTCGCTATATTTTCTTAATTTTAAACCCTAACGCTCTGTTTGGTTTGAGAATTTGGTAAGGTAAATAGAAAAAGAAACGGAAAATGTTAAAAAAAATTCAACCGTCCCAAATCGTTGTATCCTTTAACTTTTTTTTTTTTTTTTCCATCCCCAAATCATTAATCCAAACACAAGCTAAGGCTTTGTTTGGAACTTTGGGGAAAGAAATGAAAAATAAGAAAAAATAATATTTTTTTCACTTCTTTTGTTTGGTTCCTAGTTTTAAAAAGAAAAGTAGTTTAATTAAAAAAAAATATTTAAATCATTATCCAAAATTGAGTCTCCATTATTAAAGATAACGGATTGGAATAGAAAATTTAAATTTGTAAGATGACATTGAAAATAAACATTTATTTTGAGTTATTTTACATTGGTATGCCAGAATAAAATATAAGGGTTCGTTACCATAACATCCATTTCATAGAAATGGTAATGAATAACTATTAAATTCCAGTAATTTAAAACACACCAAGAAGTGTTTTTATGCAAGTTCTGTTTTAATTACTCCTAAATGAATGCAACTTTTGAATTTTTGCTAAAGAAGTGTGGAGTCAAGATTCAAGTATATGACCGAATAAATTTACATCAAGACTTGTCGACTAATTTTTGGAAGCATGTAACTTTTTGGTGAACAACAAACCACACTAGCTTTGAGAGATGTTGGCAGCAAGAACCAGTTTCAAGACCTGATCAAATAGCAAAGAGGTAATGTCTGATTTGATTATCTTTCACACAAGTCTGGACCTTAAGGTTGTTTGGATTAAAAATTTAGTGAGAAAAAAAAATGAAGGGTAAAATTTGAGGAACTAAAAATCTCTCTAACTTTTTTATTTCCTTCTCAATTTTTCTTACTGAATCCTTGATCCAAATTAGTGATGTCAATTAGGTCGGCCTGACACGGGCACAATGTTAGATACTTGTATTAAAAGTCATGACTTTTTAATGGTGAAATTAGTATGTGACTTAATTATTTATTAATAAAGTTTATTATTCAATTTTGATGAGATTTTATATTGGCAATATTTGCATTAGTATTGTTATGCATACATGTCTTTTATTCTACATAGTAGATATTTTTATGTGTCATTAGCTCTTATAGAATATAAGTATTTGTAGTTCATAATCTTAGATGAAATTAGACACAGCATCGGTAGGATTGTGGCATAATATTTTAGCAGATCTGTTCTGATTGTGGAAAGCGGTTTAACTTCATCTCATTATGGTAATACACTTTGTGTTTGGGGAATATTATTTTTGTACAAGGTTTATAAGACAATTAGTATCCTGGTTGTTATGTTTATTTATGCTCTTAATCCTGATATAATTGTTTATGTTATTTTGATTTACTAAAAGGATGAATAATAAATATCTTTTATGGGTCGATAATCTCAGTAAATTGGATAACATATATTATTGAAGTAATCCACATCCTGATAAAAGGAATTGATAATATCTTTTTAAAAGGCTTATAAGTTTTGATTATATCAAACCATGCAGGTAAAATTTGAATTTGACATATTAAATAATTTAAGTGGAAAGGCTCAAGAAATTTAAGGATATTAATTAAATATAATAGTCAGTAATTATTTTAATCAATGGATATCCGAAATCTTTATGTGCGGAGGTAAATAAGCATTTGATAATAAAAAACTTGAAATATTATTTGAAATAGGGGCAGAAGTGTAATTATAATTCTTTAGTGGACTAAATTATAATTTATGAAATTATGATTCTAATTCAGGTTGGATTATGGTTCTTGGTTTCATAAGAATCTCATTTCTTATTGATTTTTTAGAGTCTCTGCTACAGCCTATAAATATGCAACGAGTCTCTCTATATGGTTATGTGTGCTTACACATTATTCCAGAAAATAGAAAAAGATTGGAAGCAAATGAATTTAGTGTTTAGAGCCCACACTCCTTTGGAGTTCGTGCATTAAAGGGGATATGGTAGAAGACCGTGAGAGTCTAAGTTTGATCAATAATTCAATTCTTTTTTCGAAAGCGTAATCAAACCATAGAGAGTTCACAGATATGATATCTTATTCTGCAGTTTAAGATCATACAGATAAAGGAAAAAAATTGTGTTCAATATATACACACTATCTTGAATCTCTAGGAATCTCAATTCCCAGCACACGGCACGTTAAATAGCTGGCACGGGCATGGTAATGGGCGGGGTCAGACCATTTTTTGGGGTACGACAAGGCACATGTACAATATTTTATGTGAGCAAATTTTAAATAATTTTAGATTTTTGACCCATTAAACTCATTCATAAAAAAAAATTATGTCACGACATTAGACACGAATGGACCGTGTTGGGCCTAGATTTTATCAAATGAGCTCGACACGAAGCACAATAATTACAAAAATAAATGAGCCGGACCAACACATCACAACTCATTTGACTCCTCTAATCGAAATGCAACCGAGGATATTGTAATATTTTATTATTTTTGGAGAAAACATAAATGGAAATTTGCATAAAAGGCCTTCGATTTAACCCTGGTTGCTAACTAAGCTTAGAATTTACAATTTTTTTGAGGAAAATTAAATTTGTCATAATCCCATTACATAAGTCCCCTACTTGGTTAGCTATAGGGAGTTTTTTTTTAAAAGCATAAGATTCATAACTTCATATTTTTTCCATATGAAAAGTACATATGATCCTTCGTTTTTAAATAATAGAACAATTCTACCCCTCAATGCACAACGTAAGAAGAAAATTCTTTCTTTATAATCTCTATCTATCTATACAAATCTGGTATGTTGTCGTCCTCTATCATGGACAAGCTCATCCCCACCGCTGTCAACAAGCTTGTCACCCATTACCACAATCCTATGCAGTGAAGTGTGAGAGTAGATTAGGACGCTGCTCATTCAAATCTATTGCTCGCGCGTGAAACTTGAGAACAAATCTAGAGTAAAGAAGTTAAGGTTGTGTGCTTCCTAGTTGCACTGTCGTAGGGCTATATAGACGCGGGTGGGAGTGTGTTGGATGGGTGAGTGACAATGGTTTCGAGAAGGGGAAGGGTTGGCGGTTGGCTAAGAATGGTGGAGGGGAGGGTGGCAATAGACTAAGCAGTGGGGAAAAGGAGAGAGGCTGGTCTCTAGACAACGATGAAGAAGATGACGATATTATTCACTGTCTGTCAAGATCTGTTAGGTTCTGTTGATAGAAATTGTTGGAGGGTCGGGATTGTTAGCCTCAAAAAAGGTTATGGGTTAATTGGCAGAAATTAAAATAATAGTTCTCATTTGTTATAAGGAAGAAAGTCTGGAATATCATTTGTGAATTTCCCCAATCAATGATATTGGCCCCCATCTTAATTTAGATCATACAACATAATTGATAATAGGATCAGGTTTTCCTAAACAGAGGTTAGAATTTTAGAATAAAGTTAGTAGATGTCCGCGTACATTGTACTCAACTCCGTATTCTAAATTGTTCCTTGTAAAGTATGTCGAGAAGATCATCTACTCAAAAAATCAAATTAATTAAAAATCGATAGTCACATGATTAAAAAATATTTGATTTAAAAAAATATCCGGTCTATATTGAAAATTATATAATATTAGTTCAATAAAAATAAGTTTATCATGTGACTATTTATACCCTATCAATTTAATTTTTTGCATTTATAATCATCTCACCCAGTAATATTTTCAGGGTCATGTTTCATGGTTTACAATGCCAACCTATAGCCAGATGAGGCTAAAAGGCCCTCAACTTTGTTCTTTCTATCAAAAAAGTGTACTTTGTAAATAGAAACTGAGGCCATATTGTTTCTATTTGTGAAACACATAACAACATGAAGTGGGTTTTGGTAAAATTATAACCACTCCATGGATTCATCTTTTTTAGTTGTATACTTTACTTATTCGTACTGAGCTTTTTCAGCCTTTTTCCTTTCCACTATATAAAGTGGCTTTTTGAACGATTTTACCCCTCTTGGAATTATCTTTTTATTTTAAAAAAGTGGTATCTTTTGTGGATAATCTTTGCTTGGTTCACTTTTCAAATTAAATTTGTAGAATACTTTTTTATAGATTATTTTTTAGAATAAAAACATTCATTATTTTAATATATTGTTCATTGTTTATTGAAAAAGATTTTTGAAAATTTGAAGACATCTTTTTAATAAATTTTTTAAAAAAAATTCTAAAAAACAAGATTTAAAAACTATCAACGTAGCAAACAATGAATGTTTGCGGGAACTTTTGATACCAATATTATGGCTCTATTTGGTAATGCTTAAAAAACGAGTATTTTTTAAGCTTGCTATCAAAAGGCTAAGATTTTTTAGTTTTTTTACTTTTGTGACTTTACTTTAGCTAAAACTAAGCAAAAAAATTAAATCTGATTGGCTTTTTTGCTTATTTTAAGCAAAAAAAATAAAAAAAATTAAAAAAAACTGGTGTCAAACAGAGTCTATACCGTGCATTTTATATAAACTTCCTTATGGAATCGTTCTTAATACTTTGCGGGAACTTCAAAACAACTAAAATGCATGAAATTTATAATAAACACTCGAGAAATTAATTGAAAACATAATAGCATCTTTACAGAATAGTTTTGGAAGGATTTGTAGCAAATATTTTTTTTTTTAAAAATAATCCCTCCAAACCTATTAAAAGTTGTCAGTTTGGGCCTTTTTTTTAGCTAATTTAACTACTTTGATTTTGTTCAAATTTAAAAAAAACAGTAAAAATAAAAAATTACCTTATTTATTAAGTAAAAATAATTTTTAATTTTTTGGCCAATAGCTAGAGTTGAAAAGTGTGACCTTCGTTTAAACATCAAACCCTTACCCCGTGTAAATAAAGTCAGACACTTTAATAAATTGTTGTAAGAAAATGTCTTCCTAGGACTGCCATAGCCAACAATGGTCAGAGAACCAATTCAAAATTTCAAATCTGTTTCGGACTTTTGCTACAAGGTTTGAATTTTTTGTTTTTGCAATGCAAACATAACTTCATTCACAAGTTTTGAATTGAGTCTTTCTGAGTTTTATATTAACCCCCGTACACATAAAACTTGTGGGACGTATTTAGATATCCGATTTATTACATAATTCAATCGTTGAGAACTATTAAATTATTTATTATATTCATTTATTTTTTACTCATTATTTTTTTTATTCAAACACAGCCCTAAATCATAATCTACAGGATTTATATCTTTAAATCATAATCAAACCGTTCTACTAAAAAACCGAACCAAATCGTTTGGTTTAGTTGGTTTTATAGTTTAATTGATTTTTTTGCTCCATAAATGTTAGACATATAACTTTGAAACACAACACTAACCACACTCTCTTTATAATTCAAAGATATCTAAAAGTATTCTTTTTAGTTATTTGCATGCCTTTAACTAGATTATTTCCATTTTCAGGGAACTTACTTTCAACTGGTTTATATACATACATACATACATATATATATATACACACACACATATATACATATATATATATATATGTGTGTGTGAAAAACTACTATTAATTATGTTTTTAGTTGTTTTTTTTAAATATTATTCTTTTAAATTTCTTAATTCTTCTAATAAAGATGAATCGTTTTTTCCCCCTAAAATTATTGTTGAGAGCAAACACATCCATTGTTTCTATATTACATATTTTTTAATAAATATAATTTTTGAAAATATTAAAGGTATAAAGCTAGTGATTTATATACACTCCATAGACTATAAGGATATTTGAGTAAATTTATCTTAATAAATAAAAATATATAATTAAAATAAAGAGAGTGTATAAATCATTAGGTAAACTATACTTTCAATGTTTTAAAAAAAATGCGTTCTTTCCAAAACAAAATTCTAAAAACAAATTTTTAAAATCCTTGAACAAAATAATTTTTTTTGGGAAGTGTTAATATTGTGAAACAACCAAACAGGGTAATGGCGCGTGTGCGTAGCTGACGCGAGCGACAGAACAATGACATGGCGTACACACCACGTGTGAACAACCCCTCGGTGTGACCAAACACGAGATTTCTCCCTCATGCTGACGCAAACCCTATTTGGTGGGACCCTACTACTTTTGACCATTTGTCAATAGTCAGCAATTGCGATTGTCTGCATGCATCCTTATTGTCAAACTTCTACACTTCCGTTATCATTATATGTCTGCCACGTGGATAAAAAGTCGCGCACAAGAATTTGATAAGTTTTTTTTTAAAAAATAATTTGGTTAAAATATGAAAAGTAAGTAAAAAAATCATTTTTTCTTATTTGGAATTATTAAAAATTCTTCTACTTTTTTAGCTATTAAACATTAGTAAAAAGGAGATGTGTCAAACGAATTGAAACAACACATTTTTATTTTGTTTTATGTTGTGTTGTGCTCATTTGATAAAAGCCTAGGTCCGGCACGGTTCATTGGCATGGTTAATTCTTATCATACTTAATTGTGCTTGTGTCGCGGCATAATTATTTTTTTAAAAATGAGTTTAATGTCTTAAGAATTTTTAAATCATTTAAGATTTTTTAACATAAACACGTCGTGCAGTGCCCATGCCTTATCGTGCCTGTATCCAAAAAAAAGTGGTCCGACCCGGCCCATCATGGTGCCGTGTCCTGCCCATTATAATCGTGTAGTTACAAAAATTTAACATGTCATGCCCGCCCGTTTGACATTTCTAGTAAAAAATTAACTAGTGTTTACTAAAAAAATTTGGCCAAATAGGTCTTGAAAAATCATGCTAAAAAATTATCCATCCAAACAAAAAAACAAGCTAAACAGATCAAAAAATTGCCTTTTGTTTTAGCCAACATACAACTAAAAAAACTAGATCAAATGAGGTTTAATTCTAGGTACAAACTTTATATTTTGCTAAATTTTATGTACAAGTAGAATCAGAGATTAATCCAAATGGGTGGCTGGTAGCGATCGACATCCTAAAATTTATAAAAAAATCAAAGATCTTTGTAGTAATTACTGCGAATATTTTAAAACTATATAGATTCGTTACTCTAATATAAAAATTAGTATGTATTTCATGCTTAAATTATTAATTACGTACTTTTTACGTATGCTCACCCCCTCCAAAGTTAAAATCATGCTTCGATTTTTATAATATAATCATTTGGAAAGATTTTAAATAACTATAATTCAAAATCAACAAAAGCTCTAAATATATAGGTCATATTATTAATGGGATGATGCCAAATTCATTATTTCAAATCCACAACCCAAAACACAACCTAATTGTATGTATCAAAAATAAGTCTGATGAAGACTATCTCCCCTCTCCCCCCCCAAAAAAAAAAAAAAAGTATGATGAAAATTTATACTT
>CM018908.1:12525389-12537889 GCA_009663005.1 Actinidia chinensis | reverse complement strand
GAGAGAGAAAGAGGACGATCGGATCGGTGCAACCTCGATGATTGGATGACCGCGGCTATAGGAAGGCGACCACAGTCGCAGCGGCTTCGCGATTACGCCACCCCTTCTATGTCTCTGTCTCTCTCTCTCAGAGAGCTAGGGCTTAGGTAGGGTTTTGTTAAGGAGGAGAGGGAAGGGGGAGGGGCTGAGCAAGGTGGATGCTAGTGGCAGCAATAGAAGATTGAGGGAACAGATCTGGGGGCTTATTTTAGGAATTGGAATTGGGGCTTAGGGTTAGGGATTTGTTTTTTTATTTTTAAAATGGAATGGGATCTGGATCTTAATCTTAGGAATTGAATTTGGGCCTGCGTGGCCCTATGCGGCGAATTTCGTTAATAAAATGGATGGAGTTAATAATTGATGTTGATTGCAAGTAATTCAATAGGTTAAGGGTTAAAATAGAAAAATATTTAATTTAAGGGCCAAAGTGGAAATCAATCAATACTTTAAGAGAGAAAAGTATAGTTTACCCTAAAATTTGTAAAACAGGAGTAATTGTCTTTCAAAAATAATTGAAATGACTGAACGGTCATCGTACGGAAAGGAACGGACACATTTTATTGTGTTAGTAAGTAGGGTATTTTCGTCAGAGAAGGAAAATCAAAAACCCAAGCCGTTGCTACGTGACCATCATGCTGGCGGAGCAGGCCAACAAACAAACACCGGAGTCAAGAGAGAGAGAGAGAAAAACAAGGTTAGAGAGAGAACTCACCAGTGATCACTGCAATGATTCTTGATGATGATGGCAATGGAGGTAATAATGACTGCTGTCCGGTACCCCCACCCACGGCGGGTTCCACGAGCTTTCTCTCTCCAAACTCCCTCTCTCTCTCTCTCCTCTTGAAAGCCTGATCTCTGACACCACCCACAAACACGCTCTGAAACGAAATGAAACAAAACAATAGAAATTAATTACTAGCAAACAAACAAATAATCCCCAAAGTTCAAAGCGCTTCAAAAGAGAGACTCTTCTCCAACATCACACACATCTCGAAATCAATTGTTTATTCGTTTTTATTTTCCCCAAAACAAAAAAAATCCGCAAATACCAAACTCTCATACACACTCTCCTCTCCTCTCTATATCTCTAGATTCATCGATTCAAAGAACTGTCCGTCGCATGGACGGTAACGAGTCAATTTCATTTAATTCAACGGTCAGATTTCGCTGCTTCCAAATCTCTCTGCGTATCTTACTGTATCTAATTTGGAAATTCCAAATTTAGAGTTCTATCGTTTTCTTCCAATATAGTAACAATTTGCGATTACATACACAACACACGATTAGATATATGTTTGTGTTTCGCTTTCTATGATCTGGTGCTTGTATAACTCTTCTTCACAATGCTTTCGATTGTTGAACAATTTGTCTGGAGATGAATGAATTCGCATGGGTTTGCACTAGGGTTTTGCTTTGTGATTTGATATGGGCTGCGGAGGCTCAAAGGCTGACGACTTGCCTTTAGTGATCCGCTGTAGAGAGAGAAAGGGGCTGATCAAGGCCGCCGCGGACCACCGGTACGCGCTTGCCGCCGCACACGTGGCCTACTTCCATTCGCTGAAGGAGGTCGGCGACGCTCTTCGCCGATTCGTTGACGAAGAGCTCGTAATCGCCTCTCCTTCTTCTTCCCCTGTACTCACATTACCCTCCGACGAAGACAAAACCAAGAAGAACAAGAGTATTCACAATAATTCGTCTTCTTCGACCTCGCTATCACACTCCGGTTCGGGTTCTCACATTCACTTGTCAGAGGACGAGCACGATGGTGATGGGTCGCACTTGCATCTGTCTTCGGGTTCGGATTCTGAACCGGGTTCATCATCACCGACTCATATTCATACACATCGTAGTCCAGAAATTGAATTTGAAGAACCACCTTCGCATTCCTCACAACCCGGTTGGGGGCCTTACGGGTTTAACCCGAATCTTCAAACGGGTTGGGGGCCATATGGAGTGTACCCACCAGCCCAAACAGCTTGGGGTTCCTATGGAGTGATGAACTCACCTCCTCGTACAGATTGGGGTCAGTTTGGCGCGAATTCAAGTACTCAAACGTATTATATGAAGAAATCTTCGCCGCAGATTCAGTCAGTGATTTATGATCCGAGGTCTCCTGAGTCATCTTACGCACATATGAACTCATATTCAAGTAACCCATATGAAAATTCAGGTTTTTTTGGGTACCCGATGCAGTCGCCGCCGCGTGAGCCTCAGAATCAGCAGCGGAGTCCACCTCCGGCTGGTCCGCCTCCTCCTCCTTCGCCTAAGGTATCTGCTTGGGACTTTTTCAACCCCTTTGATATGTATGATAGTGGTTATAATGGTTATTATTCTCATGGGAAATATGGGTATGGGTCGGTTGGTAGTAGTCCTGATTCGAATGAAGTGAGAGAGAGGGAGGGGATTCCTGATTTGGAAGATGAAACAGAGCCTGAAGGATATAAAGAAGTTCACAAGGAGAAGGGGAAGTTGAATGAGGACATTAAGAATGATTCAGGGGAGGGAAGTTTTAGGGCAGTGCCATCACAAAAACACAGTGGTGAGAGAAGTTCAAGGGCTGTGCCTTCGCAAAACGAGAGAAGTGGGGGAAGTTCAGAGACAGTGCCATCACATGGTAGTAGTGAGGGCACAAGGGGTGTTCCTTCACAGAGCAATGATGGGACTTCAAGGGAAGTACCATCACAATATTATGAGGCACCACATTCAGTTGATATGAAAGCGGAAAAGAGCAGTCCCGACACAATCGTATCAAAAAGCACAGAAGATGGGTCTGCGAGGAAGAAAGGGGTGACTTTTGAGGTGGATGTGGCATCAACTCATGATACTGAATCCTCAAAGTTAAGTAGCTTGACAGCATTATCTGCTCATGGCACAAGAGACCTTCAGGAGGTAGTTGCTGAAATAAGAGACGACTTTGCGACTGCTTCTAGCTACGGCAAGGAGGTTGCTATGTTGCTTGAGGTGGGCAAGCTGCCTTATCAGCCTAGGTTCACTTTGCTTAAAGGTAATATCTCATTACTGTTGATTTGTTTGAATTTCCCTAGAGTATCTTTTGTGACTTGTATTTCATAATTTTCTTCTACATGTCAGTTAAACTCCTCAAGACTAAAAGTTACTATTGGCTGAAATTTTGCACGCAAATGTTTGTCCTCTACTATGTTATCAGGATATGCCAATTTAGGTATTGGAGTCCACGTTCCAACACATGGTACACTTGCGTTCCAAAACCCAAGCGATCCCCAAAGTTTTCCTTACTTATATCCTTAGCGTATTCCTTAGAAGAAAAAATATTAATTATGATAGCAAGAGAAAAATGTAAAGAAGTTTGTTCCTAATACCCCTAGAAATGTGTTTCACATATATAATTCGAAGAGAGTATTACTCTGCTTCATTAAGTTTTAATAGCTTTTTATCACTTGATAGAAGCATATTCTAACCTAGTAATTTATAGAAACCTACCCATAATGTACCACAATTTAGGATATTTGCCATACCACAATCTAGGGCATTTGGCATACTGCGTTCCTACTCCCAATCCTCGGTTCCAATAGGTCCCTTATGATAGTAGTTTGAGAAAATTATTGTACAGTGAAGCTGAAGATCTCTATTTCACTAATATTGCCATGAATGATTGGAACAAAGACATTTATGATCTTCATAACTGATTGGCTAAGTAGCAGATAAAGTTAGGTGAGGTGTAATAAGAATGCTATAGCAAACTAACAAAGCTTACAAACATTTCCTACTTTATCATTCTATTGGTTCTCATCTTAAATACCAAAGTTTCATCCCTTGCTGAGTAAGAAAAGTTTATTAGTTTGTGTGGAATATTTCCGCAAGAAATGCACCTTGGATGCAGATTACAGTAGCTATTTGGGTGCATTTGTGCATCTAGTTGCTAGTGGGGTTAAAAGACCAGCTGGAGTGCGCTTGAAACATGGTACCTAGTGCTATTGCTTGTCGTGTTGATCTTATTTTACAAGATAATATATATACAAGGCATTTGGATTGTTAGGATCGTAGCTAGTGGTCATTGGAGTCAAAGATTATGTAGTGTGATCGAATTCCTTTTCTTCTGTAAAATGGAATATTATTCTGGATGAGCAATGAAGAAATGTGTGATAAACCACATTCATGTACTCTAGTACTTATCTCACTTAACTACTTCATAAGCTACTTCTTTAACTCTTCCATGGCTATTTTTTATTATGTTTTATTTCTCTTTTTATTTCTCAATTCTGAAGTTTCTTATCTGCATTTTAAAATTATCTTTAGTGAACATCTGCCACTTGCTTTCTTGTACTGCTGTGTTTTTCTTGAACCTTGATGTACACTAACTTGTACAAGCAAACGGTATGGAAATTCTGTAGGAAATCTTTTATGTTTATGCCCCCAGGAATTTCGTAAGCAATATCTGACTTTCTTTTTGGGTAAATGGAATGCTTTAGGGAATTGAAACTCCTGAACATCGTAAATGAAAATAAGTTAAAGATTACATTCTTGAGTTGAATAAAAAGGTGACAGAGTGCATGAGGACTTCGCTGAAAATAGCCTGAAATGCAGTCTGTGACTTGAACCTTTGCCACCAGGGATGTTAACTGAAAGCCTTACCCTTGGACCAATAACTAAAATGAGCAATTGTAGATCACAATTAATTTAATTTATCTAATTCATGATTTTGATTGGAATACTGGTTATCTCACTAATTAAACTTATTTGTGCGAAGGATAAAATATTCTCCATAAAACAAGTAAAATTAGCATTGGTAGTTGCATCTAAACTTATTTGTCTCTGTTCAGTGAAGATATTGTCTCCACAAATGAAATTAGTTGTGGTGCTTTATTAGGATTATTGTGTCTTCATGCAGTGATATTATCCAGGCTGTGTATGAAAGCATAAAACAAGTAAAATTAGCATTGGTAGTTGCATCTAAACTTATTTGTCTCTGTTCAGTGAAGATATTGTCTCCACAAATGAAATTAGTTGCGGTGCTTTATTAGGATTATTGTGTCTTCATGCAGTGATATTATCCAGGCTGTGTATGAAAGCACCTTCCGTGTCATCTTCAAGCCCACCACCTGGGCAATCAGTAAGAGTAGCCGGTAGCACAATAAAGCTAGCAAAATCATACTATGGGGATTCAGGGAATAACACTAATATGAAGCCTGGCAATCTTTCATCTATTTTGGAGAAACTGTATGCATGGGAGAAGAAACTATACAAGGAAGTTAAGGTAATACTCCGGTTTACTGGGTAAGACTTGTAACTTGTAAGTGTTCTATATGTTCTTGATATGTGCAACTGTATTGATTGCCTGCAAGGTAAACATCTGTTTCTGTATGGATTTGCTATGTTTTCATGTGACAAATGTATTTTGAGTTGCTATATTTTAGTGTGTTCTTTCTAGTTCAGATTTCTTTATAAAGCATCGTTGTGGAATCTGTGTGTAGGGACTGCCCTAATAATTCTGTAGAGTCCTTCAGTTGATGCAATAATGACTTCCTTGCTTGGTTACAGCTATGGGCATGAATATGATTTTATTGTGGCTGGCAATCTAATTCTAGAAGTAGTCTCTTCTGAATTTGTTAACCATTGGATTCCTCTTGTAAAGTGTGAGCTTATATAGCATTGTAATCGTACTAGTAGTATATTGGCTTACTATCTGCTTCATCGTTTCTTATCTAAACTACGTGCCAATAAAAAGTAAAACAGAAAAGAAAATCCCAAAGTTTACGAGACACAGAAAGGGCGAGGGGGAGAGGAATGTGCTGCAGCTGCTGCCTCTGATTTTTCGAGCCCTTAGTTTTCCCCATCTTCTTTTGCCCGCTCATACCATTGAGCAGGCTTTTGATTTTGTTATTGAATCAAGTTCAGTTAGCATTACTGCAATATGTGTATAGGGTTTAAATTTGGTTTATTTTTCATTGAATTATTCCACTTGTTTTATTCAATTTCTAATGAGCATATTCATGGGTATCATCAAATACTCGATTCTAATATGGGTGAGTAGGCAATCCTCCATATATTTACAAATAGAATCTTTTGTCAGGTTGTAATCAGTTGATGCATGTTTCAAAAGTCATACGTAAAGAGCTTTTTACATGTCCAAATCTTGAGAAATCAATTAATCAGTAACTTCTCAATGAGTTGCAAAATATCTAAAATCTTCTACACTCTGAAGGCCACTTCTTGAAAAACATGAAAGTTTGTTGTGAACAAAAATGGACTGGATTATTCTGACTTATCAATTAACTTCAATTTCAGCATGTTATAATCCACCTAAATATCAGGTGCAATACGACTTTAATTAGTTAAAAATTTAAAAAATAAGTAAAAATATCAACTGTTTGTGGTTGTATTATTGCACATGGATTATAGTTATCTGATGCACAACCACCCTTTTTTTTAAAATTTAATTTACTATGTAAACAGTAGATGAACTTTCAAGGTTTTATTGATTCAGTACCTTTATAATACTCTTTTCCCTTTTTTACTGCATTGTTTAAACTAAGTTTCATCCCACACTTAAAAGAATCAATAGTAATTTATTTACTAAGTTTTGAAAACTGATTGGTTTCTTATTCAATTATATTGAGATAAAATTATTTGTTGCCCTGTTGCTCTGATTTTGAAGTATGAAAATTCTAAACTTTTTGGAACTAAACAATTGGTTTCTGACACGAACATCAAGGTGCGTAGATAGGACCAGATTTTTTTACTATGTTAAGCTATTGAACTGTTAGAAGAAGATCAGAAGTACATTAGCAAGCAAGACTGTGAAGCAACCCAAACAATAAATATAAGAACCAACTTTTGCAGCATATTGGTATAGAAGACCTACTGGAGTATAAGGTTAGAGGTTTGTGGAGGGTAAATACATTCTGGACGCCCTAATTATTTTCATTTTTTTCAGCAATTAGATTTTCTTACGAAAACAAGTTTTATTTAATGAGAAAAGGAGTAGTACTAGCATAGAGAAGGAAATGCACAAATGTTTGGAAGTCGTTTTGGACGTGTTCATAACTGACCTTAGACCTTGGTCGTGATCCTATATTTATTAAAATTAGCTTGATTACATTTTTTTTTCAAAAATAAAATTGCCATTATGGGTTAATTTATTTCGTATTACCTGTTCCAATAGCATCCTGCTATTTTTTTTTATGTGGTTTCATTTATTTAGGATGAAGAAAGACTTCGAGTTATCTATGAAAAGCAGTGCAAGAGGCTGAAAAATTTGGATGACCGAGGAGCCGAGTCTAGCAAGATTGATGCTACTCAGGCTTCAATAAGGAAGTTGCTGACAAAACTTAACGTATGCATCAAAGCTGTTGATGTTATATCAAGAAGGATACACAAATTGAGGGACGAGGAGTTGCAGCCATTAGTCACTGAGTTAATTTATGGGTATGAACATGTTTCTTCAGTTCGTTTGGATCATGCTCTTAATGATTCCTTTTGATATGCTTATCTATAAATTAACTACACCTTGTGCAATACTTTTGTGTCATTGAAAGTGTTATATATTATTGTGGTGCATGACAATATTGGTTTTTTGACTAGTAAAGAAAATACAAATTAGGGTGTGTAAAAGTGTGAAAACTTGATGATATGCATAGGACACAAAATGGTCAATCTGAAATGCCGTGTTGTCGGTTGGACTCCTAGAGGAAATACTGATAGGAAATAGGACTCATTGAGAAACTACAGGTACAATGCAAATGTACAAGAGAGAAGCTAATATGAAGATTTCGTCACATAGAAAGTTATGGCCTTGTCTGATGCTGTATTTATTTTTTGTCCCTTCTTACTTTTTTTATTTGAATTTGAAAATAAACAGTGGAAATTCTGGAAAAATATCATTCTGGAATTTACTGGATTTTAGTAAATTAACATAAGCAATTTAACATGGTTTTCTGAAAATAGGCGGTTTTCAGGAAATTTTATTGGAAAACAATGTCTTGTAAAAACTATCGCTAGTTATAAAATTCGTGGTTTTTACTGTTATATTATTATTATTATTTTCTGTTTTGAAGGACAGAAATTGGTTTTCAAATACAATACCAAATAAGCACAAATTGTACAGCCTTTGAAGTCCTTCGCTGTCTTAGACGCGTATTATAAAAATTCATGAATTTTCTCTTTAAATAAATGTTATGTCATTTTTGGTACATGGACGAGAAATGTAAACTGACACTGCTAGACATCATAACATCAGAAAGCACCATGATAATTAGACTACGGCAATTGATAGCCCTTAGGTGAATAGGGCTACCTTAATATCCTGAAAATAAAGCAGAGGACCCAACATATCAAATGTCCAGATAAGATGATGTTGCACCTTTAGTAATAGCAGCGATGTCGAAACTAGTGATAGTCATATCATCCACATATAATAAGAGTAGACAGAAACCGCTTATACCATGCACGATGAATACTATTTCAACCCATAAAGTGCACATCACAAATGATAGCCATAACCAAGGGATGAGAGACTCCCTGAGGAGGACACATATAAACCTCTTCATTAAGAGGCTGATTAAAGAAGGGCATTCTTGACATCCAGTTGAAAAAAGAGACCACTGCTGGACTGCAACAGTAGAAATCAAGGTAGGAAGAGTGGTTATTTTGCTACAGGAGGAAATGTCTCATATTCAAAATAAGCAAAAAAATGAATGCGGGTAACTGCAATCTATTTGCCTTTGTTCAGCTATTTAGGTCCTGTAAATGTCAATGTCATTACACAATTGGTTTTTGTATTGTTTGTAGAAATCGTCTTCTTTGGATATAGGAATTCAGAGATTTAAGACACTGCATGTTATAGGCAACTGCTCATTGTGTTGCTAAAGATTACCAAATGGAAGTGTTGCTAAGGGTGGGATTTTTCTCTGAAAATATGAATTGCTTTCTTCGTTTTGCAAATTTCAAAGAATCTATGCCATCACTTCACTGGTTTTGGAACACATGAGTTGGTTATTTTTCTGCCTTCTAGGAGGTTTTTTTGCACCCTTATATTCTAAATGCTTATCTTCCTTTTTGATATGTTTAGCTCTTTGTAATAAACAGATTGATAAGAATGTGGAAGGCCATGCTCAAGTGTCACCAAAAGCAATTCCAAGCTACCATGGAGAGCAAAACTCGAAGTTTAAGAAGAAATACTGGTTCTCGAGGAGATACACGCTTGAGGGCTACCGTGGAACTCGAAATGGAGCTCCGCACTTGGTGCAACCGTTTTGGTGATTGGATTACCTCGCAAAAATCCTTTATTGAGTCCTTAAATGAATGGCTTTTAAGGTGTCTGTTTCATGAGCCCGAAGAAACCCCTGATGGAATTGTTCCCTTTTCCCCAGGCAGGATTGGAGCTCCTCCAATTTTCATAATTTCTAATGATTGGTTCCAAGCAATGGAAACTATTTCAGAGACTGGAGTGGCTAATGCAATGCGTAATTTTGCTTCAAATTTGCGAGAATTATGGGATAAACAAGATGAGGAGCAAAGACACAGCCTCAAAGCCGAATACCTATCGAAGGATTTGGAAAGACGTCTTCAAACCCTTCACATGGAAAGGGGAAAATTGGAGCGTAAACAAGATGTGACGTTGGATAAAAACCGTGGGTCAATTATTCCTTCAGAGAGTGGGGTTTCACGATTAGATGATCTTAAGGTGGATTTGGATTCAATGAAACAGAAATTGAAGGAAGAGAGAGCAAGGCACAAGGAGGCTGTTAAATTGGTTCATAATGCAGCTTCTAGCAGTTTACAATCAGGTTTGATTCCAATTTTCGAGGCTTTGGGCAATTTCACCTCGGAAGCATTGAAAGCTTATGAGCATGTTAGGATCGAGAATGCAGGGCAGCAACACCCAGAGGGTCAGGGAAATTCTAATTGTAGTTGATCTGAGCACGCAAAATTGTGTTCCTCAATTTTAGTTTGAAACCAGCAGGGCAGTCATTAAATCAGAAACCCTTGTTATGGGTAATGTAGAGAAGACGAAAAGACTGTTCCGGCGGATATTGGAAATACAGGTGCAGAACTAGGAAAAGATGTTTGATAGATCTGTAATGATAAGGTGAGGTTTGTGTAGAAGTAGGGGGAGATTGAAGGTTGTTCAGTTTTGAGGTCTAAATTTGTCTCCACCCTTGTAGTAGTAAGGTAGGTGTTTGAGCAGAGTTTCGTTTATTTGTTGATTGGGTTAGCTTATTTGGTGGATGATCTGTTAGATTAGGTTTGTTGCTTACCTAGTGGGTGTACAGGCAGGTGTAATGTAACAAATTCCAAATTTTGGTAATGAAAAAGGGGTAGCTATTGATAACCATGGGTGTCTACTTTGAACGTCCTTTCATTTTCTTTTCCCCCTCACACTTGCATTTTTAAGCTCTACTTTGAGCATCCTTTCATAACAACTCAAAACACTAGTTCGCCCCCATTCGTGATGGCAAAAAATATTTTGATGGGTCCCCTAATGGGACGGGTTTGGGAGAGTCGGGTAGGGGCAGATTTGGAAGAAAACAAATATAACTTGATAGAGTCTCGATGGAGGGTTCCTCTGACCTGATCCCCATCTGATTATGTACATTGTTACAAAAATATTTTTCTGTTTTATATTTTCAATCCCGTCATTATATAGATGGATTAGGACCCTTATTTTTATTATTTTTGTAGGCATAGAAATAAGAAAATAGCTAGTACCAACGCGTTTTGAGAGAGAAATTCAATGAATGGAATGCGATGCGAGTTTTCCAGTAGGCGAGCATAACATTTAGGGGATAGGGGTCTTACAGCTGCTAGTACTCGACTCCACTTGTTTATCGTTCTTTTTCAAGGAATCTATGATCAATATTCATCCACATTCTATTTTTCTGCAATGTCATTAGTTTTTTTTTTAAAAAAAGAACCAAACAAACAAAGAAAAAGAACTTCATTGATAATTAAAAAAACAGTACATGGGATGGAAACTAGCGTTATGATGCTCAAAAATCTGTACAAACAATATAAATAGCACGTTCAAAAAAAGAAGAATTGATCTATTTATTCTCAACAATGATACATTAGTTTCTATACAATTATCAGAAGAATCTTTCAGATTTAATATTTGTTGTCGTTCAATTTGTTTCTTCAATTTTTGTCGAACAATTGACAATATCTATTACAGTTGCTTCTGTAGTAAAAAAAATTGCAAAATTAAAATTGATAAAAAATCATTTGAGACTATCAATAAAAAATAACTTGTTAGCAATACTGAAATATAAATACTTAATCAATAATTTTGCATCTAAAAAACTAATTTTTTTTAATAAAATAATATAGAAGCCTCATTGAAAGTATTGGCTTAGGCCTCACATATGCTTAAGCCTGTCTTGGAAGAAACCATTATATATAACAATATACGAGGCAAAAGAAAAGAAAGAGAGAGAGAGATTAATCAATGGCTGATCATAACAAGACCTACGTCCGCGGAGAAGCATGTGCTCCTAGGATGAGTGGTGGAGGTGGAGGTGGAGGTGGAGGTGGAGGAGGCTTAGGTGATGGTAACAGTGGCGCATTAGGAAATGGTTCGATTGCTTTGGGTTCTATTTGTTAGAGATGATTGAAGCGTCCAAACTAAAACTATCAAGTTTGGGTAGCTGATGTGAGCAATATGGGACAAGTTTAACACTTCGTGCACTGCAGATGCACGTAGAGGTAACGAAGAGATGATGTGCGATGCAGACGAAGACTTTTCCACGTGAGAGCAGTACAGTAAGACAAGAAAACCAATCAAAACTTAACTCTGATACCACATTAGAGAAAGAGAAGAAGAGAAAGAGAGGCTTTGTATTTCTTAGTGTGACTATAAAGTATTACAAAGACACCTTTATATGGGTGAAGGAATAATCTAGCTATGGTAGTATAATCAATCACAATATTACATAATAATACAAATAAAAAAATATAATATTACAAAATATATTGCATATATTTTGCAATATATGCTAACACTTCTCCTCAAACTCAAGGTGGTAGAGCAAAGATCAACTTGAGTTTAGAAACAAGATCCGAGAAACATAAAATGTAAAAATATAATAAATATACTATACACAATTTGACAAAGAATATTATTTCTTTTTATTGGGATCATTTCCTATTAGAAAACTAGAAATCATTTGCTTCTACTAGAAATGTTTTTATTAGTTTTTAAATGCAAAAGTGAAACTCTAATTCTATTGGCCGGTTCAAATGTACAGCAGTCGGTTTGTTCGGATTAATGGTTTAATTGCGTTTTTGATTAAATATGTCGGTTTTTACAAGAAACAGTCTTGGTGTGAAAGCTGAACTAGTTTAAAGGCCAGTTGATAGGCTGACCGATGGATTTGGTTGGGTTCGATTTTTAAAATACTGAATATAAGTAAGCATGTTGTTCAATTTTATTTTTTTAATGTTTATGACTCTAGCCGATTCCAAAATCTACTAATATCTACGAAAAA
>CM018908.1:12512889-12517889 GCA_009663005.1 Actinidia chinensis | reverse complement strand
GAGCAAGATTGCACGTACCTCTTTCAGGATAACAATGTTTCCTTTTGTATCTTGGCTCAACGCGTGGCACGACGCGTTGTCCGTCCTGTCACTCGACAGACTGCAACTCGGCGATTGTTCATACGTGCTGACTGCTGTATTAGTGATTAAGCGGTTAACCTAGTCATGCTCCCATGGCGTGGCTAGTAGCTCATGAGCAACTGCCGATGTGTCCGTTCGGGCGTGGGGCCTGTCAGAAGGTACTCTGACGTGCAAGTCACCTTCTGTCCCTTGATATCCCTCGAGAACGTTGCCAGCCGTTGCCCCTCGCCCGAGCTTCCAACGTAGTTGTTGTTCCAAGCTCGCTGATCAGCGGCATCTCAGGTGTAACGAAGGCCTTAACTCGGGCGACATTCGTCTTTGGTAGTGTCCGCACCGAGCTCCAGCGCAGGACTCCACCGAGCTCACTTTATAGCGACAGCTAGGCGGAGGTCCCTGCCCTAGCAAGGCCGGATTATGTCATCATGTGATTTATCCCCTTACAATTGTCCCTCAGTTCGCATGAGCTGGGTCGGTGCTTGCCGAGGTCATGTGAGCTGGACGTGTATGTTCTTTGGGAGTTGCTTGGTGGCGAAGCCGGTGCTTGCTAGCTGTCCTTCCCTTATCTGAAGTCATTCCGCCATAAATATTGGAGACACATGTCTAAGTTTGGTTAGGCTACGGGCACGGTTGAGCTCATACGCTGAAGTCCTTCACTCGTCCCTAGGGCTCGTTTGGTGTGGATGTGCGACTGAGCGGTTGCCACGTGCATGTGTCTAGTGGGTTCTGTGAGACAGTTACTAGCGCGTAGCTTCCGGCGCCCACTAAGACACATTTTAGCTCTTTGCCTGCCTCTTCACCTTCCTTATTCGGCGTATGTTTGGCTTTCATTTTTTACCATTGTGTATTGAACCTTTGGGAGTATTCTAGAGAGAGAGTATTTGTCACTTTGCTTCTACCGTCTGGTAGTTCTTCCGGCTATCATTCTGGTTTCTGACGACCGGTCTTCGGTTTCAATGACGTTGATTTCCTCCCAAACTCGACTCTAGTGAGTTTCTAGTACTTAGGTATTCTTCATGCTTACAATACTTTTCTGTTACCCGCATTCGGTGTCAAGCTTGCATCTCTGTATTCAAAATTTTGTTTTTGTTGCCCTGCTATGAACTGGATTTGGTTTGAACCGTTTCCCCTGATGGAACGGGTTTGGGCTGTCTCGTAGAACTTGTGGCCTAAGGGTTTTGTCCCTCGGACCTTTCTGCTGCCGAGATGGTTTTAAGGCAATAGGAGGGTCTGGTGATTGTCCCTTATCGACAAGTAGGCTTGTTTGGGCAGAGTCCAATGCTTTTAACGAGCTTGTCTGAATCTGCCTCCAAAGCTCGTTCCAACTGGCTGGTTGATCTCGTTCTAACCGACTTGTTTCTTTTTCCAGAACATGGAATCGAACTGAGCTCAGCTTGGCCATGACGATAGAGCCATGGAGAAGTTTAGAGCTACCCATGGCATCCCTGCGGATGTTACAATCGAGTGTCTTGGGTCAAACGATGTTCCTCATGTATCGACAACAATCCGGACCGCATCCCGGTTCGTATTTGGCTAATCCATCAGGCCGTACTTTGATTCCTAATCAGCCCGCTATTGAAAGAGGTGATGGCACGCTGCCGTCTCACTTTTATGCAGGTGTCTGTCAATTTCGTCCGTACCGTACTTGCAGTGATACGTTGATGTAGATATTAGACAAGTCCTTTAGTGCCGAAGATTTGTTGCATGTGTACACTTTAGTCTGACCGAAGAATGTGCCGGCCAACCCTTTCCATGAGGGTAATCATTATTTGCGTCTGAGGAAACTTACCAGCCTCAAACGAGATTGGTCACTGGCAATCCGGACAAGGACTTGTTTCTTGATGAGTTTGTCTAGGTTTCTAGCGGTTAGGAATTCCGAGCTGGGACGATGACCTTTGGTCATTCCCGAGGTACAACAGACGTTTGCCTGATAGTAAGTGTTTCTTTCGTAGTTCCTGCGTTCTTCATGCTTTGTAAATTTTCCTTGTATCGGTGCTGATAATTGTTCCTGTTGCTTATGCAGATTTCAAAGACAGGTTCAAACGCCGTTTCGACGAATGCAAGGAGGCCATCCGAGCTGCCAACAACAGGCAGGAGTCTGGGACGTTGACGCGCTCCTCGCGTACGAGCCGCACTATCGGCATAAGATTCCGCACAGGACCGCCGATCTCGTCAGAGCCAATCTTTCTCTGCTGTGTATTGAGGGCCGAGCTCCATGACGCTACGCCTTCAGCCCCGAAGCAGAGCCCAACACACACACCCTATTGCAAGCACAGGGTTCCCAAGAGGGCTCCACCTCGAGTTCGTCCAGCCACGCCTCCCCGGATCCCCCTGACAGTGAGGAAGAAAGTGACGATGCTGCCAATCGGCTTGTGCTGAACAGGAGGCGGGTTCGAGTGAATCTCCGTGGTTGAGCCAGCGAATGCAGCCCTACCGATCTCCGTCTCGAGCTCGAACAACGAGCATTCTGACGATCTTGTCTGCGTACCACCTCAATCAGTAAGAGGGGTCGAGATTGTTGGTCCAAGCTCAAGCGAGACAGACATAATGAAGTTAAGGAATTTGAAGAAAACCGCTCCTGCTGCCAATCCCACCATCGTGGCAGCTCTTCTTGTCCCCCTAAAAGCTGTTGATCCCGTTGTGGAGTTGGCTGAGGCGATTTTAACAGGAGTCAGTCCGAGCCCATCCGAGGCCTCGCTTTCGGGCAAACGCAAAGAAAAGGAGCACTCGGCGGAACCGCCTAAGAAACCTCGACTAAAAATAGGGAAAACGAGCTCGACTGTGGCTTCCGAGCTTTGGAAGCCTGAGTTTTTCGCCTCTGAGCTCGGCAAGCAGGTGACGGTAGCTGACTATGCCCAGGATCATGACACCAGCGTGGCCCTTGCGCGGGCTGTTATGTTGCCAAATGATGTCGCCGCCCTCTTTGAAGAGGACACAAAAACGATTAAAATTTTGCTGGTGATGCTGCACGTTCAGGTGAGCGATATATGACTTCGATTTTTTCGGAATTGTGTATTCTGCGCTTAGCTTTCTTCTGCACTTTGATTTGCAGAGCCTTCAAAGAGCAATGGCGATGTCAGACCGTATGGCGGAGCATTCGACCGAGTTGAAGAGGGCCAAAAAGAAGACGGGTAGCCTGGAATCTGAGCTGAAGAAGGCTAAGCTCGCGTTGGCCGGCGTTGATTAGCTGAAGGCAGATCTGGCTGTGGCGGAGCAGGCCCGGGACGCAAGCTACACGGCTGCAACCCAGGCTCAGAACAAGGTTTCCGCTGCCGAGGCTGCTCTTGCCCAACTTCAGACGGTGGCATGTGACCCTGTCTACGAACGAGTCTTTGACAGGGGGGTCAATCGGGCTGGAGACAACTATGTCAGGCAGGTCGCCAGGGTCCGCTCTGAATCTTTCCTAGAGGGGTGGCTTGCTTGTCTAGCAGAGCTTGGTGTTCCTGAGGACAATCCAGCGTGGACCAACGCTGCTCTTGCTCCCGTGTTCCCTAAGCCTCCCGTGCCTTATTCGCCCATGATCCTGCCTGGCTTTGACGAGGAGTACGTGAACAGGCAGATGAGGATGTCTCTGAACTTGTTCTTGTTCATGTCGTGGCTCCAACTAATGAAGTTGCCAACCTTGCGGAGGAAGCCGGGGAAGTGACAGCTAAGGTATCTGGGGAGAGATCCACTGGGGAGACTGGAAGAGAAGATGGGGAAGATGTATCTCGGGATACCCCTCCCAAGCTTTGATGTGCTTTTCTTTTGTAAAGAATTATTTGCTTTTCCCCTGCATTTGTAAATACTTGTCTCTTTTTCAAGTTTTTCAACTTATCTCATGTGCATGGAATTTTTTTGTTTTGTGTTTTGATCTTTCTTCTTTGTTAAAGTGTTCTATGGCAAAACTTGTGGACATGATTCGGAGCTCTCGCAGCTCGGTTAATCCTTCCTCGGATTTTTTGCCAGGTACACAGAGGAAATTATTCGGGATCGAGTTCGGAACTCGCTTTGAGCTCGGCTAACTCCCCATCACATCTCTGGGCAAAGTGTTATCTGGCAAAACTTGTGGGACGGGATTCGGAGCTCTCGCAGCTCGGCTAATCCTTCCTCGGATTTTTTGCCAAGTACATAGAGAAAATTACTTGGGATCGAGTTTGGATCCCGCTTGGAGCTCGACTAACTTCCCGTGGCGTCTCTGGCAAAACTTAAGGGAAAGGATTCGTAGCTCTCGTAGCTCGGCTAATCCTTCCTCGGATTTTTTGCCAAGTACACAGAGGAAATTACTCAGGATCGAGTTCGAAGCTCGCTTGGAGCTCGGCTAACTCCTCGTCACGTATCTGGCAAAGTGTTCTTTGGCAAAACTTGTGGGACAGGATTTGGAGTTCTCGCAGCTCGGTTAATCCTTTCTCAGATTTTTTGCCAAGTACACGGAGAAAATTACTTGGGATCGAGTTCGAAGCTTGCTTAGAGGTCGGCTATCTACCCGTCAGATCTCTCCCAAGTGCGATCGAGTACTCTTCGGTGGGATAGGTGGCGCTGATGTAAGGTGCCACGTGCTTATTTATTGTGAAATGGTTGACGGCAGTCAATGCGCGAAACGTCGCGTCCAGGTTCACGTTCCACCTTTTCGCGTGCCAAAGTTGGTGATGAGTCTTTCCTATCACGTGCCCTGGACGACGGTTATGCTTCCTGCTTTTAAGGCTGGACTTGTGACTTGATGGGATACGCGATGTGTATAGGACACGCCACTTGTACTTCTCTTGCGAGTCGGTTGACGGCGATTGGTTCGTGAAACGTCGCGTCCAGGTTCACGCCTCGCCTTTTCACACGTCTTTCGTCTTAAATGGCAGGCTGTTAGCCTCCCCATTAATGACGGTCCATTAGGCTTCCCTTCGCCATTATAAATAGAACAGATCCTGGCTTCATTTTTGCATTCACAA
>CM018908.1:12487889-12502889 GCA_009663005.1 Actinidia chinensis | reverse complement strand
AACATGAATTATATATGCTTTAGGGTTCTCTGTTACTTGATCTTGTAAAGTAAAATTTGGTTGGTGCTGGGGATTTCTTGTTTTTCTTATCCTGATGACATTTATATTGGATAAATGGATTAGTTTAAACCCAAATACTCCCCCACCCCCACCCCCACCCCCACCCCCACCCTAAAAAAACACAGCCACACACAAAGAAAGTGCACCCATGCTTGCATACAGTCTTATTTACCAATATGCATTGGACTGGACACATATTCTAACTACAACAACTTTAAGAGTGTAGAGTTGCAAAGAACTTTACAGTTTGCATTTGTAATATTGGGCTTTCTTTTTATTGAGAACTATGCTTTTCAAATTGCAATATTGGGTTTTCTTTTGATCATTCAGTTGGGGGATTTCTACAATTGGTGAAATATTGTTTATTTGTTTTCCACAGTATTTTTCGTTCCAGTTGGTTTTCTTTTTATTAAGATCATCTAGATTTTAAATTCTTCATTTGAACTATTTTCTTTATCATCGTGGTCAATTATAAATTTACTGGAGACCTTTTTTTTCCTTCCAGAAAGATCTTCCTTGAAATGGCCGCTTTTTTAATCTTGATTGAAGTTTGACTTGGTTGCAATTCTCTCTAACATCTTTTTGTTCTTTTTCAAGAAGCATTTGCATTATTAGTTATCAATATGATGCACCAATTTTTTTGGACAAGGTTAGACCTTCTTGCCTATGAACATTAACGTTAGAAAAACTGCAATTTATTGAGTTTCCTCATTTTGCAGGACGAGAACTTTTCTATCTGCAATAAAAATTGCAGACACGAGCGCATTTTGATACACGTATGGTGGAAACTGTACTTGAAACTACGTTAATGGGGAATTGCACTGCATGATCTCTCCGTTGATGTGATCCTCGTATCCTTTCTTATCCTCTTTCAATCTGAGCCCTCCTAGCCTAAGTAAAAATGGGAGTTCTTTCGTTCGTTTGTTTAGCTACAGTAAGTAATTTTCAGTTTGGGAGTAGTATAGTTCATAAAGTAGCAGTTTTGTGGCTATAGTGGAGACTCTTTTAACTATCTGAAGTTTAGAAATAAATGTTTTGAGGTAGTCTATTTAAGTTTCTTGTATACTATATTTCATCTTAAAAGTATTAATCACAAGCAGTTTGATCATTGATGGTTCTCTTCCTAGTAACTCAAGTTCTTGCAACTTTGCAATAGCTCCTGCCCATTGGAAAAAGGCTGGTTGAGGCAAGCATTTTGAAAAACATTTTTGTCAATCGGTGGGGATATGATGAAGAAAAAGTTGCAACTTGCAACGTTAAGATTCAAAGCCAGACTTCAGTTTGGTGAAAAAGAACCTTCCTTGTCTACTAAGCCAGTTTTTTGATCTTTTACTACTGGGACACAAACAATTTAAAAAAAATGAATTTTTAGAAGAGGTTTATTTTGATTTTTTTTTACTTAGTATTCGAGGAGGTTAGAAAAACTTGGGCCACTGTTGGAAGCGATACCTATCGAGTTTATTTATTTATTTTTTGCTATCCCTAATTATACCATTTTCCAAGGGCACAAAAAAAGAAATATGTCCTCTCTGTCAGTTTATTTATTTTTTGAATCAAAAACGTTTACCATACAAACGTTTTTTGGTTCATTGATAGAGTTTAACCCAGTGTAAAAAGCAACAATAATGTCAACAAAATTTTTGGTTCATTGAGAAATGTTTGTATGCTAAACGTTTTTGATTCAAACGTTTATAATGTCAACAAAAAGTGGAGTTTTTCTTTTAGCATCAACATTGATATCGTCCCCAAATTTAAATGAAAAAAAAAAGGTTTTCGAATTTAAAATGAATGATTCCAATTCACTTATGTATGTGTAAGAGAGAGAGAGTTGGAGTCACCTTTAAAGTTTGAAGAGAAAATTTAGGCGAAGCTAAAGTAATCTTTTAATAACACAATTTAGAAAGTACAAAGCCAGTTGAATGAGTCAATTTATGTGTAGCTGTTCTATAACAGAAATTTGTACAACAACCAAATTCAACAATTAGTATCAACACCAAATCATTAATTAAATAAAAACATAAGAAAATATTAGTAATTAAGTTGATAGATAAAGAACCATCTTTGATACCACCTGCCTTAATTACAAACTCAAAACATAAAATTTGTATTAGATTGACACAACAAACCTTTAATTCTAAAATAAAATTAGTGATAATAACAAAGTTAATACAAAACATGGTAACAAATCCATTCATTGATGCCCAAAAATAAATAATAAAAATTGTTTGATTAGTTATTTGTTGGATTTAGTTATACTACGGCTAGTTCTTTCATTTTGGGCATTCTCTCCGAGCACTCAGGAGATATAGCCTTTCTTTTGTTAACATTATTGTTGCTTTTATCGTTATTGTTGTTGTTTTGATCGTTTTCAACCAAATTCATATCGAGATCTTCGCACGAGTGGCTTAGGGGATTCGAAATGTGAGATTGGATCTTCCTCAAATCGGATAATTGAACCGGTTTTAGTAGGAATTGCTCTGCTCCTCCTTCCAAACACCTACAAATATAATCAAACATGTACATAAACATTACATAGTTGTTAAATATACTTTAGGTGCTCGGGCTATGGGACTAAACTACAGCCTTTGCGACCGCACGGGCGTCCGGACAATCGCCCAAATATTTTTAAATTATATAACAATTTTATATGGTAATTGTATCCTCCATATATTTATTATATACAACTCTTATAATCATTATAGGAGTTATGTATAAACAATGTTATGGACTAAATTTCTTTTTTTTTTTAAATAAAAAAAAATCACGGGACTAGTTTAGAGACATTAAAAGAAAAATTACTTACATGTTGATTCTGGCTGGTACATTTTCTGATGACATGACCACAACCGGAATGTCTTTCCAAGAAGATCCCTATAGATACAATTATATATATATCCCCATGAGAAGGAGAAATGAAGTAGAAAATAAATGAAAAAAACATTTTTCATTAGCACTTTACAACTGTTTATTGTCATTGTTTTTATTTAAGTTGAAGAATGTGTGTAATATCAAACTTTTGCTATCAAATAGTCAATTAAACTCAAGAAATAAATACACCAGTTTAACTAGTTTCAGTTGTATTTGGATTAAGAATTTATGAAGTCAAAAAAAAAAAAATTTAAATTTAAATTGTTGGATTCATTAACTTTATCATTTTTCTATTCATTTTTCTCCACCAAACTCTTAATCCAAACACAGCCTTAAATCGTTCTTGTATTTCTGGGGGTGCCATTGTATGAAATCTTTTAGTTTAGTTTGTATCCACCAGCTTGGTTTAGCATAGGATTGGCTACAATTCGCAATGATTCTCATTAAACGCTACCTCTTATATGAATGTACTCTCGTATTGATATTTATATAAAATTAATTTTTTAGCTGATAAAAAAAAACATGTGGCAGTTTTTATCATAAGACAACAAATTCATAATTAAAGCAAATAAATTCCAAATTGCTGGTTACCTTAAGTCTTTTTAGCAAATCATAACCGCTCATCCCAGGCATGCTATAATCTGTGATGATTAAGTTGACTTTTGATCCCTGCACCTGATTTAAATTAAATTAAATTAAATTAAAATCTGAATATTGAGTATTAAAGAGGGATAAAAAATGCAGGAATGTGTTTAATTAAGATTTAGTCCTAGTATGATTACACATTTATTACTTAATAGGAAAAGATAGACCTCACATGCCAAAGAAAATTTAAAAACAAACAAACATGAGGAACAATGACAAAAAAAATTCAAAATTACACAAACTCTAATTGGAATGCTGACATAAACACTTAAAAACAATTTAGGGAAGTTTCTGTAATTTATAAATAACTAAACAAAGTATTTATAACCAAAATTGGTATAAAAACGTGTGACATGCATCTATTTATACTATATATATAAAGGGTAAACCGAGTTTGATATTTACTGATTTTAAAGCTTCGTCACGTTATTTTATTCATAAATTACCTCGCGGTTAATCAACAATAATAATCCCTAAAAACTCTCCAAACTAACATAAGGGTAAAATCATGCAAATTGCCATCTCATCATTTAGGTGTTGTTTGATAAAACGGAATAGTGAAAATTAAAAATTGAAAAATAAGTATTGAAAACTAAATGCTGAATATTTTAAATTAAAAAGTTATTTAATAAAAATATAAGTGCTGAATTGAAACTGATTGATAAATTCAAAAAATCAAATCTAATTTATATATATATATTCAACGAGATAAATTTTTTTTTAATTTATAAAAAAAGTGGTGGTAGTTTGGTGTTAGTGATGTGGCAGCGGTAACACAAGTGTAATCATGGTGGTTGGTTGTGATAGTTGCAAATGAATGGTGATTGTTATGGTGGTTGAGGGAGTAATACATATGGTGAAGGTATTAAAGCGGTGGGGGTGGTAGAGTGGTAGTAGAGGTGGCGGGTTGTGGTTATGGTATTGGTAGTAGAGGGCCGGTGGTTGTAATAGTAAAGGGTAGTAGATGGATGGTGATCATGGTATTGGTAGGTGAATGGATGATGGTCGTTGTTGTGGTATTGGTAGCGACAACAACGGTAGTAGTGGTTGTGTTCGAATGGTGATGGAAGGTGAGGTGGTGGTGGTGATATTGGTAATAGAGGGATGATGAGTGTGTTGGAGGTGGAGGGTGGTGATAAATGGGTAGTGGAATGGTGGAGGAAGTAAATGGTGGCAATAGGGTGTGGGTGTGGGAGTATTTGTAGTGGCGATAGAAGTAGAAATGGTAGTGTTCGAATGGAGGTGGAGGATGGTGGTAGTGGCGGTGAATGGTATTGGTAATGGAGGGATTGTGTTGGTGGCGGCGGCAACTACAATGGGGCTTTCATGCATGACCAGTTGGGAGCTAAAAATGTGATCAATTGGCTTCTTCAATAGAAGGGGAGCTACCATGAGATTATTACTCCGTATGTATATGCTCTCCTACTATATATTCATTTACCAATGCATGTGCCTAAAACAATTTGTGTGGGACCCTATGCATGAAAGCCCCCATTCAAGACCTACATATGCAAAATGGGATATCAGATCTCAATTCCCATCAATTCCCTCTTATATACATCTTCAACTTTGGCATAATCTAGAATTTCAAATTTCAACTTCTTTTTTGGGTATACGCACACATCAAAAAAAATATATATATACAATTAAAGCTGTTTCTTTTATATAAAAAAAATATATACTTTTTTTGGGTATGTCGGTGGAGTGGGAGTGGGGGTGGGGTACATGTATATATGTATATGCATATAAATCCATATGTGGATATGAATCAATTCACACAAAATAGAATTTGAAACTTTCTTTCTTTTCTTTGTTTATTTTTTGCCTAAATATGTTCTTCTTCTTCTTTTTTTTTTTGGTTCACATGAAAGGCCTACTGTGAAGCCCTAGAAAGTAATGCTTGACAAGCCTAATGAGGAGTCAGGTGCGTAAAAGAACGAAGGATTTGAGGTAAAAAGTGTGAGAAGAAAGTGAAAATCAACGGTCTCTAATTTTCTTTTTCTCTTTTTTTTTTTATGTGGGAAACAATTAGAAATTACATGAACAAACATGGCAAAGAAAATATAGAAATTACATATATAAAAAAAGAAACTATTGAATTAAAGATAGAATACTCACTTCTTGTTGAGATAAGTGGGATGAAGAAGATGTACAAGCACAAGAAGTAACACTTGTTGTGGATTCAATATTTTCATTGTCTTCAAGCAATCCAAGGTATTCCAGAGCTTTGTTTCCAGAATCAACACAAGTTACTAGACACCAACAACAACAAACATTTAGAGAGAGAGAGAGAATTGAAGGAGTGAGATTTCTTAAGTTCGGACCTCAAATTGCAACGAGTAATGCTATTTTGACCACATTTAGATACTACTACGTACAGCTACTATATGATGAGGCACCTTATAAGTGCTAGTTACACCGTCTGATGTGCCCAACTTAGCATGTTCGATTCGTGCATGTAAGGTGACATATTAAATGATACACAAATACAAATTACAAATACATGATAAATTGTTATTTATAATACATGTAAATTAAAATGAGCCATATATATATATATTTGGTACCTTGGTAGGAAGAAACTGTGAGGAGCCTCTCCAAGAGCTTTCTGTCAATAAGACTATCATCTACTGCTAACACATGAAAATGTTGTTCTTGGTGTTCTTCTTCTTGGTGGGTATCTCCAAAATCTTGTGACTTCAAATCCATTTGTTGAAGAAAATATGAGAGAGAGAGAGAGAGAGAGAGAGAGAGAGAGAGAGAGAGAGAGGCGTGCTTGGTGGGGTGGGAATGGAAATGGGAATGGGAGGGTGAGGGTGTTAAATCCGCAGGTTGTTATTGAGTAGTTGGGAAGCAATCTTTTCTGCGGAAATGTTTGTGTGTTTTCCATGGCAAAATTACACCTATATACTTTTATTAAAATTTCACTTTATCCCCTATACTTCTTCGATAGCATCTGCTTGCTTGCAGTTCAATTAGGGCTTGGCTGAATTAATAACGAGAGGATATATAACTTCATAGGATGTGTAATTGAACATGACTAATAGTGAAAAAAATTAATAATACCACCTTCTCCAGTTATATTATATATCATGTTTTGTGGAATTCGTATTAGTTGTCTGTCATATTCAAATGCGAAATATGTTCTATGAGATTTGTATTCCAATTTGATGTTTCATCTTACCAATCAATTAAATAGGAACTTAAGGGCCCCAATTGGGTTCTTCTCGATAAGATCACCACGAGATCATAATTGATAAATGAAAATGCTGCTACATTGCCACTTGACCTAAAGAAAGAGTCCAAACAAAAGAGCACAAAATGACATTCTAATAAAAATATAAGAATGCAAAATGTAAATAACCACCCTTGTTCTTTGCCTTTGTGATCTCTCCCTAGATTCTCTTAGACTATTGACACCGTGTTGGTACAACCACTGAAATGATACCGTCCTTACCTCTTTACCCGTAGGGTCCCCCCACTCCTTTCTCTCTCTAAAAGACTCTCTCTCTCTCCTCTTTTTTTCTTTTGTTTGGATTTTGGGTTGATTGCCAAAGGATTTGGGATTGATTGCCATGGAAAAATCTTACGTATCTTTATTCACACTTTGTCTACATAATCTGGATTTGATTTTGTGTGTGTAGAGACTTTGAAAAGTGATCAACTGATGAATTTAGGATAACCAAAAGGAGGAAAATTTGAAATCAGTGAACAGAGAAGGCAAATACGAACAAATTAAAACATGACATTGGATCCATATATACAGTACAGATCGAGGGAATCAAAACACAAAACATGCAGCAAAAACAGAGAACCAAATAATTAACAAAACCACATTGGGACTCTGGTCAGTCGATCAACAAATTGATTGTCCTCTCTGTAACAAAAATAGAGATCAACTTGTTGAAAGTTAGAGGCATTTGTTACCCGGTTTCTTTTGACGAGTGAAATCTGAAATTGCAATTATTTTGTTTTAATTTGAAAAAAAATACACTAAAAATACAAAAATTAGTTGATCCACGTACCTGTTGGGTTTTTGGTAATTTTTGGGATTTTAATAACTTTTTCACTTCAAATTTATTTATCCTATCCATTTTAAGGAATTCAATTTTTTAAGGAGTAAAAAATGCTCCACTTCAAAATTTAAACCTTTTCAAATTACTACTATTCAATAATTGAAAATTAACTAAAAATAAAAAAGTTAAAATATCATATCAATTTAAAAGTAAAAAAGGCAAAATAGAAGTTTACAAGACTTTGATAGTTGACATTTTAAATTGACAAACATAATGGAATATCAGAAAATAAAAAAATTTGTAGACAAATAAAATGGGACGAACGAAATAATTTATTCTATCACCTATTTGATATTTTTTCACTTCCCACGGATTTGAAATTTCTCCAATAAAAAATCTTAATTTTTTTACTTTTGGATTAAATAGGTAATGTGAGATCAGAAAAACTAATTTTATTGTTTGGTATGAAAAAAAAAAAATCATCTACTTAACTTTTTTTCGTTAACAATAATTTCATTGGTTGTTTGAAATACGAAATGGCCTTTTTTATGTCACTTTACCATTTTACCCCAAATTGTAAAAAAATCTAAACTGAACGGACTATATAAATCATGCTAAAAAACATCCACCCATCTATAAAACATAGGCCAAACAGGCCAAAGAAATACTATATTTTAGCCGAAAAATCAGCTAAAAATCTAGGCCAAATTGGGAGATTCAATTCCATGTGGGCTTTAGAGTAAATTTGATTTTTTTTTTTTTTAAAGTAATCTTTGGGGCATGTAGCATTTGTGGATAGTAACTCTTATTTTGATATCTTTTTCAAAACCTTTTACTGTTTAGTCCTTTTGCGAACACTTTTATTAACAATTGCTGTTCCTGCTACTATATAAAAGCTGGCTTGGTGAAGGAGCTTTTGTCTCAAAATCAACTAACACATATAATTTTGAGTATTCTTGTTCCATCCCACGCTCACCTCGACAGTAGATTTAGGAGAGAGAAATGAAGATTTATCGTTGGATTTCCTTGTCCCAACGCAAAAAAAAAAAAAATTCAAAAAATAGAAAACAGAAAACAAAACAAAACAAATTAAGCACCAAACTTGTAAAATAATGCACTAGTTTACATTGGCCTATATTGATTTTGTGTTGTTCTTGTTAAGTGATCTTGTTATTGTTGTAAAATAAATGAACATGTTTACTATTTGTACGAATCAAAATCATACTCTGAAAATATAGTAACAAAAATGAATTGAATTAAAACTGACTTTCAGAACGAACATGAATGGTTTATTGCGAATGAGCTTGAAAAGTTCTTATGGAGGCTATTTTAGATCTTATGCTTTTCAAAGGAAAGAAAAAAAGAAAGGAAACTACTGAGAAACATTTATTTTGTTATAACTAAATAATTAAAACATTGAAGTTTTGGCCTTTTGACACGGTTTTCTACTTGTTTTTTTAGTTCTAGAAGGATTTTGTTAATAAGTTTGAAGCTGTTGTATATCCTTTATGAAAATGCATGTGGTAAAAAATGTACAAAATCAAAACCTAAAATCTAAGGAGTTGTTGAAAGGATAGTTGATAATTGATTTAATGATCAATGAATTTTTATAAATATAGTCCTTTTTAATGCTTTTTTTTTTATGTAAATTCATTAATTGACTATAAGGTTATAGAAGTCATCAAAGAAAACAAGAAAGTGTTGAGGAGATTATTTTGTGTTATCTAGACCTATCTAGTGGTGTTTAATTTGAGTCGTGAAAATGAATATACTATGTCAAAAAGTTAATGGTAATATTGCCTACCCAGTATCGATCTCTTTTCATAATGTTATAAGTCGGAGTTATGTACATTTAATTTATACGACTATCCCAATTAATCTAATTAATATATCCACAGTTTGGAGAAAATTTATCCATAAGTTTATAAAATCAAGAAAAAGTCTTCGGTATTCAAGTAAATGTATGTCAAAAATACGTCATACAAAATTAAATGACTAGTCCGTTTCCTAATACCCATCACTCATCTAATCCATCGATTCTTTACAAACTTACGTTGAAAATTCGTCCAAAGATACATCAAAACTTGGAAACATCTTTGAACTTTCAAAGAAAATATTTTACAAAAATCTCATGTTGATATGTCACAATCACACCAAAATACATCAATATGATAGAGATCTAACTAAAGCAGCCACAACTTGTTTGGGTTGTTGAAAAAAGTATTCATCCATTTCACAATGGAGAACGATTTGGTATCTTAATTGCCAAATTTGAAGTCCATAGGGATCGTAGCGTAATAACCAAAATGAATAAGAGTGAGAACATAGAGAATGAATCTTTTGTAATCATAGTGACAGAGACATGAAATAAGGAAAGGTTTGGGTAGGGACCAGGGACGCACTAGCTAATAGTTTGAAATCTTTGTGGGACCCATTCAAATAAAATCCTTCGTGGGGTCCTTCATCGGCATATCTGTCCCCATCGCGGGTGTCTAAAAGCAGAAAACAGAAAAGTTTTACTGGTTCAAAAACAAATTTGAAAATGAAGATCAGAATTGAGCGTTGGGGTCCACAGCTTGTCTGCCACGTGTTGCTCATTCCATGAGTGGGACATGCCATCTGAGGTTGACATGACAACAGAGTACAAGTCAAGTCAGCACATGAACCGTCGGATCAAGATCACTATCTTTCTTCAAAGTTTCTCTCAGTTTCTGTTTTAAATGAACCGCATGCTCGTTGCTGCTTAGGAACAGTTTCTCCTCCTTTTTGCTTTGAAAATTTTACCAGATTATTTTCCCTACATTTAATATGTCTTTTAATGCATCGAATTAAATATGAATTCAATCAGACTATGTCTGAAACAATTTTTGAGAATTTGGTCCCAAATCCATTTAATACGAATTCAATAACGATTTATATCCGATCTGGTCTGAACTGCTTTTATAACTTGTAACTTTATATGTTTTTTGGGTAATTACGTATATTATTTTTACTTAGCCTTGAGTAATAAAAAATAAAAATGGATCGGATTTTTGAACCGAATGTCCATATAAATTGGGTTCGGATTCATATTCATATTCAAGCAATGTGGATTTACCATTTTCAGATTCGGATTTGATTGAGATTTGTTTGTATTCGGATCGGATTATCATGAATTCGATTTGAATCTGATCCATTGATAGTAAAATCCACAACCTATGCTTCTGCTTACGAGTAAAAAAATAAATTTTTTAAATAAAAAAAAAAAATAGAGATAGAGAGGTTGATTCTTCTCAACTTCTACTTTTAAATAATTAATTTTAACATAAATTCAATTACAATAAACACATTCTAAGTTTGATTCCTTGAAAAAAAAACTTTTTCTAGGTCATGGTGCTTGCATTTTAAATGGTCTCCAATATCTTTAAAATGCTAGAAACCATTAGACTATATTTGCATTAAAGATTTAGTAAGCAATTTATTAATTAAAAAAAAATAAAAACTAAATTGTTGGGTTCATTAATTTTTTTTTTTTAACTAAATTATTGATCTAAACACAAGTTCAAAGAGGCATATCTGTATTTCTACGTGTGAATTTCATCATATAGAGTCAATCTACATAAAATCAATATCATTGAAAATGTATCAATCGGACATATAATCGATAATATGTTTAAAGTGAGGTCAATAAGTATATTTAGTAAAATAGTAATCAAAGAAAAATTAAATATTGGAGAAAAAGTGAGAGATTAATTAATAAAAATACGTCATTGGAGTTGATATAAATCGTAAAAATGTCTAAAATTTCTTCTTTATAAAAAACAACATTTTATTTCACATTACATTGGCACTTGTTTAAAATTTCTGAATTGCATTAATATGGGAGTCGTTATTCTAATGGTAGTTTATAAATGCGTCTTTATTTTATAAAACCAGTTTGAGCAATATTTCTCCATCCAATGAAGAAAATTAAGCATCAATGTGGATACAATATTGCCAACTTCAAGAATTAAGGTAGTTGTAGCAAAAGATCAAGCTAAGGCATTAAGTTTTCTTTTCCTTTTATAAGTACTCAATAAATATATTTATCCAAACATCGCCTTAGTAATTTGTGTGCACAAGTACAAAAAATGATTCTACAAATTGTTCTGCTAAACGTCAAGATACGTTTTTAATCTCGCTTGTATCATAACTAGTAACAATTGCACACTGTACCATAACTTCAAAACACTTAAATTTTGAACTAAGATTATACGAATCACAGTGTATTAAAATAGAAACTTAAACTCTATTTATCATGTCTATCAACACATGTATCCAATCTAGCAACAAAATGTGGGTAAAGCGCACACGCTCATAAAACTTAAAAATCTTTTAATTAGCCACATAAATTAAGATCTTCATGTAATCTATCTAACTTTTTAAACAAAAGCAAAGTTTGACCATGAGACTAGCCTTTACCATTTCTTAGATTTAGAAATATATTTTGTTTATAACCTATGATTCTATTTATTTATTTGACTTTGGAGGCAGTTTTGGGACCATGTCACCAAAAAATAAAGGATCTATTTGACCAAACTTTCCTTTAATAGGTCATCCAAAAATCAAATGAGATTTTAGGAGATCTACATAATGGGCCCAACTCATCATAGACCTAAAGAGTGACCAACAAGTCTTCTTCTGTCGCCAATTTCAGCTTTTTACACCCTTGTTTTGAGAAATTTCCTCAACTTTGGCCCACTCAGCCAGCCTTTTGAATGCGGGCTTTAACTGATATAACGGGCTTTTCGGTCACAAAGAGACACAGTGATATAAAAGGTAGGATGTCTTTAGTAGATATTGGATCCTAAGCAGAGCAATGTGGGCCCGTCTCGAGCCTGCGGAGTTGGTAATTCATACAAAAGTTTGGGTTCATTGAATATTAGCAGTCTCGATGTGATGGAATCGCATTTGTCTTAAGATTTATTTTGAAAAATATATTTATTTATTTTTTTAAAATAAACGTGATCCAATTACTTAGTTATTGATGTTGATCAATTTGATATTTTTTAAAAGTTAATGAACCTTACAAAATCAACAATTTCAATCTTATTATTAGGCATCGGTGGGAGCAGTTTTACACTCGGTAGCAAGTGAGCGCAATAAACACCTTAAATCCTGATTTATGTATTTTGAGATTCCAAAATCCCACCCTATCGTTGACACGGTGTCTTTAGCACACATTGGATTCTCGGTTTTGATAATGAGCAATGTGGAGTCGTATCGATTCTAATGATATGATTAAAATCATACAATTTGAGAATCTTGCCGAGTAGGTAACTCATACAAAAGTTTAGATTGATTGAACACTAGTAGTTACGTGATTGAATTACATTTATTTTACGGTCTATACTAATTAAAAAATATATTTGTTGTTTATTTTTTTAAGACAAGCGCGATCCGATTACGTAGCTCTCAATGTCGATCAATATTATATTTTCAAAAGTTAATGTGTCTTACAAAATGAACGATTTCAATTACAACATAGGGCTTGGGTGGACCCTGTAGTACACTTGTAACAAGTGAACACAAACCAAATCGTAATTTATGTTTTTGAGATTCCAAAACCCTACTGTATCATCGATATGGTGAATCAGAGATATAAAAGTTAGGATGTCTTTAGTGAATTGGATCCTTTGTTTTAATATAGAGCAACATGGAACCGTCTTGAGTGTAATTTTATGATCAAGTTCATACAATTTGGAGACCTTGTTGGTAACTCATACAAAAGTGTACCTAGATTTCACATTAATAGCAATATGATCGAATTACATTTGTCTCATAGTCTATTCTGAAAAATATATTTGTTGCTCATTTTTTTTACAAAACAAATATGATCTGACTATTAACGATCGATGTAGATCAATCTGATGCTTTTCAGAAGTTGATAAGCCTTATAAAATAAACAATTTCAATTAAATTACTACGCCCAGATGCATGTCTCCCCCCCCCACCCCACCCACACACACACACACACCCAAACCCCAATATATTGACAGCCAGTGAGCAATAAACCCCCCTCCATATCATCGGCATGGTGATATAAAAGTTAAAGATGTCTTTAGCGGACATTGGATTATCAGTTTTGATATAGAGCAATGTGGAGTCGTATTGATCGAATCTAATGATACCATTAAAATCGTACAACTTGTAGAGCCTGCATGCAAGTTGGTAATTCATACAAAAATTTAAGTTAATTAAATATTGGTAGTCACGTAATCAAATTGCATTTATTTTACCGTCTATTCTAAAAATCATACATGTTCATTTCTTTAAAACAAACATGATCGAATCATAAATTCCTCCATAAATCTTTTTATCCAAATACTACTAACCACAACATCTCTCACCTGGGTAAGTTAGATCATAATAAGTTCTAAAAAAAAAAAATTAGTCATAGTTGACAAATTACAACCTTGACATACCCAAAAAAAGATAAATGAAAATAATTTATCAAAATCATATTATACAAGGCAGAGGAACCTTAACAGTGCAATGTCACGAGTCAACATTAATTGTTATAGAAAAAATGTTATTTTATTCTCACACTAGACATAGATAATAATAAAAAAATAAAGTAAATAAAATCAATTTGTCAAAATATGTTATGCTACACATAGGTCCCTCTTTATTATGAATCCATGTCACACAATTTATATATATATATATAGTGTGTGTGTGAAGAAAAAGTTGTCAACAATTTAGATTTGGTTCCTATTGCGCGTGTATGGCCCCTTGAATGTGTAAATATCTATATATAATGAAAAATGCTAACTATAACCCAATGTGGTAATTAATTGATAAAAATGCCTATATATATATATATATATATGTGTGTGAAAAATATATCAACAGTTTAGATTTGGTTCCTATTGCGCGTGTATGGCCCCTTGAATGTGTAAATATCTATATATAATGAAAAATGCTAACTATAACCCAATGTGGTAATCTATATATGATAAAAATGCTAACTATAATATATATAATTATATTATATATATATATATATATATAAATGCATAGAAATTTATAAAAATGTATTAAAATATTTAAAATATATATTAAAATTCTATTTTTTGACTTTTTATATGTCTTAATCACTTTTCATTGAACTCTGCTAATTAGTGGGACTTATACATAAATTTCGTTTGAATTCTTTCTGGCTTCGTTTGATTGATTGGACTCATTTGGAACTTAGGATCCACGGTTTTAATTGACCAATTGATTGAATATCTTCTTGGTCTTTTTTAATTTTTAATTGTATCTTGTTATGTTTAGTAAATTGTTTTCAAGTTTTTGTTAATTTTTTTAAAAAATTTATTGGCCTTGTTTAATTTTTTTATTGTATCTTGTTATACTTAGCAATTTTTTTTTCAAGTTTTTTTAATTTTTT
>CM018908.1:12465389-12480389 GCA_009663005.1 Actinidia chinensis | reverse complement strand
CCCTCTCTCTGAATCAGCATTTTGTACTCCACGTGTTTGGTCCATAGAGAAAACATGTCCTCGTTGTATGTTTACTGTGAGAACAAGCGAATCCCATGATGGACCACTGCAAAAGTTCGGTTTGAGTAATGAAAAATGTGAAGCTGCTGTGGTAGGCGGGAATGTGCTGAAGCTCATCCGGTGCCCCCTAAGTCAGTGGCACCATCGGAACCACTTTGTTACCTTCACTTGTGAGTAGTACGAGTATAATACTATTTGTATTTGAATTTCACCATATGAGACTTATATAATAGACGTTATAGGAATTTTCCTATTGCTATTTCTGGTGCAGGTTGTAAATGCCCGTGATGTTGATGTTAACAGTATTGTGCTATTAGCAAAAGTTTCTGATGCCTGAAACGTTGCTTTTGCCATCTAAAGTTTGCTCTCGTCCTATAGATTGATGTAACATAACATGCTTATGCTCCTCCAGTCTAAGACTCAAGACGAAGCGTATTATGAAATGGACTAGTGCCACGAGCAATAAGGCTACTCAAAGACAAGTACCCTGACCTTGTAAGCTCTGCAACTCTTTTTTCACTGGCATGGGGTATGATAAAGCTTTTAATGGCTTACAGAAAATAAATCTAACCCTCATGGATGACAAACAATTTCTTGTGGAGTTCCTGACATGTTTTGAAACTCTTATCATAGAACTCAGCCCACATTTGCATTTGATGCACCTAAATAAAGCATTTATATTCGATTCAACTAAAAGCTGTGACTTGATCCGTTTAAGATATAATTGCAACACACTAACATTGTCTTTCTAAGTAGATTTATGTTCCTGGTAACCTATTTTCTTGTTTCTTTTGACCAACGATACTAATGTGTTGATTAGTCACTAGTTTTTAATAGTTTTGTTTAATTTCAGTTTATTTATTTTTGACTTATCAAGATGTACACTTCTTTCTTAGTTGCTTTGTTTTATGTGTACGCAAGTTCCTTTTATGGTCCATTTCGTGAAGCACTAGATTCAAATCCACAATTAGGACAAGAAAACATATGTCCCTCATCAAATTTAGTAGTTAATTTGTTTATTTGTTCTATTTTACTATATTGTGTCTATTATTTATTGCTAGTCTAGTTCTCGCTTTTGTGTATGTATACAAAATTTTTCAGACGAACCCAGCCAGTTATAGAGAGGCTCAGGTTGTGGGCCTTGAAGACGAGTCTTAGGCGCTGATATCCTTCTGGTTGATGTTGTTTTTTTCTCTTGATTTTTATCATGCAGTTAGTTATGAAGCCTCATCTTTCTTGCTGAAAATTGAAAACTTCCAATAATTGAGTTGATGCATGTAGTATTTCTGATTTAAAGGTGTTAAAAGCTAAAGAATGGCTTGAAATTCTTTGGGGCCACTAAGGAATAATCATTATATTATATTTGAAAAAGAGAGATTAAAATTTTGAACTAGAGAAACATATATGATATATACATGATTTGCTTGATCCATTATCTATGAATTATACATGCAGCTGTAGCAACTAGCAAGAGATTCAAGATTCCCAGCTCTTGAAAAAAGACACAGCATTTATTTGGGTGGATATCCTCTACGAATGGTTTTGATTATTAGATATTGTGGTGCCTTATGCGCCTTCGAGCTGTTCTTCCCCTCCCCGTATGTCCTTTTTTTCTCTTTAGAATTTAGATTTGTACGCTGCCATTTGATTTTTGTTTTCTTTGATCTACGTTTCAGGTGAATACTCAGTGGTTAAGGCTAGGGGGTTTCTGCAATGATTGATGAGGGAGGGTCATGATGGAGTGGCTGGTGTGCCTCCGATGGGCTGGTGCTGACGTCATCCTCACATATTTGCTCTACAAGCTGCTAGATGTTTATGTGGTGAGACGAGGTGAGACGGAATCATAGAACTTGATTTTTGCTAACGTTATGTGCTTCAATAGAAATAGAACTTTTAAAGTCATATGCGTTACTACATATATTTTGACCTTAGAATCAGGGACAAGTTTGGAATGAATGCTTGACATGTCGGTTTCTTGTCATCGTCCTGTCGTATCACTTCAGTTCAATTGTATCCCAAGGTATAAAATATTCTTTGTGTAACAATAAAAATGGGTTGGAAATGGAATTTGCTCTCAATTAAGAAGCTAAATCCTGACTGGGCGGGTATATTGTATGCGATTCTCTTTGCATATTCATTTGGGTTTTTATAGTGATGTTCCCATTGTATTATTGTTTTATAGATAACCACTTAATATGATGAGTTTGGACAGCTGGATATGTACGCTTATGTACTGAATTCAATTGCAATTCAGATTGTTAATAATTCAAGTTGGGTAGACAAAGGTATCACCGTATAAGATGTTTTCCTGTGGGAGGTGACTTAGAAAGTCATGGATGCTGGGCAAAAAATTGTCACCCTAGAACATATTATCTGGCATTCATGGTTTTAGGAGAGTTATTGAAGAAACTAGAACAATCTGGTTCGAATATCTTTCTATGCATCATGGATGGCATATGGCATGTATAGGTCATATCTTAAACGTAGATAGGAGAGTGGGAACTTATTGTCCTAGGAGCAGGGTTCTAAATTGTGGTATCAGTAAGTATCAGTGACACGGGCCTATATTACTCGATCACGGACAATATTGGCTGAAATTTACTAAAATATCGATTTCGGAAGGCCAAAATCCCTATAAATAACGGTTGATATGTAACATATTGGTAGACATTTTAAACCTTGGCTAGGAGTTATAGGGTGCATCCAGGCTTGTATGCATACTGCACATTGAAATGAATTTTTTTTTGCCCTACCCTGTTACGCATGGCACTTTTGAAGAGAGATTTTGGAATGAAATTATAGTTTTAGGGTTTGGAGTTACTAAGTTGTCCTCAACATTGATTTTGCATTATTTTATTATTTCTGGTTATGGGGGTTTGAATGCTCCCTCTTTTTAGACTTTGCACTAACATTTTCTTGCAAAACAGTTTATATTCAAAAACACCTTATGATCTCTTTCGAACAAGAGGAAAGTATATGCATATTCACGCACCAGTGGATCCGCAATAGTTGCCTGTGGTATCAGTTATTAAATAATAAAAGAATGCAACTTGGAAGCCATGTAAATGAACCTTAGACTCACATACATATTTGGCAACCTCACTGATACAACTCAATGCTTACGAAAGAATAGCTCGAACCCTAGGGAACTGTCATTCTGTGAAGACATTGGTTAAAAAAAGGGCTACAGTTGTACAGATGAAGGACCGATCCTAGACTATTTTGTTCCTTAGGCTATTTAGTTCTCTATCTTCTTCTAGTAATGCTATAGACGCAGCAAAATTATACAGAAAAGTCTTCGTGTCAACAGTTAAATACTCTACTCATCCTGGTGGACTGTGGGCCTTATCCAGGATGTATGCAGTACTGATGCGTGGAAAAGTTTCTACGCCCGTATTGTTTTCCAACTTCTTCATCTGTGCTCGTTGAGATATCTTTCTGCAATGGCAGCGTGAGCTGCAGCGCCTACGGGTAGGGCATCTTCATCGATCGTGAAGTGAGGGGAGTGGCCCGAATGTGTTGAGCCTAGAGTCTCATTCCTTATGCCTATGTAGAAGAAGGCTGCTGGGACCGCTTCCGAGTAGAACGAGAAGTCTTCGGCCCCCATCATAGGCGGGACCACTCTGAATCTCGTGGGACCAAGCAAATCAACCGCCACCTTCTTCACGTGTTCGTACATGTGCTCGTCATTCACCGTGGGAGGGTAAATTGTGTTCTCTTTCTCAAAGAAGTCGACCGTTGCCGAGCATCGGAAAACACTGGCTTGTTCTACAATTATCTGTTTTGTGATGTTTTTTGTTAGAAAGGGACACTGCCAAGTATTGGGTATTTTTCTAGGTCTCTTTGGGATGGTTTCATGACAAATAGTGTTTGGAGGATGATTTTATCACATACCTCCTCTATTCTTTTTAGAAGTTGGTAAAAGCTTGTGTTGGAGAAAGCCCTGAAAGTGCCTCCGAGGACTACTTTATCCGGTATCACATCAAGGTTATCACCTCCATTGAACGATGTCACCGATACCACCTGATGGTAAAAGAGCAGAGTGAAACTCGATCAGCAAGACATCGATATTTGAAAATTTGAGAGAGAGAGAGAGAGAGAGAAATTAATCTAGTTCCACAAAAAGTTGAATCGCCTTAATCATACTGCTCAATAATTCTCTGGTACTTAATGTGATCGATTTTCTGGTCCCATTTACGTCCAATCATCCTAGTCAATACCTCCGTAGTTGTCATTGCCATCAGTTTGTCACTTATTTCTGCTATTTTCAATCGTCCTAATCCTGCTGATTTTTAATTCTCTAGTGTTTAATGTGATCATTCATTTTTGTTTCCATTAACATCCCATCTTCCTAGTACTAATGCTTTTATGCTCATTACTGGTGAGTCAACTTTTTCTCTTGTAGCATTAATCTGTTAACTTCTCCATTATAATCATTTCTCTAAACAGCAGAATTGATTGTTGGTTGGGTAAGAAAATTATCTTCCTTCAAATGAATGTTGATTGAATCAGGTATTTTTCCCTCCTTTTTTAGATGCAAGAGTCCAAAACCAAAGGAAAATGACAAGAAAATTTGAATCAAAAGTTCAACCTGAGAATCCAATGGATTTGCCTCGCGAGATACGATCCCCTGCAAGCTGATCACAGCAGCTGAGGCAGCCAAAACGGGGTTGACAGAGCGGTGTGGGCTTCCGGCCTGGCCACGTGTCCCGCTTATCACGGCCCTGAAGAAACCACACCCGGCCAGCAATGGTCCGGGCCTCGACCCAATGACACCAGTCGGGTGCTCGTGGGACACGTGGGCCGCAAATATGGCCTCCACGTTTTCCAAAGCCCCATCACGGATCATTCGCTTTGCGCCATTCCCGGCTTCTTCTGCTGGCTGGAAGAGCAAAATTACTGTCCCCTGTGGTAGGAATAATGTCAATGTTTTAGAAACATGCTGGAGTAGGACCATGTAGAGTAGAAGCTTTTGCTTGATAACTATTATCATTCATGATAAAATCCTTTAGAAAAAGATCGGTGCATGGAATCCAATCACAAAACTAGACCCCAAAGACTCAGGACGCCTGAGTTTCACAGTGGAGTCCATACAATGAGACTTGCTCCTTAAGACTGTGTTTGGATTTCGGATTTTAACGAGGAAAAAAAAAATGAAAAATTAAGTTCCAACTGTTCAGTGTTGTTAGATGCACAACTTTTCTATATTTCGTTTTTTTTTCTCTCACCAAATCTTTTATCCAAACACGGTCTTGAATATTTTGTGGATGTTTCCTTAATTGGATTCTATGTTGGAGGAGAACTAAATTCTAAGGTCATGTTTGATAATAGATAGATTTTGGAGGATTGTTAATGAGGTGGTATTAAGATTGAGACTGATAATAAGTAAGGTTAGCAATGAAGGTAGTAATCCAGTCTCTTGTTTGATTTGCACCGAATTAGATAATGAAATTATAAATATCATGTTTTGACTTGCACAAAGTAGGAGCAGATTAGATTGTTGAATTCCAATTTTGACCTTCGATAAGACCTTGCTAATCTCCCCATTTGGGGAGATTCATAGTCCGAGAGGACTAATTTTCCAACCTAGTTTTGTTGCACTAAACATAATATTAGAGGGCTCACCGAATTAGTAGTCCAATCTATCCTCCAACATTTGTTATTAAATATGTCCTAAGTTCGTGAGAGAACTCTAAGTCAATCATTGAACTGAATATTAGAGATAGAATTCCATCATTAAACAAAGATAAAAGTGCTCTTTCGGCTCGGCTGGGCTTTGGGTTGGGGTTGGGGTTGGGCTTTTTGGTTGCTTATTTATTATTATTTTTAATTTGGTCATCTTTATTTATATTTTCAATTCCTCTACTCAAAGCAAATAAAAAAAATTCAAAATTTTAAGTAAAATATGGGGAAAAAATCAAAAAAATAGCACCAGCCAAATGGGACAACATGAAAGACGTCAAGAAATGCATCGAAACCAAATCATTTAAAACTAGGTAAGAGAAAGCGAATAATATGTACGCCTATCAACAATAGTAGATGCACAAGGAGCTGTACGAAAAGCTTTAAAGGTCACCAACTAGCCTTCCGGCCCTTCCTAGAATCTTCAAGTACTAAGGTTGGGTTTGGATGGATGATTTAGTGAAGTGGCAGGACTTACTTTTTGAATTTGTTGCAGACATTTAAGTCTACTTTACAATTTCTAGTGGACTCAAAAGCGAAGGTCGGAAACAAAAATAGAAAAGTTAGATAAACTAATGATCCAGAACAATTAAATTGTCTAATTTTTTTATTTTTACTAAATATTGTTTCAAAAGCAGCTTAAAAGCCAAAAAGACGTAGAAATTTTATATGGTTTGAGCACAAGTCTCACATGACCTTCACCCAACTCTCTTAAGAGATGTGTAACTGGCGTTTGAAGTGCGCATGGGGTACCATGGACCACAATGCATGTGACTAGTCAAGACCAAAAAGCATAAAACGATCACAAAAAAATTAGGATATGGTTTTCCTAAAGTTTAAGGTTTGATCATTAGTGTAGAGTATACAGATTGTGGGCTCACTCTGAATCCATTTTACTCATATGAACTGTTCATCTTATAACATATCATTCATACAAAAAATCAAGTTAATTGAATATCGATAGCTACTTGATCCGATCACATTTTTTTAAAGTGTAAATAATAGTATTCTAAAAATTATACTTCTTATCACAATAAAAATAAATAAACTGATCATGTGACCAATGTTCAATCAACTTGATTCTTGCATAGATGATCGATCATATCTGATGAGTTCGGATCATCTATATCAGTTTAGGTGGACTCACAACTTGTCAATTTTACAATAAAATTTGAAATCTAAACTTTAGAAAAACTTTGATCCTAAATATTGTAAATTTATAATTTAAACCCCACATTTTGTTTTTTCTTCTGCCATCACTTTCAAGTCCAGATGCATGGGTCAGTGCATGTGCGTGCGTGGGTGGGCGGGTGGGTGGGCACTCACGTTTTAAATGACTCCTTTTTTTTTCCTTTTCTTTTTCTTGTTTTCGGAAAAAGAAAACAAACAGTTGAAGAATCTATAAATTTACTGTTTGGGATTGTTTTCATTTGTTTCCATTTCTGATTTTCATTTCTTCAAAAATAAAGAATAATTAGGAAACACACTTCGTTTCATATCATTTTCATTTTCGTTCAAAAAACATTTTTTGAAAATCTTAAAATACCTTTTTGATGTTGTCATGAAAAGTTGGTTGTTTTTTAAAAAAAATTATCCAAAAAGAATAAGAAAACAATTTGTATTACAAGTTTTCAATACTTTTTGGGAAAAAAAGAGTAAATTTCGCCGACCTCCCATGAGATTTCTAAAAAATACAGCCACATCTCATATAGTTTCAAAAATATCCCTAAACTTCCTTAATTTTAAAATTAATGCCAAGATTCTCTATTATCATTCATTTTTGTGCAAAAATAACAAACTTGTCCTTTGATTTAGGGATTTCAAAAAATTTTTTTATCAAGACACCCATGAAGATAAATAAATATTTTTTTCCTCTCAAAACACCATTTATTTGTAACTACTTTACATTTAGTTTTCTATCAATAATTAATATTTTTAAAAATAATTAATCTAAATAATTTATTTTTTAAGTACTCCTAATGTACATAAAAAATTAAAAAATTATTATCAATAATTTTTTTAAAAACAAATTATCTAAATATTTTATTTTTTAAGTGCACCTGATCTTAATATACTTAAAAATATTTTTTTTATTACTTTTTAAAAAATAAAGTTTATTTAACTTAATGGGTGTATTGAAAAAATAATTTAAAAAACCCAAAATTAAAGGGCAAGTTTGTTATTTTTTCACAAAAAATGAGCTCTAAGGGAGAATTTTAATATTAATTTTAAAAATAAGGAAGATCATTACTATTTTTAAAATTACAGAGAAGGTGATTGTATTTGTCAAACCCCTCAGGAGAGGTTAGTGAAATTTACCCTAAAAAAAAATTAAAAACTATTTCTAACAAATTTTCTTGTAGAAATTCATTTAAAAAACCCCGTAAAAGTGTTCCCAAAAAATATGGTTTTCGTAAAAACAATTTTGGGATTGCCTAACAAGTTTTCGGTATGAATTTCTACTTTCTTTATTTTCAAGAAAATCAAATAAATAGATTTCCAAAATGACACAACACACTTCTAACTTCTCGATAAGTTTTTCGTATCAGTTTCTTCTTTTCTATTTTCGAATGTAAACCATCTTTTGAAAACTACACAACACCTTTAAACCCTCCTTGGAAATGAAAATCCTCGTTAAAGTTTTCGTATCAATTTTTGCTTTCCAATTTTCAAAAACATAAATGAATCACACAATTCTCCATCACTAGGCACATTTATAGCAAGGATGGAGACATGATGTTGCAGGGGCGTTGTTGCAATTATTTTATTGAAGGACCTCTTTATAATTAGACGTAGTTCATAACAAAGCTGGAAATGAAAATAAACTAGAGGACCCCAAATTTTAACCAGAACTAGCTCAGTACAAAAACATGTATGGGCAAATTGGTGGTGGGTCACTGAAGGGAGAGTCGTTATGTAGCTTTCATGTAAAAATTTAACAAACTTATCCATCTGACAATGGAGTTTTACCTTTCTATCCTCTAAAAAAAGTGGGCCCAGTTTGGCTTAGTCATATTTTTTTTTAAAAAAAATAGTTGTTTTGATTTTAAAATTTTTCTACTTTATTAAAAAAATTTTTATCGTTTAATCAAAATTACATAATTTTTTGGTTTCTTTTTACGAGAAAAATGAGAAAATTTTGAAAATGCAAGAATTTATTCAATTTTTTTTAAAAAAAACTATTAAATACAAAAAAATAGTTAATTTGTATATTAAAATTGATTTTGTTTTTTTAGTAAACTTATTCCAAATTAAATCAAAATTTTACATTTTTAAACTTTTTCCAAATGATTAAAAAAATATAATTTATTTATCAAACGATTAAAAAAATTCACATCAAATAAAAATACTCCAAAACAAAGCGACTAAAAAGCCTAAAAAAACAACAACGTAGATTCTCTCTGACTTACCTCCTCTGTGCTTTGATTATTTTACGAGGAATGGTCGTGATATATATATATTAACACGCAAGAAAAAGTACACTATGATATGTACGAACATTTCTCATTTAATTTTTTTAAGAAAACTGACCGCTTTGGATTTTTGGAATGTGACCCGTAATGATTAAGGGTCCATGATCTACTCAACTCGCGTAGCACCAACGAAAGAAAGGTTGTATAAACAATGAATTCACCAAGATAAAAGGAAAATAGGGGGAAACACAAGTAATATACGATTTGGATTCTCTCTTTTTTTTAATTTTTATTTTATTCTGTAAATCCTTCCACAACTCCATGATTTATCCATAGACGATTGGTTTTTTTCCTTTTTTATAAAAATAAAAAAAGTAAAAATTTGCATTTGTAGATGAGTTGGAAATTGAAAAATAATATACCTTTAAATGAGGCTCACGAATCTTCAAAATCTTGGCGGCGCCAATGAGCATGGCCACGTGGGCGTCATGGCCGCAGGCATGCATTTTTTCGGCGACTTTACTTTTGTGCTTCCACTCAACTAATTCCTGTAATCATACCCACTTTATCATAATATATACACACTATTATAATATGCTACGAAATGTTGATTTTTCACTCCTAACATAAGCTATCTACGTTTACGAAATCATGTAAGCTTGTGTGATAAGTTGTCCCATCCATTTCAATACAGGAACCATTCATCATGGTTGCAAATCTTTCACGCTTCTCTTTAACTTGGCTCAAATGGTACACTCAAAACTTGACACTTGGTTGATGTTTGATAACTTTTTATTATTTATTATTTTTGTTTTTATTTTATTTTTTAGTATAAATATAAATATAAATTTATTTAGATTGCTATTTATAATTAAAAATAATACAAAATTATTACCACTATTTCTAAAAATAGTGAAAAATTATTTACAAAATCACCGCCTCCACCGCCGTACCACCGCTGACGCCTCCACCACCATTGCCACTGCCACCACTACCTCCTCCTTGATTTCCTTTCGCTGCCACCACCACCACCATATTTATGTTTTTAAATAGTTTATAAAAATATGAACATAAATATATTTTTAATTTCTGTTTACTAAACAAATATAAAACAAACACAAAAAATAAAAAAGTGGCAACTTGATGTTTCTACTCAATTCTCTCCATTGAAGTGTGGTATTTTTACTAACCCTGTTTGGAATGTTAATTTAGTCTCATTGGTTTTTATTTTTATTTTTAGTGAATTTCAGCTTTTCATCAAAATAATATATCTTACCACTTTCTCTTAAATCATTTTTAAAATTTTAAAACATTTTGAAAAATATTCACTAATGAACAAAAAAAAACAGCTATTTTTTGCCTGTAGAGGATATTTTCTCAGATTAATTAAAATATTTGTATTTTCAGCTTTGAACTAAAAAAAATATTAAAATTTGATCAAATTGTAACAAAATCAATAAAACGAAAAATAGCAAAAACCTATCATCATAAAAGATATTGATGAAACAGAGTACCTGAATTGGGAGGGCGTCCATGTCGGCTCTGACGGCAACGAACGGAGGCCCGCCGCTGCCCACGGAGGCCCTGATCCCTGTCCCCGCCACCGGAAACCGGTATTCGATCCCTAATTTGTCCAATTCCTCGCGAATTAGCCTACTCGTCTCGAATTCCTCGAACGCGAGTTCCGGATTCTCGTGGATCCATCGCCGGAGATTCTTCAGCCACCGCACGTTCTCCGGCTTCCTAGCGATCCTCAGGACCTCCTCATACGGATCCGGCGTCATCGCCTCCGATCGCCGCCGCGGAGAGGTTTCATTCTTAGGGGCGTTGCCGGCCGCGGAGAGGGTGATTTTGTCGAAGTAGGAGAAGTCGAGATCGGAGGAAGGTTTGGCTATGGATATGGTTGAGATGATTGTAATTATTGAAATTAGAGACAGGAGAGAGAGGTTGTGAGGGTTCATATTTGGAGAGAGAGAAGGGGAGGGGGGTTTGCAGTTGCAGAGAGAGTGTGGGAATGGGGGGGAAGAAGAAGAAGAAGAAGAAAATGAAAAGTCGATGGAGAATATTTTATTTATGAGAAAATTTCACTTTGCCCCCTTTTAGTTTAGGTCATGTATAGATAACGGTCCTCACGTTTAGAAATCATCATACAAACATCCTATGATATTTGAACAAAATGCACCTTTAACCACAGTTAATGACAATTATAAATTTGTCTATATACCATTGTCATATTCTTTTGATTTGATTCACTCAAAATTGAGAGAGATGAGAGAGGTGTAGTAGTGCATGTATATAGATAGACCATTGTATATATAGTGATTTAAAGATGTTGGGGCGGAGAGAGAAGGAAGGGTGATCGTGGAGGGGAGTAGGAGAGAGAAAAAATAGTGAAAAAAAGAAAGTGTTGCTTTTTTTAAAAACTTTGAGATTTCACAATGGTATTTATGTCTTAAAAAGTTGTTAGTTCTACATAATAGGCAAATGAATTGCACTTTTCATTAATTTGGACGAAAAGTTTTGATTATACACTTCAATTCACAAATTAGAAAGGATTGTATAATGATAAATAAACATAAGAAGGTAATTCGCACATGGTCTATCTCATAAGGTGGTAAAGTGAAATTTGCCCTTTATTTAATTTATGTGTCTGAGAGAGAGAGAGAGAGAGAGAGAGAGAGGAATAAGAACACATGGGGAATAAACGAGGGGAGACCCATAAGGGTCACGTGGGGGAATTTGTTAGCGTATAACGAGTAGATTACGGCGTCGAAATGCAGCACGTGGGGCCCTCCATGTTCTATTATATTTTGAAAACTTACAGAAAAAAGTATTAGTTTGTAGTTTTAATTATAATAAATTAAATTTTAGAGTTTTAATCTAATTATAATTAAAATAATTTGTCCGTCCAAGCACCTAGAATTGAAGTATAAACTGGTTCCACAAAAAAAATTAAGAGACAATATCATTCTATATTTTTCTCCTTTTAAAGTCTTAATCTATCCAATTAAAACTATTTTCTAGTAAATTTATGTTATTTTATGCAAATTTATTTTGGAAATAAGCTCTAATTAAATCGATTAGGACTTTAAAAGAAAAAATATTGAATGATGTCGTCTCCCAAAGTTTTTTTTCAGAATTATTTGGTACGGTTTATCCCAAGTAAATGGAAACTGACACATAATATAATTGTGACCAGATTAAAATTTTAGAGTTAGATTTGTTATAATTTAAACTGTATGATTTAATTTGCATCGAGGTCAAAACTTAGGATTTTGTTTACAATTTCCCCATTATTTTTTTATCTTTTTTATTTTTTTTCTTTGTTTATTATTAGTAGCACTATTGGTTTGTTCATTTACAATTTCTTCTTGTCTAAAAATGGTCCTTATATCTTGCCTCACATATAGTATAATTGTGACCATATTAAAATTTTAGAGTTATATTTGTTATAATTTAAATTATAGGGTTTAATTTGCATCAAGGTCAAACCTTAGGATTTTGTTTATAATTTCCCCATTATATTTTCATCTTTTTTTCTTTGTTTATTAGTAGTAGCACTATTGGTTTGTTCATTTACAATTCTTCTTGGGTAAATTATAAAATTTGTCCTTATAGCTTGCCTCAAATTCCATTTTCATCCTTGTATTTTTAAATTTTGTGATTTTAACATCTAATTAGTCCAATTGGTAAAGGTCGTTATGTTTTTGGACATATTTTTATATTTCCCTACATGTACCAACATTTGAGTTACCAAATTAACATTTTTTCTCCATTCCCACCCAATTACCATTTTAAATCACCAAAATTCCAGTGTTATTTGTCTAATTCTACTATAAATCGCCATCAAATGAGGTTACACACGGGGGCCGTGTGCTGTAAATCCATTCAAAAAATTAAGTTCCATTATTAATTGGACTGATTAGTCTAGAAAATTAAAATATAGTGCTAAAATCGTGGGATTTAAAATGCAAGGTCCAAAATCGAAGTCAAGACAAACTATAGGGACTATTTTTTAAATTTAACCTTTCTTCTTCCATTTTTTTGTCTTCCAATTTCCTACTTTATATTTTATTTAAAAAATTTATATTTTTAACTCACTCTTGCAAACTTCTCAAAACTTTACTACTTTACTAAATTATATTTATTTTTTTCATTTTCTATTCTTGACTTTTTTGCCTTGAATTGGGAGCCAAATAAAAAGTACCAAACTTCTCTAAAATTTAGAGTTATAAAATTACGATAGAGTTTGCAATTTGTGGTCTACATTGAACTTCAATGTAATCCCTCTACTTCAAATGAAAACCTCAAGTCAATATAATAGATGGAAAAGAATTCTCTCTCGTCTTCGTTATTTAGGGTCGGATTTGAGTTTTTGAAATCCCTAAGTGAACCCTTAAAATGAGATTCCATATATTTGAATCTAAAAAAAATTCAAAATATTGTATTAAAAGAAACCACTACAAGAAGGTAATTTATGTCCGTAATCCCTTTGTCTCTCAATACATTATTTTTTTTATTTTTATTAATGAATATGAAATATCCTTGACATTTGAGAAAAATATATTAAAAAATATAAATTAAATGGCATTTTTGTAACTTCCCTTCTATGCCATTAGAGCATATTTAATTCAAGAGATTGGATAAAAGAGGGATTAACCACATAAACTACAAAATAAGATATGAAATTAAATGTAATCATATATTATGTTTGGTTAGAATGAGATAAATATTAGGATACCCTTGAGAATTATTTAAAACCCTTAGATAAAAAAAGTAAGATAATTTGGAGATTATCTAGTCCCGAGACTATTTGTCCTAGAGGAAGAGGTGGGATACAATAGTTCAATGTATAAGAGATAATTAATCTAAAATTTAGTCCAATTTTGGGGTCTTTGTTTGTTTAACCATTGGACTATGGGACAATCTCTTACAAAGTAGGTCTTATGTATTTTTTGTTAGAAAACTGATCAGACGGGTGGATGTGGGCGTGCCACGTAGGTGAGCTCGTGGTATTATTACGGGCTCAATTTTGGGGTGGACCCCACTTTAAAAAAAATTAAAAATAAAATTACTCCATCTACCCCAAATAGGTGAATGTGGGCACGCCACGTAGACGAGCCCGTGATTCTCAAGCCCATCTGATTAGCTATCTTTTTGTTAATCCAATCACATCCCCAATCCCAAGAATGAAATAAAAATATAAAATATTTTATAATGTATCTCTAGTACTATTGTTTTTTTAATAGTTATTGTACTTCCACTTACCAATTGGATAATACTTGGCCTTTTATACATGGCTAGAGTTGTGAAGTTGGAAAATACTTAAATATTTTTAACTAAAAGTTAATAGTAATTAGAAACTCGTTGAGAAAACGTTTCAATTTTACAATTTCTATTGACTCGCTTGCTTAAATTTGGATTTGGGAGGCGAGATCAGCGTCAAATAAACGAGCCATTCCAAAAATAGACACGAAGACATGAATTAAAAGCCCAATTTCACACAAAGTACGATACTTTGTCGCTATATTTTTCTTATGAATGCTTATAACCATTGTTATACTTAAATTATTTTAGTTTTGTTATGAATGCTTATAGCCATTGTTATGAATTATTATTAACTTAGTTTTATGAATTTTATTAGTTTGGTTATGAATTATTTTGATTTGGTTATGAATGGATATGACCATTGTTATGAACTAGTGTGACTTCAAATAATAAATTAATCATTTTTAAATATTAATTACCGTGAAATAAAGTGAGATCTAGTTACTTTTATGAATTTTATTGACCATTATTATGAGATGTTTTGTTTTGAATTATATTGGTATGTTTGGTAAATTTT
>CM018908.1:12400389-12402889 GCA_009663005.1 Actinidia chinensis | reverse complement strand
ATATGACGGACGAGGTCAATATGAGTCCTTCATCGCCCAAGAGGGATTTTTCTAGTTCGGAGGGTAGTCCTCTGGGGGTTTCCCTCCTCTCATTCAAAAAGAGGACATTATGACCCCAGACAACTTAGGTCGCCTTAGGGAGTCTTGTTTCATCCCGTCGTGCGTCCAAATGAGACTTCTTGAGGCGGGCAAAATAATTAGTTCTACTTGCCTTGCTCAACTCGTTCCTAACGCATGACAGAGCATCGTCTGTGCAATAGTGTTATGGCGAGCTCACAAGCACTCCCTCTCCCTTACTGAGTTTAAGAATCTGTTCAGCTTGAACAAGAATCCAAAGCTAGATCAAGGATGGTTGTATTTTAAGGTGAGGCCGAAGAAGGCTCTCCTCGGAGGATATCCCAGTAACGTCAAGGGATGGAAGGAAAAAAAATTCGAGAGATGGCTGGGAGTTTCCTGAAGGAGCAGTAAGAGAGGTCGGGGCTCCAACAGTCCCAAGATCATGGGGAGCCCCCAGGTAAGTCTCAATTTTTATTGGATTTTCCTTTATATATATTTTATTATTTTTATTAGTTATCTGATATGTTCTCTAGGTAAACGCTACAACGGGCTCCCTTGATTGTATGAGGGCGAGCTAAAAGATTTGACGAAGTGGCAAGCTTGGTCGAGGAAAAAGGGTTATACTCGGTCCTTGCTCTTCTCGGGTCCATATCTTTTCGAAGGAGCTTTGGCTTCCCCAAGCCCATGGTGTCCAGGGATGTTGGCAAGGACAGACCTATAGAAGATGCTCCCACCTCATCGGGTGATGCGGGTGAGTCCCACCATTCCCGAGATGAACTATCCCTAGGTGACCCTTCCCGAGACAGCCTGGTAGAGTGTATAGGAACAATTAGGAGGACAGATAGGATCCTATCTCGCCTTTTCAACCAAATTCTGCTATCATTTTGGGGGGAAATATCTGACCTATTTTAGGTGCCTGGGAACCAGGTCGTTTAAGCTCAAGCTCACGTTCCTTGAGTTTGAGCTCAAGCTTAGGAGTTATGCCAGAATCATGGCTCCCTTCCGAGCTCAAATCAGATGGTATAGTCTTTATTCTTTCAAATATTATCTCTCTTTTTTGACCTGATGTTGGTGCTCATTTTGCAGAAAATCAGCTTTAAGAAGCTCGGTGAGAAAGTGGAAAAATTCAAGAACGAGAGTTCGATGGCGGGGTCCACTCCGGCCAAGGGAGTGCTGATTGGCGAGAAGTGGACAAAAGAGGACCCCGCCAGCTCGCTTAGCAAAAAGGGTGAGGCTGCTAACAGTTCCAAGGGGAAGGAGCCTGCCCCTGTGTCCGAGGCCAAAAAGAAGGCGGCAAGGCAAGGCGATGTGGCATGCTCAAGAGCCACTTCTTCGCCGAAGCCCAAGAAAGGTACCTCGACCAACCTCAGTATTGCCCTAGGACCTACGACCTCTACTCTAGGCAACTTGTCTGTGGCTAAGAAGATACTGCAGGGAGCAATCCCACTTGCTGACAAGGAAAAAGTGGAAAAGCTTACCCTTGATCAGATGGCTACCAGGCTCTTCCATGTTATCGGTCAAGTACTACCTCAGTTCCGACCTGGATTTTTCCCTTGATATTTTATTTTGTTTAGGGCATCCTTTAAAAAATTTATTTCTAGCAGGCCCTCGTGCTCGAATCCTCCTTGGTTGTATGGAGCAGGAAAACAAGAGAAGAGGCGAGGCATCCCTCTAGCAAGGTCGGGCTGCCTCTTTGGAAAGCGAGGTATCCCACCTCCAGAAGCTTACTGGTGATCTAGAGAAACAATTGGCTGAGGCTCAAGCTCGGGGGTAGCAGGCTACCGATGAGCTGGCCAAAGTGAAGGAAGAACGAGATACTTTTGCCAACAAGTTGGAGAAGTCGGCGGTCCTAGTGGGGGTGCTAAGGGACAGTGTGGCTCAGTCCAAAGAATTTTCCGTGGAAGAGTTCAAGTATTCATCTGAATTCGAGGTGGTAGTTGAAAATGCTACCTCCAAATATTTTGGTGAGGGCTTTGATTTTTGTAAGCATCAACTTCGTCGCCATCATCCCGACTTGGCCATAGACCTCGAAGGCATGGGCTGTGACCATGATTTGCTTGCCGAGGAGGATAAGAACGAGGATGAGGAAGATGGGGGAGAGAGGGAGAAAGGCGACAATAACCCCCATTCTCCCTAAACACTTGTAATTTATTTTTTTTTGTAATGGCGACCTGTAACCCCCCTTCCTTTTAATGAATGAATTATTTTGTGCATAGGCTTCCTCAATCGTAGTATATTCTTGCATGTTTTGGAGATCATGAAATAATTGAAAATTAATTTGGTGAGATGCTCTTTGGCGACCATCACTTAATCTCTTTGGCGAATAAAACTACTTGGCGATTTATAAAGATTCCCACTAACTTAACTATGGCGATCAATTAAATGGCCTGCTTGATTAATGTTAAACCTTTGTCATGGCGAAATAAATAATCACGCATTATAC
>CM018908.1:12392889-12395389 GCA_009663005.1 Actinidia chinensis | reverse complement strand
TAAAAGATTTTACATCCGATAATTTAATCATAGGGTCCATTATAGCTGCTAACGCAAACAAATAAGGCAATTTCTTTTAATATTTTAAAATTTTTATTTTTATTACTGCACAAACATCTTTAAATATAAGGTTTTTCCTATATTATTTAAAATTATTAGCAATATGATATACGTGTGTGATAATAAGTTGAGTAATGGGATAATAAATACCCGAGCAATTGGTAGTTGTAGTATAAAAAACTTCTAAAAACTTACAAATAACATGACAAACAGCCCAATCATCTTGAAATATCATGTTCATTTCGTTTGATTGTATATAAAAGACTAATGACTTCTTTAAAACTTTGAGTAGACTATAGCATAAGATAAGTTGTGTTTCAACAATGGTCAGTGTCTAATGAAATTTTTTTATATTTTGTGCCTTGTGTTTTACATTTTTTTTTTTAATTCTTGGTATCTATATGCAGAAAATCTAATATACTGGACGACATGTTTAACTTTTTCAATTTTTTCTGCAAACATTTTTAATCCGTCTTTAACAATTAAATTTATAATATAACAAATACATCTGACATAAAATAAATTGTTACCTAAAGGATATTTTAATTGTCTATTAAATAGTTTAATAGCGGCAGAGTTATTGGTCACATTATCAAAAGTAATGTTAAAAATATTACTTTGAACATCATATTCCTATAAAACACACATAATAGATAAAAAAATTGCTTCAGCAATATGTGGGTACTCAATAGTGTGAAAACTAAGAATTCTTTTTTTGTAGATTTCAATCGGAATCAACGTAATGTGCAGTCCGAACATAATAATGACGTTGGTTCCCATCTTTTCACATATCAGAAAGGCATGACACAGTAAATTTGTTTGAACGTAATTCATTAATTTATTTATTTATTTTGAATTTTAAAAATTTTGAAACAATCACTTCTAATAGTAGTCTTGGAGACAGCCGAAATTGAGAATTGACATAATTTTTTTCAAAATACTCAAATCTCGGATCAATTCTGAATGTAAAAGATGTTCCACAGCAGCTGTGTAAATTGTTAAATCTTCTCCCATTCTAACATTTGAATAAGAGAAATTACCCATCTTCCACCTTAAGAAAAGTTAATTTATGACTGTCTACATTGTTAGCATTTTTAGCAAGATACTTATCAGCATACCTCTTTAGGTGGCTCGTGCCATTATCAGAACCAGTAACAAAAAACTCACAATATTTACAAATAATTTTAATCACTTTATTTTGTTTTCAGTGACCTCAACTCATTGAAAATGTTGTCAAACAGTTGATCTTAATATCTTAGGTAACCTACTATTGCTAACAGATGTGGTCGTGCCCCAGCATGCCAGTGGAGGGGGCCGATCGGATTATTTGAAGCCATTTCGGATACATTGTTATCTCTTTTAACCTTAAACTCATCGTATTTAGCCTTGTCCAAAATTTTTAAATTCTAATCACTAGGATCTATTTTTTAAAAAAGTCAAATTTAGATACTAAAATATTAACAATATAATAAAAAAAAACTCAATACTAAGATACATCAAGTTCGAAGCGCTTGAAATATCAGGATTTAACCTTTCTGCAACACTTGAGAAATTGCGAACAATCGAGTAATTAAGATTTTCCTCAACACTTTTAAAAAATTAAAATATTTGATGTGGGGTAAAACATAAGCCTATTGACATTCTAAGTCAGGCATGTCACCTAGAGGATTACGTCGCCATGACACCTGTATAGTCCTGGTCGCCTATCGCTTTATCGTTAATAAATCACTTCGTCATTATGTGTACAAGCCTTTCTCCAGCTCGCCATTGGGTAAGGTCATTTACATCGCCAGATCAAAGATCATCTCTAGGAGGACTGTCTGCATAAAGACTCCACCTATTCAAGAGTCCTTCTTGGACACTCCTCCTCCTGATCAGAGTCCACATTCACAAGGAAACTGTCTCCGTCACTACTCCTACAATTGCGGATTGCTCTTCACGTGGTAATCTTCTATTATTACAACTGTATCTTAGGGATTTTTTTCCCAAATGTAGTTGTTCAGATATCTCGGCTAATTGTCTTCACACAAATCTTCATTCTCCATCTATAAAAGGTCGTTCACCCATCATGAAAAGGTACGACTTAATTATTGTTTAGACTCACTAATAGCCCTGCTTTCTCATTACTTAGTTTATATTCGCCTTGGTCTGATTTGCACGCATGAGGAATTTTGAGCGGTCTCACCCTGGCCAGTAACTTTTGTTCGGCCCTGTGCAGGTCACCCGTATTGTTGCCGAGGTCCCGAACGAAGGTGAAAGAGCAATTCAACTGTTGGTTGCTTGTCCTAGATTTTTACCACAACAATTTGACACCGTCTGTGGAAACAACAATTCTCAACCTTCTATGCACTTGCATAACCATATATTACTTAGACCAAGTGCCAGTAGAGCTTTGGACAACAAAACTCACCCAATGGCTAACACCATCCAAGTTTCGGCT
>CM018908.1:12382889-12385389 GCA_009663005.1 Actinidia chinensis | reverse complement strand
ATTTCCATAAGTTGTCTGATGATAGAAAAGTTCAATTTTCTAAACTGAAATTAATCGGCCGAGAGGCAAGTTCTTTTGGCAAAATACTGAGGTTCAACAATGACGAACCCCCATAACTGATTAGATGAGATGAAAAAAATCTTAAATAATAAATACATTTTCTCATTCCTATCAACGTGATAGACTAGAAGTCATGAAAGCGCATTTTCACTATAGGACGCGAAAGCGAATTTTAGAGAAAAAATGAATCAGTTTGTTAAAATTCTTAAGCAAATTAAAAATATTTTAAATGAATTATATAATAATTTTGAAGACACTCCATCCGGCATAATGTGTGAATGAAATTGATTTGTTTTTAAGAAATTTTAAAAAGTTACATAGCGAGTTTCAGGACCTTTAACAAGATAAGAGTGATTGCTTAAATCATGTGTTGGACCTTCTGAAGACAGTAAATTCACTATGCAAAGTACTAGGTATCGATTTCAAGAAAACAATGGCTAAAATCTATTTTAGTTTGGGTAATGATTTTGAATTAACGAAGAGCCTAACTAATAAAACTATTATAGGATTGACAGCAAAACAAATATTGCAAGTGATCAAAATGAAGAGGATGCAATTGTTCAGAAAAAAACTAAGGTTGCAATCATTATCCAGACTCATTGACATTGTGACAGGGCATATTTTTATTATATACGTCTTCAAAAGGCTGCTATTGTTACTCAATGCGTTTGGAGACGGCGAGTTGCTTGTAGAGAGTTTAGAAAGTTCAAAATGACTGCAAGAGAAAAAGAGCCAATTCAACTTGAATACAAAAGTGTCAACAATATTGATTCACTATCAACTAGTCCTTTAGTTAAAGTGAAAAGAATCGATTTGATTGGTGTTAATTACTTTCTTTGCGTTTTGCATCCATACTTAGTAGATCTCGTCAATAGTTTGAAGATAAATATTATTTGAATTTCGTGCTTGAAAGTGTTTAAATTTTAGAACCAATCGAGGTTGTTGATTTACTCCAAGTACTTGATTCGTTGGCATGAAAGAATTTAGTATCTCAAGATGAACTTGAAGTCGAGTTCTTCTCAGTGAAAGAGAATGGTGCGAAACAAAAATACACATTATTATTTATTGATTCTTGTATTTTATAATTAATTATCTTTTTATTTTTTAAGTTAAAATTTTATTTGCTTTAGGTTATTTTGTTTACTGGGCCTGATTAGAGTAGCCTATTGGGCCTATTTTATTTCACAGTATTTTTAGGGCTTAGTGTTTTAAGAATTTGTTATTTTCTCTATTTAAAGAGAGTTTTAGTTACAATTAATACATACTATGATTGCAATTAATGAGAAAATCCTAATTTTCTTTTCTTTTCATCTTTGATTATGGTGCGATGCAAAACTTTCCCTTCCATTCTTTCTATCTCTCTTCTTATCTTAGATTTTGGTGTGATGCTAAACTTTTTTCTCCCATTCTTTATTCTTCATCTATTTACCGTTTTTCAGATTAATTAATCATAAGGTTTTGATTTTATTGTTGTCCTGCATCATAGCTGACCTAAAATAATAAGATCAAGGCATTTTGATTTCATGAATCATTTTACCATACTGGCCAGTGAATTGTCAAGAAAACAAATACGCATGGTGTGCAAGAAAAACATATTGTGCTAGTACTTTTTTTATTCTAAGAATCTTGTACTGACGTACAATAAAATAAAAAGAATCTATACATACTATTGTTTGTATCTTGCACAACAGAATCTTGTACGGGCTATAGTCCTTGTATAATAAAATAAAAAGAATTCAAAAATTAAAATAATTAATGAGAAAATAGTGTATACAAAATATTATTTGTATTGTCACCATCGTCATATATAACAGATAACTTTTACTATTCGAATAATTAATTTTCCTGTGCTGAAAAAGTTGTCGGCTAGCTGCCTCAGTTGACAATAAAGGTGAGTGGTGGGGTATAGTGAAAAGTTGTGTGTGGTATAAAAAGTAACATGAATACTTTGGTCCAATTAAGCCAAATAAAAATTTGACATTAGAATTTTGCTAAATGGAGTAATTGTGTTAAAAGAGGAATGAGGATGAAACTTTTAGTCGAAAAGCCCCAAATTTGCATTATGATGGTTTTCGAATTAAGAGGGGTTGAAATGATTATGATTGACGGCAACAAATGTGGGAAACCCCTGCTTGCTTTGAGCACATAACTACAAGTCTACAACCAATTGAAGGGTCTTCCTTGGAACATTTTGCACTTTTGGTTATAATTCACTTATGATTCATATAAAAAAGTATAAATAAACAAAACCAAAATTTTGAGACTCAAGCAGCAAAACTGTCCATTGGTATGAATAATCCATATTTTGGGGATTGGGCTAGTGATTGGAAATTTTAATACCCAATTCCTAAGGGGGATTGGGCTAGTGATTGGAGATTTTAATACCCAATTCCTAAGAAGTTATTGATGCTGTGAAACTCTTTCGCAACCTAATATTAAA
>CM018908.1:12367889-12370389 GCA_009663005.1 Actinidia chinensis | reverse complement strand
GGGTGCGGTAAGGGATCAACGTGGTTTGTAAAGAACTAATCTACAAACTCTTCAATCAGATCCGAGGTAAACCATACTTGAAAAAACCTACCCCCATGGGAGGCGACCCCAGGAAGCGCAATCAATGGTGGAAGTGTTCTTTTCATGAGAAAAAAGGACACAAAATCAAGAATTGCCAAGTTTTGAAGGTTTTTCTTGATCAACTCATTCAGGATGGGCATTTGAAAGAGTTTGTTGATCAGAAAAAAAACTTGGGCAAAGGAAGTCGAGATCATACTTAACCCTAAGTTTGTCGTAGCTATGAAGAAACCGAAGATGCCGTAGAGGAAGATCTTCCTCTGGGAACTATTCACATGATCGGGGGACCACACCGCCCCGATCTTGCGAATAAGATCCAGGGGAGATCCGCATCGTACGCCAAATTCATGAGGTGTTCTGAATTCATTGTAGTAGTGACAGAGTTAGTGACAAAGTTCGTTGTAGTAGACATCCCCTCCCCCTATAACGCAATTGTTGGACGAGATTGGTTACACATGATGAGAGGAGTTGCTTTCACTCTACACCAAGCCATTAAATTCGCCACCTCTCAAGTTGAAAAAACCCTTTATGGAGACCAAATGACAGCCAAACAATGCTATCTTGCCACGGTCTCCACTAAGGCAGCCATGAAAGAAGTGCAACTGGTCAAAGAAGAGCACGAGGTGCTGGAAGATGTTGGAAGGAACCCCGAAGCCAAATCCTGAAGGACATGATACGCTATAAACTGAATGAGCCAAGCTCGAATTGTTTATTTCTTACAAATATGAACCTGAAAGAATGAGAAAGAACCAAGCTCATTGAATTTCTAACAACTAATATCGAGGTCTTCGCATTGACACCGTACGAAATGTCGGGATCGATCCCACCTTTATCAGACATAAGCTGAACGTCCTTCCCGAGGCCCGCCCAGTAAAACAGTGGGTAAGAAGGTTCGCAACCGAGCACGTGGACGTCATAATAGAGGAGGTAGAAAAATTAAAGAGGCAAGTGCAATAAAGAAGGTTCTTCACCCGAGCCTTAACCGAGTTTGTCCGAAAGACTGCTTTCCTTTGCCAAAAATTGATCAATTAGTGGATTCCATTTCAGGTCATGCCTGGATGAGCTTCCTGGATGCTTACAAAGGTTAGTACCGGAAACAATGCACGAGCCCGATCAAGAAAAAAACTCCCTTCATTACCCCCCCAGCATTTGAGAGACCTAGCCAAGGTGTTTACAATACTCAAAGAACATCATAAGCTAAGATTGAACGCAGCCAAGTGTGTCTTCGGGGACAATTGGTTACTCGATAAGGGATCGAGGTAAATTCGAAGCAAATTGCGGCAATCAACGACCTTGTCAACCCGAGGACCGTGAATGAGATTCAAAAATTAAATGGAATGGCAGCAACACTTAAACCGATTCATTAGTAAGTCCTCTGACAAATGCCATCTATTTTTTCAACTCCTTCGCAAAAATACAAAGTTTTTATGAAATGAGGACTGCAAGCTCGCACTCTAACAGTTCAAAAAATATTTAACCTACCCACCACTTCTTTCCACTCTGGATGAGGGAGAACTGTTCTACATCTACCTAGCCGTCTCCGAGAACGCCGTTAGCTTGGTGCTTCTAAGGGAGGTAAATGCATAGCAGCGCCCGATCTACCTTGTCATCAAGACGTTTAAGGACTGCCAAACAAGGTACTTGCTACTAAAAACTAATGCTAGCTCTAGTCTTAATTTCGTGGAAACTCATGCATTACTTTCAAGCATATCCCATCGCTATGCACAAAACCATCTCAGATCAATTTTTCCTTAGCACGGAAAATGTTTGTTGACGGAGTGAAAAATAGCCCAGGCACAGCAGCTGGAGCCGTCTTAAAAAGTTTTGAAGGGGCAAGTTTCGAGCACTACCATAGGCTGAATTTCCCTGCAATAAATAATGAGACAGAGTACGAGGCTTTCATTGCGGGACTTAGGCCTACCAGCAAGCCGAAGGTTCCCGAGCTCCATATCTTCAGTGACTCCAAATTGGTGGTTAACCAGGTCATGGGGAAATTCGAAGCTCAAGAAGCCATAATGGCCAAATACTTAGCAATTGCGAAGACCTTTCTCGCCGAATTCAGAGCAATCAGGATTGAACAAGTTGGGAGAGATCTGAACGCACATGCAGATGCACTGGATGGATTGCCAGGATGGCCAAATAAGGGGATAAAATACACAAATACAAGTTTTGGTCTTGCTAGGGCAGGCACCCTCGTCGAGCTATCGTTATAAAGTGTTCTTACTTTAATATGTTGTTCTTTGATTTCTTATATTATTGGACATTATTTTCACACATTTTATAGTTTGATTTTGTTAACCATTGTTTACGGGATGGTGGATAATAAATACGTATAACTAAAATTTATACACTTTGCACATATTTCAACACGCTTTTAAGAACATGTTCTTTTAAATAAATAATGATCCCGTGCATAGCATGA
>CM018908.1:12327889-12332889 GCA_009663005.1 Actinidia chinensis | reverse complement strand
AAAAAAATAATTAAAGAGAAAAAATATTTATACTCAATAGATTAAACTAAATATTTCGTCTTAGTGATTTTTTTTTCGAATTTGATTTTTTCTTTATATTATCAGATTAATCTCGTCAAAAGAATCTAAAAAAATATAAAATTTTAATCAAATGGACAGAACAAAAAAACTAGATAACCAAATCAGCTAAAAAATCTCAAAAATAATATATCTACAGGACAAATTGTGCTAAGATTTAAGGGGGTTTCTTTCTATTTTTTTTTAAAAAATACTAAATACAAAAATAATCTAACTTCAATTTATCCACTTGTTTTATTTTAGGATAATTTTTATTTTAACCACTTCAACTTTCACTCAAAACGTTTGCAAAGAAGATCCTCCATCCACATTTATTAGAATTTATGGACGAAAATTTCCACATATCATGCATATGACCACATTGGAGTTTTTTCAAATTAGTATAAACATAAGATTATTTCGTCTTTAATGTTTTTTTTATCGTTTATCAAAATTTTATACATTTTTAGCTCTTTTTGATGAGAAGAATCCGAAAATATAATTTTTTTTTTATCTAATTTGGATAAAAATTTACTAAATAATTCGGTCCATATTTGAATTGAACGGTACATTCCAAGCATTTTAAACCCTTTCTTGGGTTATTTTGATAATTCGAACCATTGATATCATAAATTTTATTCTAAAGATCAATAATGTTAAAAAATACATTGATCGATCACAATTGAGTATTTATTCGGTACTATTTTATAACTTTATAAATAGATACAACATACATGGTTATACCATTTATGTTGATATAAATTGATTATGAATAACTATTTCATTGTATCATCGAAGTAATTTTTTACAATATTAAATTACCAATGAAGTAACGTTTTAATCATCAAAATCAATTCAAAACGGATCCTCAAATACTTGGATTGTTTCATCCAGTTCAAACACTTCGGACCGGATAGAAGCCCATACCACATCCTATTGGTCCCCATAGTTTCAGAAAAAAATTAATAGTGCTTCTGTAATCTAAATTTAATCAATTCAAACATTCCACCTTCATTCTTTGTTTGAAATTATTCCCTCTATCATCTTCCGTTAATATTTCAAGCAGAAAGAAGACATATTTGAAACTAAAGGGACTAATTCTCCATATGGAGTGGCAAATTTAGCTTTATTAATTTTTGAAAATTTTCGTTCTTCATAAATTTTTTAATTTTTTAATTTAAAATTTTATATTTTTTCGATTTTTCTTGATGAGATATATCTAAAAATGTTAAATTTTTGATTTTATTTCAAGATTTTTTTTATTAAAGATAATAAAATTCCATTCTTGGTAAAAAAAAAATAAGCTAGTTTTTTGTCTTTAATAATTTTTTCTCATATTATTCATATTTTTCTTGTTAAGAGGAATCGAAAAGGCATAAACGTACACCAAATAAAAAAAGAATTCAAAGGCCTAAAATAGTTAAATTTGATCCCAAGAAGGGCCAAAACTGGACTACAATCAGAAACATAGGCACCACTGATGAATTGGATCATTTTCTGATGGAATGGTTGGATTTTGGAAGTCCAATGATGAAGTTAAGCGTTTTTCTTCATTTGACACACATTAAGATGAAAGTACAAGTTCAACTTGATGATATTGAAACTACAGGTATCAAAATAAAAAATTTCTAAAACCATAGGACCCAATAGTTTAATTTGCACTAATATCTGAGCTTACTCTACACTCTAGTGCCGTGTTTAGACCACGTGATAGAAACCGAAAAACCAACTGACAGTCTGACGTGGACACAGCAACGCATCAATCGCCACTTCCCTGGCCCCACTTGCCTCCCTGGCCTTAACTTTCCGTAGATTCCCATCTCCTTCAAAACAAACAGCCCCTTCTCTCTCTCTCTCTGAACTGGAGCGTTCACGATCCCATCTTCCAAACTGCGCTAAATTTGCGGTGACGATCACATACTACCGGTGCCACGTTCACTGCTAATTTATAGTGTGGGATCCACTTGTCAGTTCTCTTTCCGGCGCCGATTAGTGCTCGCTCTCCTCGGACTCGCCGCCACCGCCGGCCTCCGGCGCCGCCGTGGGTGTTTTAGAGTGAGAGAGATGGAGAATTGGAAGTCACCCCGCGATGGGTACCACCCGCTTTCTTCTTCCCAGAGAGATGTCTCATACAGGTTCTCTCTCTCGAAAATAATTTTTATGGGTTTGATTTGTATTTTTGGGAAATATGTAATATGTGTTTGTATATTAATTTTTGGTGAGATTCGAGAGAAGATCTTAATTTTTGATATGTGATAATTTATTTAGCAAACAACTATTGGGGTTTTTCAATTTAGTAGAGAGATGTTGCTTACAGAATGTGGCAATTATTTTTTTTTATACGAGGCTGTTTGATCGATGATTTTTACTTGATTTGTCACCAAATGCCTAATGTTTTTTTTTCTCTTCACAAAGCCTGTTGGAAATAGGGTGAAGTCTTAGAGTTTGAGAGTTGACTTAGAACCTTAATCAAGCAAATTGTGACTTGGAGTATCTTAAATTTGATATCTTTGTATGATTATTTTTCTTGAGTAATAAATTTTGTGCAGTCAACATACTAGTTATAAACTCTATTGCTTGTACTACTTTGAATTTGGAATTTCGTTTGGTGTGACTGAGACATACTTGTTTTTTTTATCAATTGACACAATACTTGTATTTGAACTAGCGGGAATGCCCCGAGTGTGCCAATAGTATTGTTTCTTGTAAACCTTGAAGACGTTACAGATATTATATTGACGTTCTTTTGAAAGTCAAAATTTGTGGAGGGGCTTTTTTTGTATGAAAAAGTATGAGAAGGCTTCAAATTTGAGTATACACCAAGTGAGTTTTAATAATAAAATAGGACAGGATATGTCGAACTTCAATTGTTTTTTATGAACAAATGAATTTTGCCAGTCAATTACTTCAACATCCACTAATTTGTACTCTCTGGCTGTGTTTGGATAAAGGATTTTTTGGATAGATTTACCAATGGAAAGGAAAACGATTGGGGATCAAATCAATAAATTAAGCTTCCTCACAATGTTATCTTCCCCTATTCCCTTTTAGATTTTCTTTTCCCTTAATACATTCCTCCATAAATCCTTGATCCGAACGCACCCTTTGTGTGTGCGCGTGCGTGTGTGTTTCTCATAGTAGTTGTAGTTATTTGAGACTATCGGTCACTTGCTTTCCATATCTGATCTAAACAATGAGTCCACACTCCACAGTGCTTTCTACGGCATCTATCTTAGGACCATCTGATTGCCTTATTGTTTTTTCTCCATTATGTTTGCAGAATCTTGTTTACTTTTTCAGCCTTGCTTTTGTCTTACTTTTTGGAAATTCGAATGCACCTAAATTTTCTATCCTGTAAGGGTTCCAATCCTTTTTTTTTTTTTTTGCTATTGCATACAATAGAATTTCACATAAATTAAAAAGCAAATCGCATACCGAATTCGAAATTTCAAGGATTGGTACAAGCTGACTAAATTTATGTTTTAATGGGGCTTGATCTTCCTGTTTTCCTTTGTCTCCCCACACAATTTTGTCCTTTTAAATTTTAAAACTCATATAAAAGAAGTGCAGTTTTGAATGTAAAAAATAATTGATTTCGATTATCGTTTGGTTATCTATTCAACATTTGTAGGCTGGAACTTGTTTGTTGAACTGCTATACTTTGGTAATGTGGAACAATCTTATTTCAGTGAATGTCAGTTACTGTTCTAGATTGCTCATAAAACTTTATTGCTTTTATTTCGTTCATTGTTTTTTGCACCTATTCTTGAATTTTTGTTATACTTGTTATCTGAGGTTTACTACCTAGTTGTTTCCTAATCAAGTGCATATAACCAAAGCAAACCAATTTAACCTTATGTCCTAATAATCTTTTTTGCTATGCCACTTTGTCACCCAGTTAAACTTACCAAATTCACATCATATTTTACTATGAGATTCCAAGTCAATTTTTCCCCCCTCCTGTTAGCATATTAACAATAATCCTATCACTATTTCTTACGGATGCATTTACCAGTCTCCGTTGTACATGACCAAAGCATTTTAGTTTATTGTCTTTGAACTTGACACCCTGTTGTTTGGTGCTACTCCTTCCATTTTGCGATTGGTTCTATATTACTAATTAAATCTTTTCTGTTCTTGCCACACATCTATGTAAACTTCCCCATCTCAGCCACATTAATTTTATTAAATTTTAGTTGCAAAACATTCTGTTCCACCAAACATTGTTGGCCTTATAGGTTAGAAAAGTACACCCCATTTAGTTTCCAGTAACGGGGTTTTAGAAGAAGGATCTAATACAAATCTAACCTTTCGCATTACTTGTCAAAGTGTCGACCTTCAGATTTAATATAAATCAGTGCCACATTAACCACCCGTGGGGCAATTTATGCCACTGCCACGTGACAGCCTTGCGAGCAAAGCCAAGGATCTCCATTTGGGATCATGTGAGGACTTCTGGCTGGAGGGTGAAGTACAGAAATCGTCAAGGTCCCTAGGTTCATCCTGGCTGAGGCGCCTTGAGCAAGTTTTAGGACGAGAGACGGAGAGAGTAGGTGAGTTGTTTCACCTCGTTTGATTTCCCTACATGAAAGGACCCCTCCATGAATCTCCATTAAGGCTAAGAATCTCAAGGCTATCGAACACTCTTCTCCTGTGCTACCACCTTTCTTACATGTGCCTCAACTCTCTCCTTCTCTGCATTGAGCATTCTCTGTCCATCTTTCTAGAAGGCCATCTTCAGCCACCTCACCAACCGTTCTCCACATCCAGCAACCAATTTAGTTGTAAAAAAAAAAAGAAAGAAAAATAACAGAGTGCTATCATTTTCAAATTCTGAAATCAATGTTTTTTGGAATTAAACTGTGTTTTTCACACAAAGGATGTTGGCAACAGTGCTCCTTGTCTCAATCATTTAGGAAGCAAATGACTGTTGTTGTCCCAAA
>CM018908.1:12300389-12302889 GCA_009663005.1 Actinidia chinensis | reverse complement strand
ATACCTTTCAATTTTTTGAGCTGCAATGGTCGTAAAATAGGTTGCTTTTCTTGATTTAAGAGTTGATTTTGGTTGCATCATGATTCAGGGTATCTAATTGAGTTGGATATTTCAGGCTTGGCAGAAGTTGGACTCATCACCAGCAAGCTTTCAAGAAGCGATATGCCTTTCGTAAATGATGACCAGAGTTCCCCTTTTCCCCTTGCTTCTCTTCTGGAAGGTTAGATTATACAGTTGGCGGGGAATACAATTTTACATGTTCCTGTTTTCTTAAGTATATCAGTGTTTCCTGGTTTCTTCTAATCTGTTATGGAAAAAACAGTTGCGTTGCCCAATCATCTTTTGACTTCATCAATTATTGTGGTTTTATATGTTGGTCGATTTACATACTGCCTTCCAGTATTTTTCATATTCTTATATGTTTTTCTCTTTTCATTCAATGGTCTTAATGCTTATAACCTGAAATACTATTGTTGCATTAATAATTAGAGTGTCTGCTGTCTCAGTTTGTGGCTAAGTTAATGCAACTTTATTCAATAAATTGTAAGGTTTAGAAATTCAACATATTGGAGCGCTAAGTTATAATGGAGAACAAAGCTTCATGGTTGAACAGAATTACATAGCTGGGCAGAGTTACATGAATGGACGGAGTCACACTGCTAGACAGAGTCAAATGTTTGGGCAGAGCTACATCATGAGGTCTCCAATTTTGCTAAATATGATGTGCAATCCATATTATGGGCAGCCAAATATGGTGCAAGGAGGAGGCATCCCATTTCAGCCAAGCATGTTGTGAGAAATAATTGGCACAAACCAATTTATGATTAACGTGCCAAGTGGACCAAACAACCTACCAAGTTTACAGAACACTCAATCATGGAATGAATGACAACCAAATTTTACACAAATGTTGAATGCAGAGGATAGTGAGGAACAATAGAAGACTTTCTTTCATTGATTTTGTAATGAATTCATGAAGATTGTTTAATTATTTTGAACCTTGTGAAATTTCAATTGTTTTCAGCCTGCCATAAGAACTACATTTCCTTCTCATGCTGCTCCATGTCATTTAAAACTGAACTTATATCAGGAACATAATCTCTTTTCTTCATCTTAGCATCTAACTACTTAAGCAGACCAAAAATCTCATCTTTCTGTTAAGACATCATTACATTTGGCATACATATCCACAAGTGCATTACTAACAAAAAAAACTAGATTCAAACCAAGAGCTAAACCTAAGCAATGAACTTGCTTTCCAAACTCCAATGCTGCTAAATTAGCAGATGGAGTCTAACAGAACTTTGAAAAGTATCTACTGCCTTTACATTTCACAATTGATAACTGTTCTCTCTAAACAAGTAAAATCATTACTAACAAAAGTATTTGGCAGCCACCTACGAAGTATGAATTATGGAATAATCTAACTGAAAAATTAAGAGTGTCCACTGCTATTAAAACAAACTTCAAGCACAACTCAACAAACTACAAATTCAACCCTTTACATTAAAAGCTCATACGCAAAAATATATCTAAAAAAGAGAATCAAATTGTTTCAAAAAAAAAAAGAGAAACAGATCCATCATCTCCAAGGTTCAACAAATCGTAATGTCAAAAAAGAGACAAACATCATCTCCAATAATTACATATTTGGTAAAGGCAAGCAATTGTAAACTGGAATGGAAGACACTAAAAGTGATCTTGGGAATCCATTGTCAATTCTACTTCTAATCATCAAATGTTGTCTTCTTCCCTGCACAAATATTTACGATACAAAATATCATCAAAAAAAGAAGAAAGAAATCCTGATCAATCAGCCAATTATTATTTTCAAAAGGAACATCTACTATATTTGGTTGTGCACCCATGATTATTTGAAGATTTTGAGTGTTGTAACTTAATATCATGACCACGTTCACTGTTACTCAAAGTTTCCTCTCCACATCCATATCCAATTGAAGTTATTACCTATAAATAAAAAAAATTAAAAATAAAGAATAATTTATAAAATCAACAAAATTATAGGAAGGAAAAAATTGGAGTGCCTTGATTCTCATTTACTTGGCCATTTGCAGCTTGAATAGCCGATGCACGAGTATTGTAATTTGAAGTTCCCTCCACATATCCATAATCAAGTCATTTTCGACATCCAATATATTTTCGACATTGTTTGGTTCCATTTCTGTATAATAAAGAAATATTGATAATAAATACATAATGGGATAGGTTCCATAATAAGTCTAATTCAAACCATAAGTGGTATTGAAAATCCTTTCCAAATAAAAATCTAGATAATCAGAAAGATGTAGGATAGTCTAATACTTTTTTGTATAAGCTAGCCTTGCTGAAACAATCATAAATGTTTTGATTGATAAAGTTTCTTAAAGTATTGTTTTCCTTTAGACTATTAAATTCTTCTACGTGGGAATTTTAGAAGGATTTACCGAGTCATCTTGTTTCCTCTTTCTTCTGTTTTTTAATTGCCAGGACAAGCCTTTCT
>CM018908.1:12232889-12235389 GCA_009663005.1 Actinidia chinensis | reverse complement strand
TGTTTAGATTATGAACATTTTAATAATACTTTTTTTGTATTATATAAAGTACTTAATAATTTTAGGATGGAAGTGGTTGGGCTAGACAGTTCAACAAAATGACAAGTTTGTTGCCCAAAATTCTGCCGGCTTTTGGTATTAGGGCTAATAAGCAAAATAAATTACTCGAGCTCGATTCGTGATTTGCTCATTAAACGCTCAATTGAGATTTGTTTATATCATAAGACATATTCTTAAAGCTCGTTAAGTTTTTACTCAGTTCGATAAGTTTTTAATGTTTAAAAAATTCAAGTTATTCGAGCTCGGCCGTATTTGAAACGATTAAAGTTCATTTGAAATCGATTCGTTTAATAAACAAATCAAATTCGAACATATTTTTAAAGATAAATTTTACTGACCTCCCCTAAAATTTCTAACAAATATCGCCACCTCCCCTAAAGTATATCGTTACATCTCCTATAATTTCAGAAATAACACTTGACTTCATTTACTTTTAAAACTAATGTCAAGATTCCCCCTTAACCTTATTTTCTGTGCAAAAATAACAAATTTATTTTTTGATTTAGACCTTTTAAATTTTTTTCTCTCAATAAACCCATTAAGATAAATAAACATTCTCTATTTTTTAAAATAATTGATAAATAATTTATTTTTTAAGTATGTTTAGATTAGCACTTAAAAAGTAAAATATTTAAATCAATTTATTTTTTTTTTTTAAAAATATTGATAACAAAGTTTTATTTTTTAAGTACATTTTTCTTTAAGAGTACTTAAAAAATAAACTATTTAAAATAATTGTTTTAAAAAAATACTCATTAATAAAAAAATAATAATAATTTATCAAATAAATGATATTTTAAAATAAAAAAAGATAACATTAATTTATCTTAATGGGTGTATTGAATTTTTTTTTGAAAATCCTAAATTATTTCTAAAACTATGGGAAGGCCCGTGAAACTATGGTGATTGTATTTGACAAAAATCTTAGGGAAGCCAAGTGAAATTTACTTTATTTTTAAAGTTAATTAAATTTTCAAACTAAGTTTAAACAATCTACTGTTCAGTTCAGTTTCCTAACTAGTATTGCAGCAGAAACTACATGATTGGATAAAATCTTTAATGTCCTTTGTTTTGAGTTTCTCATAAAATCACTTCAAGGTAGTTCATGATCTTGTGAGATGGTTAGCATTGAGTCACAAGAATCAAACTTTTTACCACACAAGGACCCAAAGAAATTTCAGAAGAGTAAGATTTTATTTCATCAATGACTTCTTGCATTGTTAGCAAAAGTCATTTTGCGTTTCTAACAATGCCAATCCCAAGAGATAAGATTACATTTTCAATCTCAAACAAGAACCGTACTAAAATTTACAATGAGGGAAGCAAATGAGTTAGTATCAATGTATCTACTGCTGTCGACCTCTTTCTTTCTCGGCTTCATCCAGAAATTTTAGCATCCAGTTATGTCGTATCAAAGGGATCAACATAAAGCAAAATAATTAGCCATCCTCGATCTTGATGCTTTTGTGGAAAAGGCTGCCGTCTAAAACTCATTCTCAATCAAATGATGTTTTTTGTAGCAACTAGCCATCAACCACTTGACGGAAATTGCTCGAGTCGGGGACCCATCTAACCATGAGTTCTCATTGATTATCTCAAACTTGTATCCACGGATAGAGATGAAACCTTTCCATAGCAATTATATTGAACAAGCAATGAAAAATCATCTGGAGATAGCATCAGCCCACCAGTACTCAAGTAGTTTCGAGTAACACGTACCCTGCAATATTATGTCAATGTGAACATCTACCTAGCAAGATTCATCAACTTCCATAAACTTCCATCATTTTTTAGATTTTGCTGGAATGCTGTTTTGACGTGACAAGCACATACTGTTTCTGTTTTGTCTTGTCGGTGTTTTCTGATAAACGAGAGGCTTCTGATCTGGAAATCTGGCCCAATGAAGAGAGGTATTCGTAAAATGCATCACCTTTCATTGACAAATACGATTTTAATGGAACTGTGGACTGAACTACAGAGCAAAGACGAGACCCCAGCTCACTGCACCACAGGCACAAAGAAAATGCACTTAAAAACAGTTACATCAAAGTTTAATATATAACAGTCTCTCAATGAGTTGAGAAGATGAATAGGCTCGGACTGGAAACAGAATTTAAAAAGCTAGTTTAGATGCCTCAAGCTGTAAGGCAAGTTGCATCATTGACCAAAAAAACAGAACAAAATTTGACGTGAAAACAGGTGTCTCACGGTTGATCCTAATCATAAACTACATCCCGAGAAAGAGGAAGTCATCCAAGAAAAAAAAAATTCTCTTTTGGAGGTGAGACCCCTTCAACAATTACCTTGTCAGGGAAAAAAATTATCCAAGAAATACCTCTCTATAATCTGATAGAAGTGATTTTCAACAACTATGAATTCTTTGCCTTTTCGTTTTTGTTGGGGCTGATAACAATTGCCTATACTCACATTCCAAACTGGG
>CM018908.1:12205389-12220389 GCA_009663005.1 Actinidia chinensis | reverse complement strand
TGTAACCTCCTTTTGAAGTTCAGGAATCGTGAGAATAGATTCCAAGGCCATTGTATGAAAAAGGACACATTCATAGGAAATTCAGGTTTCATATACTCTTCCATGGAAAAGAACTACGCCCCCCCTCCTTTCAGTATATAATGATAAGCTTTGTCAGAGAGTTTTCCCTATCTGTCCTTCCACTCCATATATCCTCTCTATCCTTATACGCATCTGCCCATATAGAAGCTCAAACAAACCATTCACCATTTCCTAGGAACTTTCATCTATAATCTCGCCAACCTACACCGCAAAATAAAAGGTAACTGAAAAGAAAAAGAAGAGAGCAAGAATAGAATGATGACTAGCAAACCAAAATTTTTTTTTGGAAAAAAAAACAACTAATACACTGCCTGATATTTCCTTATTGTTTTTCTGGTATCAAAGGCATACCTAAATCCATGAGTAAAGTACTTGTATTTGGTCTTGGTTCCTTTTTCTCTTTCTTATTTTTCCTCTTTCTTAGCCTAGTCAATGAGAAAATTAATTGCATCTCGTCTTGGTTTCTTTTTTGTCCTTTTCTAAATTTTCCTCATTGCTAGCCTCTCTTTTTGTACATCTCTAGATGACAACGAAACAAATACTAACTTAGATGAAACTATGCTTAAGAATTTAGTTGTGGGAAATCAGATCCATAACCTTTTGTTTTTCCCCTTCTCCAAACAGGCTTCAGTTGGGACCTTTAGACCGTAGTATTCTACAAAGTTTAAATTAAAACAATATGATCTATTTCATTGAATCGAAAATAAAAAAGAGAAATTTGCGATTGTTCAGAAGGCATTCAGTGTGCAATGTTATTAAACATTCCTTCATAAATCACACACCATGCATAGCTATGAAGTAAACTGGAAAACTATAGTTGCAGAAATAGTATGAAATAGAGATTTGTCGTGTATAACAAGTTATAAGCATTCAACATCAGACGTGACTAAGAAGTTTTGATGCAGGCAAATAAGATGGTGAGACTTACATGCAAACATAAATTGCAGAAGACATAAAAATTGTGCATGCGCGTGTTTGTTAGATGCATAAAAGAAGAAAGAAACTAGACGCATACCCCAACTGGTCCTGTAACTAATAGAACATTCTTCAGATTATTTTCTTGGTCTTTATTATTAGAATCGCAGTCACTTTCAGAACAGGTATAATGATCATCTTGAACTATAAGATTTTTATCAACAGTAAGATCATTGCTGGCTCTAAAATCTCTTTGATGCCAAAGGTGTAGCCACTCGCTTAAGAAACTCACAGATTCTTCATTGCCACATACCTGCAGATATCACAGGCAAATGTATGTTATACATGCGGAGTATGCAATGTCAAGAAACATGTGTTGCTTTAATTGACTTTAGAATAATTCGGACGGGACTGTTCTGCAGTTTCTGCTAGCAGCATTGTTTGTAGCGTCACAGTTAAGTTAAGATCACATCTTGGAATGTAAGGGAAGGACTTCAATGACGTGGAGAAACGGAAGGTTGTTGAAGGCTCGCAGATATGTTTCAATCTCGATAGTATACTTTGTGTTGTCTGTTTCTAAGGCACATGAAGACATTGTGGATTTGGAGTTTTGGGGGGGCAAACCATAACACCGGGTGGAACTTCTTTTTGGTAGCGGCTAAAGAAAAATGGTAGCGGGAAGAGTGCTCTACTATTATCATAAAACATTTTGAAATGAAGCATTTTACTTTGGAGGTAGACACGTTTGGTGCAACAATAAGGGTTCACCATTTTCTCAAGGATTTCTAGATTCCTTCTTTTCCTAGAGTAGGAGTGTGGTGGTGATGTAGGACGGTTTTAGATACTCCAAATATGGTCATCTATCTACGGACTCATGGAAGAAACAAAGGCAGATATTGTCTTTTTAATGATAGAAATAGAGGTCTTGGATTTGTAACATGTAAAGAAAAAAATAAGCTTAATCTTCAAACTTACAGGTTGCTGAATTTGAGGGACTGAGCAGCAGCCAATTTTTAGGTTTTCGTGTCAAATCAAAGGCCAAAGGGGAAGAACAGTATCTGGAGAACAGTACCTTTCCTTTCGGTCGTAGGTTTCGGTTGTTAGTGTTAGCTCTTACAAAGTAATGCCTTTTAAAGTCTTGCTTAGTATAGGGTGCTGGCAAACCACTGAAAAGAAAGAAGAAATCTAGAAATCTTACCTAGAATTCTTAGTCCTTAGGCTCTCTATCACACAAAACACAATATTAAATTCTCAAAACTATAAATCTTATAGAAGAGAGATTAAATAGGCAAATATAGACTGGTGTCCATTCCTAATCCGACTATAGCTAGGAACTTCAAAATACGAAACCTTGACTTTTGCTACCAAGTAAAAACTTTCCAAGACCTAACAAAACCTAAACAAAATAACCAGTTTTAGGGACATGAACCAAAAACAAGATACATGGATCCATATTATAACCCAAGTTCAGAAAATTTAGAAATTCCCAGAGTACCCACTCCTAAAACTATGTAAAAAAGACCAGAAACTTACTAATTAGAAAATCGTAAATAAACTATCATGGACACTTTCTTTGGACCAAAAAAGCTTCTTGGCAACACTTGAACCCATAACCTTCGCTTTAGCCTTCTGAGGCCCAATTACACTTATTTAGACATTGAATACAGATGGAAGAAATGAGTTTCCGGGTAGGTATGTGCAAGGGCGGGGATGAATCTCTAAGTAAGTAAGGAGACCATATAGGATAGGATTATCGCAAGAAACTTGAAAAAGTTGATCAGATCTTTTAGACGTAAGATTTGTGGTTGAAAATGTATAGAGGATTTGTTTTTAGCATGATGTGTAGGGTGGGGGCGTTCCTTTCTTGAAGGCATTCCCAGAGTTTGTAAGCACTCCCACATATAAGAAGGCTTCCATTTGTGATTATACGAGGTTTACTCATTCAAGAGTTGTGTTGGAGCCTATTTTCATTAGGGTATTGCAAGGTAAGGAGTTACAGGCCATGAATAATTTCTTTGAGTTTTTCTATAATGCAAATATCTGTATATACAGGGAGGATGCTACAAAATGAAAGGATGCTACTTATTTGACAAGGAAGGAAGAACTTCTCCTCGAAAAAGCATTCAAAGGATGGGGAAAAGCTGTTTTTTTCCTTCCTTTCTTTTCTGCAGGGGCAGCAGGGGTACATTCTTCCTATTTGTAACTTAAAGAAAATTAGTTTTCTAGTTCCCATCTAGTGTTGTGTATGCAATAGAGCGTGCTAATGTCCCACATCGCATATCTAATCCATCCAAGCATGGTGTATATAATCTAGAGGCTACTCGGTATATTGCCAATTGGTTTTCAGTTGGATGCCTCCAAATTCTTTAATATGGAATCAAGGCTATGGATTAATCCTTTAGAGATTTGCTTCACTGACGGGCAGCATTCTTGCTATTTCCGTCAACCAAACCTCTCACATTTCACGCTTTTATTTAACCACCCTTTTTCTATCTCACCATCGCTCTCTTTAAGCATGTCTCCAAATTGTCTCACTTGTATGCACTTACATGCGTGCCTCATCTATTTCTGCCGCCTTTGCAACCTGTGCGCCTCGGCTTACCGGTTATGCACTCTTTTACCCAACTTCCCGTCCTTTGCAATCTCTTCACCCTGGGATCATCTTTGCCTATCTCTGCTGGCTGTGCATTTTGTTTTGCCCCGGCTCCTAGCGATCTCCATGCCATAGGATTTTCTCATATTCCAAGTTATGAGAAGATCCGGTTATGCATTACCCAACTTCCCGGACTTTGCAATCTCTTTACCCTGAGATCATCTCTGCCTATCTCTGCTGGTTGTGCATTTTGTTTTGCCTCGGCTCATAGCCTCTGCGATCTCCACGCCGTAGGATCTTCTCATATTCAAATCCGACATCGACATCAACACCAACTCAATTGGGGCTCTATCTTACGTGGATCTCTCTATATAAATTTCAATAATTAAATAAATCAATTCTTCTCATTACCCTTCTATTTTTAACATGGTATCAGAGACGAGTTTGGGTAGCCTCGTGAGGCAAGTCTCTGCCCGATTCTATCTTTCTGGTCTCGTTTATCTCTTAGTCACCTCGGCATGCTTCAAGATTGCTTGTGCAGGGGAGTGTTACACCTGTCCAACATTGCTATCCACCCAAGCATTTTATATATAATCTAGAGGCTCATTTTATATATAATCTAGAGGCTACTCCACCTATTTTAATTGGTTTAGGGTTGGATGCCTCCAAAATATCTAACAGAGCAGAAGAGGTTCAATTATTTCTTCATTATGACGTAGACGGAGTTGTGTAGAACATTACTTTCTATTATTTCAAGTGTCATGGATGTTGCCGGATTCCATTCCTTGATTTTTATTATAGTTAGGGAGGAGTGTTATTCCTAGAGGGTGAGAAAGGCTTGGATGGTGGCACCTTTATGCAGGATGTGATGCAAGTATTTGGACGGGAGAGGTGCTAGTGAACCTTTAATAACCTCAAACCTAAGCTCTGTTTGAATCAAATCAATATAGGTAGCCCTTCTAGGCAATCTCATTGAATATACATTGCTCAATATAAAAATGAATAATACAAAAAAGGACGCGCTTCAAGACGTGGAAAAATTGAATTCCGGATGTCTCACCTCAATGGCCTTTTCAGGCAGGTATTTATTCGTCCATTGGCTGTTCACAGGGTGATTGCCACAACCGTGATAATATGTCATCATCCTGTGTTAGCAACAGTAGCATGGGAAGCAAATGATCTATTAGAAGCAATGTTGTGCGTGATGTAACATCTTAATCAGGCAATAAGAGGTAAAATTTGAGATTCAGCAATTGAATTATGTTCAAAAACAACATTAACCAAATAATGTCGACAATACATAAACTAGATATCTCGAGCAGCATAAATTGTAGAATACACAAATCATTATGTCTAGAAATTGATACTAATATTTTGATCTATATCTCGCCTTCACACAATCATCTCAATATGGATACCAAATTCTGCAAATAACAGAATACTTGCTGTCCCTTTGTGTTGGCAAAAAATACTTTCCTACAGAAAATATTTTTGTTGGACATTTTCTTTTTGCTTGGTTGCGAGCGACATTAAACAAACTCAAGAGCATTTTCCACTACTTGGCTCACATGTTCAACCATTAATTAATAATATAAACAAAATCTTGGATTCACAATGTGAATATCACGTAGAACTGGAATATTAAATTAATCTTTTCTAAGAACACGAATTCATTAGTTGGGGCACTCCCCTAACAGGTGTGATGTGTGATGTCTGATTCGAGTCTTCTCGCTAAGACTTGGAGAAGACTTGAAGCTTCCACTTCCCAAGAAGAGAAGAAGAAGAAGAAATATAGCATTATTGCTATACTCCTACTAATAAGTAATAATTCTTATTAACAGAGTAAAATAAGGTCTTTTGTCTCTTTTGTCAGAAATACGAGGCTCCGAATTCATGCCAGTGCAATTTATTGTTTTTGTGAAGTTTCGTAATATTTTGAAGTGTTTTGAAATGCTTTGTTGTCTTTTTGTGGGAAACCCACAAAAGAAGAAGAAGAAGAAATATAGCATTATTGCTATACTCCTACTAATAATTCTTATTAACCAAATAAAATAAGGTCTTTTGTCTCTTCTGTCAAAAATACTTATAGAAATATTTATACGAGGCTCCGAATTCATATCAGTGCAATTTATTATTTTTGTGAAGTTTCGTAATATTTTGAAGTGTTTTGAAATGCTTTGTTGTCTTTTCGTGGGAAACCCAGGAACAAATTCTTATTCGGTTAGTGTTTTGTTTTGGTCTCATAGGAATGGGAACTGTTTCGGCCATTTCTAAAAAGAAAAGAAAATCTTGTTCCTTGGGTAGGGGTGTTGAGGTAGTGGAAAAGTAGAAAAGAATTTCCGCCAAATTAGCTCAGTTTCCATTAACGGAAAACGTTTAACCTTGTCTTTTCTTTTCTGCCCTACAAAACCCCAGAAAATAATATTTTCCAGAGAACGTCTTCTACTGAAATGAATGGAGCATGAATTAATTTCCACTTTGTTTGCAGCTCTCAGCCTCATCAATCAAACAGAGATCAAAAACCTTTGAAAAAGAGCAAAAGAAACTCGTTATGGATTTACTGTCTTCAATTTTCAGCAGTTGAAACGCACAGGAAACTTTACCCTCCTGTCTGATACATCCTCAGCAGACTATAAACTATCAACATCAGGCACGTATGATGTACTTTTAGGTGACATCCATCCACCAAACTTCTAAAACCATTTTTCAGTTTCCCATCAAAGTTATGCAGTTTAAACATCCTCATAGACTGATGAGCACATGCATTCGTCACAATAAACTGGAAACCATATAGCTTTCAATGGTCCATTTTATCCATTGAAGGGACACAGCAAATGTCAAATTTCTTCTCAGCTGATATAGAGGACATAATTGTAGGAATTCAAATGGAATTTCCACGATAGAGCTGCTACAATTTATAGTTGCATGAACCTGAGCAAGGAAGAGAGCTGGAGCAGGGGCAAGAGCATGGCAGCGGGGACACAGAATTGTTTTAAGGTTGGGAACTTGGGAGTGCTTATGGGAGTGTCTGGATTATATACACATGCATACATATATAGATATTGTAAGAAATATTTTTTATCGATGAACATTGGAGACTAATGTCAACTAGAAACTTCTTGTGGTTTGGTATACCTATAAATAAATGTTAAATTTTAAAGTACTATGATAAATTGAGTTTTTTCTCCCCTGTAATCTGAGGCCTATTATGGATTTTCTCTTAGTTTGTAGCTTTCTTTTATTACTTTGTGTTTCCTAATTCCTATGTTTGAGAGGTGGGTTCTAACTAGATTCTTCTATGAATGGCAGAATCGACAGTAGGGGGTTCTTGCAACTAAATGCGGGATTATCATCTGGCAAAAGCTATTAATACATATACGTTGTTACTCAAAAGTTTCGTCAGATCATTATCTAGCAAAGCATCTTGCCTCGCTAGCATTCAATAGTACAAATAGCACCACAAGTAATGCCTGACTCCTCTCTCAAGGTGGTGCGCAGGGGGAAAACTAGGGAAAATACATTTAATCCAACTTATTCTTGAGGTAGTCTCTCATTTACTATGCAATTTTCCTCTTAGCTACGAGAAAACCAAGTCAAATGAAGCTGTTAACATGCCTTTCAAAACTTGTATGAAATCGGTTAAATACATTGCTAACAGAATAGGACTAATCATGTCAATCTCAAAACAAAATCTTTAGTTGCAAACTATAAACAGGTCTGCAGAAGCATCTAAAAACAAGACATAAAAATTAAAAGAAAAATCGGATGGCACTTCTAGTGAAAGGAAAAGAAAAATGGAACCAAAAACTGTTCATGTTCCAAACAGATAACAAGTAAAAAAAGCTCAAAATTACATGCCCCGAAGATCCAAGAGAATCTCACCTTCCATGAAGAAATCTATTTTCCCACACAACATCTGAGTTTTTTACATGGCCTGCATTCTCAGATAAGAGATCAGCTTTCTCCATTTCATGATCTTGCCTATGCTGCAGTGATCACGTTTGAAATACCAACTTGTAAATCACAAAGTAACAAAAGTAGGCAACAATTATTTACATCATGGCAACCACTTCACGCATTGCCATATGTACCACTGTTCTATATTCTTTCAAGGTTTCCCATCCCTCTTTGCTCTTCCTGCTTGTCATCATCCAACACTATTGGGAATGTTGCATGCCTATAGTCTGCTGAAACAGAAGAAACTGGTCCCAAAGAGACTTCTTTATGTTGAATAGCCTCGCTTTGAAGTAATGATGTTCTGCTTGGATATAGATTTAGAAAGTCATCAAAATGTAAGCATTTGACAGATCCTTCATAAACTGGTGAGCATGTAGTTTCAATGTCACAATTGGAACTGATAAAACTTCTCTCAGAGAGTACCCAATTCCCCCAATCAAGAGAACCAACATCATCCTGCATAAGCAAATCTTGGATTTCACTCTAGGTGAGAAAAATGAGACAACTAAAGATTTTTGAAATCAATTTATCATAAACCTAAATGATCAAGTCCTATCATAAACCTATATGATCAAGCTGCCAATTAAAGGTCAGTTACAAAAAAGACATACCTGAACCTTTTCAAAAGTATGAATAGGACTGAAGCTGGTGCTTGGATCCTTCCTCTCACCAGAGCACCAATTTCTCTCCACGTCAATTATCTCCTAGCTATTCTTGGCCATTTTCCGTGATGAGAAATATGGATGTATTTGCCTTCCTCCAAAAATCCGTCTATTTTCCTGATAAAAGTAAAATAAGGGTAACAAGGGGCTGAAAAGTCATATTATAATAACAGAATAAATAAGCAGTTGTGGTAAACAAAAGCTCTAACTAAGTGGTAACTAAAAAAAAAAAGGCTTCAAGAAGCACCACAAACAAATATCAGTTCATCTTCAAAATATATCACTGTAAAGAGAGTGTACAAAGTAGAACACATCCAGTAAGTGCTAGGATCATATTTCAGCAACCAGAAATAAATCTAAGAGATGGAAAAAAATAAGTCATAAAACAAAGCACGGTAGCTTGACTAACTTCAGCTTTCATTTTTTCCTCTAACCGTAGATCAGGAATTGGTTGTGTCAAACTCCCACTCTGCATGGGATAGTCAGGGCTTGTTTCTTTTAGGCCACCATTTATTTTTTCAGTGTAGTTTGTGCCTGCTTCTTCTTTGGAGTCGAATTCACCCACCGCTTCAATTGCCGAGGAGTCTTTATATCTAACAAACAATGTATTACATTTAAAAGGTATTCATTCACAAATGGGTGTAGGGATGAGTATAGCACCTAGTAATAAATTAAAATATCTAACTCAGAGTATGATTGCACTAACAAAAATGCCTCACAAATGGGATTTAGTTCCTCAGTTGCAGACATGCCTTAACAACGTTTCAAATTTAAATAACAGCGTCTACAAGCATTCGTAAATTTGCATTGATTAAAAGAAATCATTTTGAAGATGTGAAATTGCTAGACTGGAGTTACCTCTTTCTTTCGTAGGTTGTTCGAGAGGTGAAAAAATCTCCCTGCATAAACTAGCTAAGTTTGCAGTGGAAGGTTCATAGGGACAGCTATTGTCTGCCCTTTTCTATTATTCAGAAAACTGCTTTAATTTAAGTTATCCTAATCTACCTTCTCTTAGAACTAAGAGATCTTAAGCCATTTGGAAGGACTTCGGAGGTATGTGAGTCCAAGTGCTAAAGTTGTGTCTGCATTGGTTGACCAAGGTGTGTTCTGAATTAATTTCCAAAATGTCTCTTTGATCGACTAAACAGTGAACTGTGTTGTATGTCATGGTGGTCGACTTGGTCAACCAACTGTGTTGTAGGTCTTGCTGGTCAACTTGGTTGACCAACATGTAGTCGTGACTTAAGTCCCTAGAGACTGAGGTTCTAACTATCGGCTGTTATGTAACAGGATCCGGGACCTTCGATACTGGTATTGATTAATGTATCAGCCAATATTTGGTCAATTCACAGATAACTATATATTACCCAATATAGTGATTTAAAACTAACCTATAGACCAGAATGCTTGGCCAGTCGACCAACTGCATAGTGGTCAACCAAGATGGAAATTCTGGTTGACAAACCTGGTGGAGATTTCAAAAGTTAAAGTTGTTAACTAGCCATTATGGCTAATGCTATAAATATCTTACAATCCCCCCTAGATAGTCTGATAAAAGGGAACGCATTGCGAGTGAGAGTCTCATTCCTAATACTCGTATCTTTTCTATAGTTGTGCTCCTTGTTGGAGATTCGAGTTTGGACGCCTTCATCATTTACACGAAAGTTGAGATTTTTCTGATGGAGATGGTAATTGATTGAGACTTTACTGTAGGTATACATTATGGTCCTTACACACACTATACTTGTCAGTTGTCTTACATAAAGACTTGCTTCAGCTATTAGAATGTGGATCCCTTTTGAGTTCAAGTTCTAGATCTGTCATCTAGAGTGTTAGGATTGTGGAGGTAGTGATTTTGGGCAAGCCAATTGAAAACCCCTTTGTGTATGTATAGGGTATTGTAAAGGTTTTGGGTAGACCTATTTGAAAACCCTAAATAGGATTAGTGGATTTGAAATCTGGTGACGGATGCCAGTACTAGTTGTATCAAGTAATTGAACCACTATAAAAATAGTTGAGTTAGTCTAGCCACTACATTTATGCTTCTTGGTATATTTATCCATGCACATGATGTGAATTGTTGAATTCTCTTTTCGCTTAACAATTGATTAGAATGAGTGATACACCATGTCTGCTTAAGTGAATCTTGAATAACAAATCTTTTGCAACTGAGAAGAATTTAAAACATTCTTGATTAATAAGTCTTTTTCAAGGTTGCATTTGGATTAAGGATTTGAGAGAGGATTGTGGAGGTAAAGGAAAAGATAAGAAATTGAGGTGATGGAGCTAAATTTATCTATAACATTCCCCATCATTTTCTTTTCCCATAGTAAAACTCTCCACAAATCCTCAACCCAAATAAAGCCTAAGGGAATTGAATTCAGCAATCGAATAGGAACCTAACCCAATAAAACTTGAAAATCATCTAGGTGTCCTATACCACTCCCCCCCAAGGACACTTACCACATGCATGGTTTATTCTGCCACATGTCAGTTATTTAGCCAAAGCCTGGTTTACTTTGATAGCACTCTCTTTTTTAGCGGTGACCCACGACAATCCCCAACTCATTTTGACTATAGACAATATTCCATGGATGCATCTTGCAAACCCATGAATGCAAATTGTCAGAGCTTTGCCTCAGCAAACTTACCTGCCTCACTATTGTGACCCCTCCCCTCTCTAAGACTAAAAATAATTTCACCATTGTCAGGTGAATCTTACAGCCATTTCGCAATAGCTGCAAGCACCAAGCCTGATGCCCACCATCCTTCCCTATTCAGGTAATTTCTTGCTCTTCAAAATCTTGTCACATCATTCTCTAAATATGACAAGCTAAAGCTAAATAAAACTTGATCTGGGGGCATGTAATATGACAAAATATACATACTGGCTGCAGATTCTAAGGGAGAGCAGATTTTATCATTTCCTTCAGGCGAAACAGCGCATTGCTGCTCTTTTTGTGGATGTTGACCTTCAGAAGCTTTAAAGACATTGGACTCTGCATGAAATCCAACGATGTACGACATTAAACAATTTGCCAACCCTCAAATTGCAGTAATCAGAGTGCATGCAATCTCACTCATAGAAGGGAGGTTAAAATTACAAAAGGGCGTGCACTTACTGACAATAGGTGGAGAATCTTTGTCATCCACTCTCCTACTCAGGTTCCCTTTTCCATTTACAGCAACCTATATCAACAGATGAATTCAACTGCTTTAACATCTAAAATACCAGGAGTAGAAAAAAATGGGATAAGTAACGGTGAAACAGAAAACTTGCATCCTATAAGTTTCCTAGGACTAAGAGCTCAATTGGTAGAACTTTATTTAGACTATTTGATTAAAAATAGTTGAGTGGTAGTGTTTGGTAACAAGTTTGGATAGTTAAATTATTTGGCCTATCTATATTAGTTAACCCAAAAAAGTGGAATTGTTTTAAGCTTCAATCTGAAGCTTTTCATTATGTGGAGCCATTAAAAGAGTTCTTTTATCTTGATTACCGAGATTTCAATCATTTACGCAACAGATAAGCTATTTTGACAACTTATTTAACCAAACATGCTCAACTTTTTATTAAAAGCTGCACCAAACAGTTCTGCAACTAATTTTTAAGTCTTTGAAGCACATATACTAAAAGGTGCGCCAATTTATAAGTGATACCAAATGGGCTCTGAATTAAAATATTTAAAACAGATGACAATGCCCATTGAATACAAAATTACTTAGAACTACAACCTGTTCTTTACAGAAGCAAACTACAACCTGTTCTTTACAGAAGCATCATCAAAATTAAAAGTTCTTTCTGTTCACTCACCCACCATCCAAAGTAAAAAAAATATTATGTTTTGTGTTTGACGATCTGATCAAGCTCAATAATTACTTCACCACCTTGATTAAGTTCAAAAAGTGCACTCTAAAAAGGAACTTTCATATGTTCATGTTTGTTCACCTTCCACGCACCCAAGTAAGGCTTAAAATAGTGCAAATTCAAAAGCATAATTTAGAACTAATTATAACTGAACCGTATCATCGGATGATCAATTTAAATTTCTTTTTCTGCTGAAGCTCTTACGGACATTACAAATCAGTTCACCCAATTGACTGAGTTATCAGATTCAATTTAACACCAACAAAAGCCAAATTACTTCATCAAAATTACTTCATCAAAATTGCTATTGGATTAAGTGTCTTTCTCACTACATCAATACTATATTTGTTTAACAAATGAATAGTTTTCCATCAAAATAAATTATCAAAGGCAAATGTGTTCAAGGACATGTCCAAGGACATGCATGTCCATGATGAGTCCTCAACAACGTGTCCAATAAGAAAAAATAATAAATTAATAGATACGTCAAGGCATATCGCTGTTCGATGGATACAACGACTAATTTGATGGGTCCGCGTTTCATAGCTATTACAGATTAATCTTCTCAAAGGACTCCATCCAATAGCAATTCATTCGAGATATCCAACACCACATTACTTTTAGTAAGGCTGTATGGTGCATACCCAATACTTTTTCATTTAACTTCTGGAACAACGGACTATAACATCATCACCTGTGACAAATCTAAGCAACTAGAGATATGTGGGGCTGTATTGGCCTCTTTTTGGCCCCGAGGACTGCAGGTAATTGAAGGTAGCTAATAACTTACCCTGCCAGAGCAAGTCCCCAGGTGGACAGCGTGTAAAATAGCTTCCCAGCTTGCCAAACATGTAACATCTTCTCCACCTTGTTGATGTCACCCAATGCTTTATGCAGAGCTGCATGTTTAAATTCATGTTATGCAATCAATCTACCTTCAAATAACAAAATTACAGTCTAAGGAAGCAGCATCCAATGATATAAGGCCCATAACCATCAAATCAACACAAGAAAAGGAACTAAGAATAGAAGCGAAAACCAAAAAGAGCAGAAAAAAATAAAAAATTGAACTTCCATCAGTCACGGAGAAAAAGAGCCTTCCAAAAAAGCAAAGGCCTAAAACCCAAGAAGAAGATCAATAAAAGGTCAAACACCTCAAGTTTCAACAGAGTAAATCGTTCTTCAACAATTCAGGCACAAAAACACTTGCCGTGTCGGAGAAATACTAAAGAAAATGGTTTGATTCTCAAATATGGGTGGTCTACTCCTTGCATCCAGAAACTTCATTCCCTAAAGAAGGGTCATTTCGAGTGTGATGCATTTCAAAATCCAAACCACATGCTGCCATTTGAAATCATTTTCCTTGATATTTGGGAACATGTTTTACCCCCTTCAGTTTTTTAACATTTTCTTTAATAAATTATCTTCACGTATTTACCCAGTGAAATTGGTCCATTAACTACCTAGGTCATATAATGTGTCTTCGTGTCCACCAAAACACTAGCAAAGGCGGCTCTCATTTGCACACAGCAGACTGTTTGCAGGTAGGTTACTCCATCCAGAATATATCTAATTGAAATAACATGCCATGACAAAAGGATTAATATAGTCGGAATTAAGTTTTAAAGGGAACAAGGGAGACATGAAATTGAATGAAGTTTTCAAATCATAGTCCTTGGCTAATGAATTTAGATTATAGTTCAAATACTGAACAGCCAGAATCCAAGTAGCACATCAATCAGGCATTAGCTAAGGTCTTAATGAATATCAGTTTCACTCCAACTGTGAATGTAGGTATATGCATCCTACTTGACTGACGTGTCAGCATTGTAGTGCCATATTAACATCACCAAAGTCATGTTAACAGACATTACTGTTATTGTTTTGTGCTTGAAGGACAAATCATTTTCGCAGGGGTGATTCGTAGATCAGGATAATATCACAGGTGCGAGGGAAGAATGGCGCACTGTATTCGCCTCCTCTGATACCCGTACGAGTGTTACCACCTTTTGAACTTGTTCAACAGTTCATCGCTTCCCGAACCTGGTCAACTGGAACAGTAGATAATTTGTGAGAACTGCACGTGATCACTTATATTCACATTATCGCTATTCCCAATAGTAATTTCCGCTATTTTCTTGCCTCTCAATGGTTTAAGAAAGTTAGATTGGAGCAGATTATACTAGACCAGGAAAAAACCACTCAGCAAATCCAATTTAATGAGCTATAGAAACTGTGAAAATGTGCCTGCATTTCAACAACAGAGTCGAAACAACTGTGGCAATTGGCAAGCAAGTAGTATTTTGTAAGACTGGAAAATACACCAACTATTATGAGTTTTTTTACCAGGATTGGTGCAATATCACCACTAAAATCATAAAACCAAAATATCAAAGCGCAAAAAGCTAGCCTACTTGTGTCAAAGTCTACAAGTCCACAGATTCAAACAAAATGTTAGATGCATGATATTTCATTCTGCAAATGAGGCGACCAAAAAATTGGGTTGTCATATACCAGAGCTTTTGGATTTGACAGAATGCATTTAGCCATAAAGTTGGCAACCCCATCCACCACTTGTTCCTCCCTAACAATTAAGTAATTTTCATTATCGATTCCACTCTGTTCTTCAACATCATGTGGAATCATTTCATCACTGACCCAAACCCACCAACTAGGTTCTTCAAGGTCAACATTGACTAGTACTTCAGCTGACTGCAAATCCGCTCCTAAGGAAGATACCAGACCAGGTAACTAGCAATTTATAGATTGGGAAACTTAAAGAATAAAATTAACGGTGGAAAAAAACAAAAAAACCTGAAGCCTCCTTAAAAGGGAATTTGAACTTTGAAGCCAGTTCCATCAAATGTTTCATCATGGAGGGATTTAAGTTGAGTCAGGAACTTTTCAGAATCCACAGTGGCCAC
>CM018908.1:12180389-12185389 GCA_009663005.1 Actinidia chinensis | reverse complement strand
ATTCATATTATATACGTCAGTAAGTAAAGCCGTGGACTAAATATTACAATTAATGATTCTAAGAAGTGGGATACAAGATTATAATTTACTAAAAAACAGAGCACATAAAAAGTAAATTCCTTGAAGTAGAGACAATTGCTAAACGTTACAAGATTATTGTTTCCCCATTTTCGTCGGTTGTATTAGTCCTCAGCTTTTGAATTATAAAATCAGCTTTGAATCAATCTCAGAAGAAGACCACAGACTTTTTGATCATGTCACAAGGAGGCATCACCATCATTGGTTCATGAATTTCCTTGCATCCATATTGTTGCACAGATTAATCATTGATCTTGTTAATTTGTGCATTATCCGTCCAAAATAATAATGATATCTGTCATTTGCATACACCAGGCATCCTATCTGTCCAAATGCTAAATCTGTCATTTTGCCAACTCACAAACCACTTCCCAACTAAACAATTCCATACCACCATGCATAAAGAGAAAAAACTATCATTTGACCCTGAAATAAAACTTGTACAATTCAGAATTGTATTGATGGGAAATAAAAGCAACGTGTAAATGAGACGACAATGCTAGCCAAATGTACATACAACCATGCATTTTGAGAAAAGCAATCATCAATTGGATCCTTGACGAGTACTTGTGCCAGAAAATCTCCATCTTTGAAACTGGGAAACCAGCCTTATATGTTATGTTCCTCTTAAATTCCTAATAAACTGAGCTGTAATCAATCTTGAATGTTGCAGCACCATAATCTGCTTCACTATCATTTAACCATGTCATCTATTCCGATAAGGACCTCAACTTTGGAATCATGGAAGCTCATTGATAATAGTTCCAGCTTTATTAACATGGTTTTGATACTTGGATAATTTTCTTAAAGAATAAAAAGAAGTATGTTGAATGAATACTATATTAGAGAAGATTGATTATTTGGAAACAAATAGGGAAAAACCATCCAACTATAAGAATATCTCGTATAAAAACATCCAACTTAAAAAAAAAGGAACGACACCATGCTTTTTTTTAAAAAAAAATTTTTTTTTTAACTAACTGATTGTTGTTAAAAATGTCCATACCTGGGAATCTTGCTTGCGACAAAATGCATTCAACTTGAATAGTGATGCCGAGTGGACAACTGGAATAGCAAAACAACGACTAAGATTTTAAGCTACAAGCATATATGCAGGTAATACGAAATCGTTCTATGGATTCCTGACAGTACCTCCCCTCGTCAACAAAATAAGTTATAGCAGCAATAGAGAGATTTCATGAGTCTATTGCAATGTTTTGAATCCTTGAGCAAGTTGACTTGGATTAACACATAAATTGATCATTTTGAACTGCTCAATAAACGCCACTTTTATAAAAAAACAATCCTCATCAAGGAATACCTACCCGTTGAGAGAAAAATTTAGCTCACAATTCACAAGGTTCTTTTTTGTGATCAACATAATATCTCTTATGTTCCCCACAGAAATGCAAGATGTAATGCAGTCCGCAGCAATGCCCCCCCCTTATGCATGTGTTAATATAATTATGCTCTTCTGCATCTCTTCTTGCATACAACAAAGTAATGGTTGGACAAGCTACAAGCCACGGCAACCAACAGATTCTACAAACCTTTCCATCATCGTATCAGGGAAACAAAAATATAGTATCAGATAAGGGGGTGAGATATGCACATGACAATGAACAACTGACTGACATATGAGTTTACAAATAGAGTGTCAAATATTATACCAAAAAGTATTTTACCCAATCAGCGTATGTTGAATTTACAGTGGAGTGATCAACACGTAAAAGAAACACTAAGTAGTAGCAAGGACAACTACACACACAAGTTAAGATACACATGAATAAACTAGCATTACAAAGACATCTCAACAAAATCTTAGCAGCACCACTCATCTCCTACTCCCACAAACATTACAAATACAACCAACATGTAATCTAGATGAAAACAGTAAAAGTTCTTCAAACCAAATTAATACAATACACAGCTTCTCATCATGGTGGATACCCTCTTGTCCCCCACCATTTGCTAGCCAATGGTTATACCTAAGCAACTAGCCAAAGCATCCCTCTCGCCGTCCATTATTGGAAGCCTCCTTTGTAGTAAACAAACGATCGTCATCCTACGTCAAATTGTGAGATTTTTTCTTGTTCCCAGCGCTTGTATCAAACTCTACCTAACGGGATATGGGGCATCTCTCCTCTTGATGAGGTTTATGGAGAGGCAACAAGCTGTCATCATACGACACTTGAGTCCGTATGGATAGTAAGAGGGAGACCTCAATATGCAAAGCGCATTTGTCAAGAAGAACCGAAGCATCACTCAATTACATTCCTAGCATCGGAGTGCTTCATGTTTAAGTACCTCTCTTGCTAGTGCATGTGACCTTGCCCCATATGTTTAAGGTGATACCATTCGCCACGGTACGGTGCTAGGAAACCCTCCCCAATTTGTGTTCCACCATCAACAAGATAGTAAGTCCTATAATAAATGTAAGTTATGGGCGGCATTCAAACAATTTAAGATAATCTTTCATAAATCTAATGGATTTAAGGCATCATGTAAAAGTTAAGAATTGGGACGTCCACGGGTATTTTCAAACCATTGGGGTCCTTGCGATGGCATGCTCTGAGGATTCTGAGTCAAGTGGCCGACCCTTCCCACAGACCAGACAAGACACATTGTAGGTCTCTGAGTGGCAAACACCTAACCCATTTGTGGCAAGGTTACCCTTCCTTGATCTATACCGTGGCCTGTCCGTTGAGGGGGGGTTAACCGGCACAAAGGCCCATCCAAAGCGCAAGACAATTCTAGTAACATTTTAGGTTTTGGTTATTGACAGTAAGTACATATGGGACGGTTTCAAAAACAAAATGGAAACTTTATGGCAAAATTTTAAGCTAGTGTACCTGAAACCACACTCCATCCTATGGTCGTTAGTCTGCCGGTACCGCTCAGGACTTACTAGGACCTTATGAAGTCTTAGCCACATCTTGGAGTACGGCAATTGAAGATGCCTGCTAATTGTTTCCATGATCTCCAAAACTCAAACTTGGTTCGCCTTTGCTTTGTATGTGCCCCGAGGATCCACAAGAAAATGCTACCCTCTCCTCAACACATACAAAACCGAAGCCCTAAATCCAACACGTCGACTAAGCAGCACCATCTAAAGACTTTTAAACCGGTTAACCCTTAACTGCTCGTGGCAATCCACCCATTATCCCCATTTACTAGCCTATTCACGGCATTTACTTGGGTCTGGTAGTATTCAGGATTCTGGGCTAATGAGGATGGGATATCGTGTCGTGGATCGAAACAAGTATAGTCCGAAAGATACCATTGCAGTCTGAATGAAAAGTGTAATGCAATGACTGCCTCTTGCTCTTCTCTTCTCCTTAGTTGTTTATTGTTTATTCGTGTCATCCCCTTTAAAAGGCACATATATTAGAAAAAGTGCCATCCTAAAAGACTCAAATATCAATTTTTTAAATTATTTCTATCTTGAATTGTGTATTAATCCCGCGAACCATAGTGTTTAAGGGCATCTTATCAAGAACTTTTCACGTTGACTGTGATATCTTTAAGGCACTTTAAGATTATGACGCAAACGTCAATATGTCGCATAATACAAAATTACTAGATGCCAAAATATTGTCTACACACGCCTTTTGCAATTGGCAAACCATACTTCAAAATTATTTGAACAAAAAACCACTAAGGAATGCCTCATAAAAAAAATTTTAATAATAAAAAAATAAGAAAAAAGAAATTTTGCAATGGGTTCATTTGTTGTGAAAAATAAAAATTTCTATTATATAGATAGAAAGTACTGCATTTTTGCAGTTCCCAGCTTTTGAAGTTGTGTCAATATACGAGGTTCCTAGAAATAGCCGCAGAGAGGAAAGCCTTTAATGTTGGGACCATGACAGTGATATTTATTTATGCATAGCTCTTCCTACCCTGTTATTTCAAGATTCTTGGATCTTCTCTATGCTTACCCCCGCATAAGTCTAAGTGAGCTTTCTAAAAGTATGTATCAATGCGAGTGGCTGAATTTCATGTCTGGAAAATGGAATGATACCATCCCAACTTATCTTGATATTATATCACTTTTTTATTTGAATCAGATACTTCAAATTACACCCATCACCTTGCTAAAAGCCAAAGCTACTGTCAATTTAAGGTTTGGGAATTTCAATTTGGAAAATCATAAAACAGGTTCTATATTCCCAAAAGATTATGCACAAAAGCACTTGTATCCTGAATTAGGATTCTACCCTTTTTGTTCTCAATATGTCAGCCACAATGGCCCAAATCGAGTTATAGCCACTTGACTTGCCAAGCTAACTGACTGAGTACAACTGCCTACTGGTTGCGTATATTTAAATGAATAGTCTACAAATCAATCCATTGTTTATCTAGTCTTAACAACCTTGTTTCTGGTCTAAACCGTGTGTTCGACGAATTGGTGAACTCGTTGTTTATCCTTTTGGGTAAATAGGGCTATTCTCGAATTGGCTTGCTTTGGACTACATGGTATTCTTATTTAGTGACGTTGTTCGTTACAACTCAAGGTGGAAACTTCCCGCATTTTTCTGATTTGGCCATCGAATATACATGTATAATGGACATGCAAAACCACCAGCAAGCCTGATAAAAGCCAGCTTGCTCTCCTATTGCAGACACAGCATCAGGTTTATCTCCCATACAGCTTATGCAAGACCTGCCTGTTTGTTGTGCATTATGAAAGTATTGAATCAAAAAATAGAAGCCTTTTCACTCGAGGTGTCCTTTGTCAATGATCAATAGAATGCATTCGGCAGCGCTGAGAACATTAATAATTTTTAACTAATAATTGTCGAACCAATACATGGGCTGCCTGTGTGTTTTAAATTCCTTCTAGATAACATTGGAATTTGGACAACGAATATTGCTAAAATAATACATAGATCAGGATATATGTGTGTGATATTTTTTTT
>CM018908.1:12157889-12162889 GCA_009663005.1 Actinidia chinensis | reverse complement strand
ACCCATGGGTCAACCAGTTGAACCTGAAGAAACTCGGCATTGAAGCGAAATACAAAAGTCAACATGGAGGGTTACTTTCCAAGGGTATTTCTGTTTTTTCACTCTTATATCATCTAAGACCTATATATATTGAGGGAATTTCAGTATTGAATGGAGTTTTTAGCTCAAGAAACTGTTGTTGGGGGGAATACTTCATCCTTAAGAATTCCTCTCCCTGTACTACTTTTTACATTTTTTTTTCAAGTTCTTATTTTTAGATTAAATTAGATTTAGTTTAGAGAGAGAGAGAGTTGAAGAAAGGTACAAGAAGATTGATTTCAAATTGAAGATTTTAAATTTCTTGATTCTACTCGTATGCATTTGATGGTTGTACATTTAACTTGATTCTAGTTATTTGATTTTGGTTTAGTTATTCGATTTCATTTCTTTAACTTTCTTGTAATGGCTTTCTTTAAATTAATAAATAAATTAGCACTAGTATGTCGGGTTGCATAGGCTAAATCTATTAGTTTGGTACAAGAACTATATCTTCATCCAACATTTAGAATGTAATGATTTCTTCTCTCATTAAAGTGGTTTCATTTCTTATTTTAGATTGATTAATGCCAAATTCTAAGATCAAGCTTGGAGTTTTACATATCTTTGATTATTTGTCAATAAGTTCACTTGATATAAGTAATGCTCAGATATTTTGCACTCTAGGTGTTTGAAATATTATCAATAACCATTGACAATCCATAAAGCACATTTTTTGAATTAAAACTTATTTTCATTGTAAAATCCTTCAACCAATATAGTGATTGATATCTTGAAATTTGGTGGAGGGGAGGGTGGCAATAGAAATTTGTTGTGTATTAGTTCAAAAGAAATCTGTACTCATGTGCATGCTTTTTACTCAAAAAATGAAACAAATATTGTGGCACTTGGTTAAAATTGATGAATTAATTTGTTTTATTATTATTTTTAAAAATATATTTTTTAGTTTTTTTAAATTCCTCTAATCTAGACAGATTGAAAAGTTTAAAATTATGGCCAAAAGATGAAAACGTCACTAAATTAGAAAATACCTAATTTTCGATCATTTGGATTTGGTAGTTTCTTTGTAAAAAATTTAAGTTATTTATTTTTTACTTTTCGATTTGTGTAATGAAACCAGAAAGGTAAAAAATTTTGAAAAAAAATCACAAAACTCCAAACCAACCTTTAATGGCTGCATATTTGTCTCTAAATCTTAAAAAAAATCAATTGGAAAGACTACTCGCATGGTTTCTGAAACATTTCATACATAATAATATTAATTACTATATGATACTCCTACAAGTCAAATAATGTTCGTATGCCTGATTCATGTATTTTATTGCTATTTATGAAAATGTTTCTCGCACGTAGCATATTTGCATATATTATTTATTTTATTTTACAGTTGTTTGACACAAGTGTGTTGAATAGTTTTATAGGTCTATCAAAGCATAAATGAGGTCAAAAAGATGATGGAATCTATCAAAAGTATTTGGAATTGGCTGCAGGTAGGCATGAAATATCTATCCCAAGCCAATCTATAAATTGATCCAACGGGTTAGGAAATTCCGTCTATCAAGCGACGTGCAAGAAGTATTAGCTCAACCGATTGAGAATTTTTTTCCAATCGATTGGGCCAAAGCAGATGGAATGCAAGGCAAACTGGTTAGACCCATGGTCAACCAGTTGAACTGAAGAAACTCGGCATTGAAGTGAAATACAAAAGTCACCATGGAAGTTACTTTCCAGGGTGTTTCTGTTTTGTTCACTCCTATTCTCTAATTGTTGGCAAAAGTTAAGTTTGAGCTGAGTTTGACCTAATTATGGGTGGGTCCCCCCCCGCCGGTTAATCGAAAGTATTGAAGCCATGTGTGTAATAGATTCTCCTTCGCGAGAGATACCGTAATTTTATTTGTCTCAAAACGGATAAAGGTGAATGAAAAATGTTCAGCCGAAGTTGTACCATTGATAACGGAAAAATGTGGAAGTCCCCACATCGGATAATAGGAATATTTTATAATGTTTAATATCTCCACGCAATATTACCAATAAGTACTTGAGCACCAAGAGGGGGTTAAGGGTGGACAAAGTGATCACCATTGTACCTTAGATTTCATGTGCAAAAAAAAAAAAAAAAAAAACGCGCGGCTTGCGCCGCGAGTCGCGGGCCGCATGGGCGCAATGGGTGCTATTAGTGGTGCACTTGGCACTTTTTTAATGGGGGTGCGATGGGGGTACTGAGTCTTGTTAATTACTTTTTAATCCTGTTAGTTTTTTAATTACAGAATAAACTCTTATAATTTTTAATTACAATTAAACCCAAGTAATTTTTATTACAGATTACCTCCCATCTTTTATTCTCTTCCCTGAAAGTTCAAAACCTTTCTCTTTGAACACAGTCCCATTATCAGCCATAAAAGGGAGTTATTTGGCTGATAATGGGGCTGTTACAATGGCTTCAATGGAGAAATAAATTGGGTTTCATCAGCTGGATCCACATCCCTGCAAGTTCAAAAAATACCCAAAAATCTGAGAGTTCATCAGTGAGAAAAAGAGAGTTTCTGGCATTCTGCATTAGAATCATTGTGAGGAGAGTGACACTACTTCCGTTCGCCGAGCACACAGAAATCGTTGCCACTTCTGTGAGCGAGATCTTGCATCCTGGGAGACAGACGCCAAACAGCCGTAAGGCCACCAGTGATGGGGCGAATTGTCTTAAGGAGACAGTGTTGAAACGCTGGACTCAGATCAGCTTTTGTTATTTTCCTCGTTTATTTTTAATTACGTTCTGTTTATCTGTAATTTATTTCCACTATAAATTCAGCATTTTACTGAATTATTTTTTAACACTAAGACCTATATATATTGAGGAATTCAGTATTGAATGGAGTTTTTCGCTCAAGAAACTGTTGTTGGGGGAATACTTCATCCTTAAGAATTCCTCGCCCTTTACTACTTTTTACATTTTTTTTTCAAATCGATTTTTAGATTAAATTAGATTTGAGTTTAGAGATAGAGAGAGTTGAAGAAAGGTACAAGAAGATGATTTCAAATTGAAGATTTGTAATTCTTTATTCTATCCGTATGCATTTATGGTTGTACATTTAACTTTGATTTCTATTTATTTGATTTTGGTTTAGTTATTCGATTCATTTCTTTAACTTCTTGTAAATGGCTTTCTTTAAATTAATTAAATAAATTAGCACTAGTATGTCGGGTTGCATAGGCTAAATCTATTAGTTTGGTACAAGAACTATATCTTCATCCAACATTTAGAATGTAATGATTTCTTCTCTCATTAAAGTGGTTTCATTTCTTATTTTAGATTGATTAATGCCAAATTCTAAGATCAAGCTTGGAGTTTTACATATCTTTGATTATTTGTCATTAAGTTCACTTGATAAGTAATGCTCAGATATTTTGCACTCGAAACTAGGTGTTTGAATATTATTCAATACCATTGACATCCTAAAGCACATTTTTTGTAACGACCGCTCCCGACGCCCACTGGTCCCCTGCGACATCGCACGTCGTCACTTTGATTTTTCCTTAGTAAAAATTTTTTCTTTAAAACTTTTGTTTTTCTTTGTTTAAAAACTTTTCATGTGGCGTGAAGGAAAAGGGGGAAGAAGAGGGTCCTCTCCCCCTCTCCCGTTTATTTTTTGAATAATAAACTCAATATTAAATTCCAATTCATTGAAATCCTGCCCATGACGGTAAAGAGATTGTACCTGTCTTAACATTCATACTACTTCAATACATTACATATTCAAAGCTATCGGACTTTCTAGTCCGACTTACCACATAAATTCATTGTTTCTTATTACATAACATGTTCAATATTTTACTCCACTTTCTTTCCTTTATCACCTGAATATTGTCAAAAACAATATTCCTAAGCACATTTGTTTAGCGTATAAACCATAATCTCTAACAATCGGTTTTATCATACATCTCAAAACATAAAATACATTGTAATGCAATAACCATCATAGCGTGAAAAAGATAAACATTTAATCTTTCGCAATAACTTGTTCAAAATTCATGCTTGTCTTGTATTTTGACTATATCCGAGTCAACATAATTCTTAAAATATACATTATGCAACTATGACCTCCGTCCTTGGTCCGGGTTTGATAACGTGATTTCCACACCCCTTGAGTCGGGGTATGCGGCCTGTAACCTTCCCGAAAGGTAAAACATTATGGTACATAGGCATATACATACAAAATCTTTTCAAAACATTTTCATCTATTTCCATGGATTTAATTTGGCATAGCATAACATAATTTCATGCATATATAATAGCATCAAAAAGTATGTTATTCTACTTTAGAGATTTGGGTTACTTACTTGGGCTTGTTGGGGAAATTGTATTAATCTCGTTCGTTGTCTTCCTTAGGCTAATCGGATCGATTCCTATACATTTTCATTTGTTGACATAATTATAATTAATATCTTCACTTAATAGTTATAATGGTAATTAATTTATTTTTCAAGTAGTAGTCAATCTGATATTTGTTTATCCAAATTATTATTTATTATTAATTTTTAAAAACGTAATTGGTTTAAAAAAATTTCAACTTGCAGAACTAAAAAAATTCAGTTTTTCTGTTCGGAATCGCAAGCCTGTTTTGAGCTATTTGAAACTTGAAATTTGAAAACTACTATTCACATAAACTTGTAGGTATTTTAAAATATCTATTCTCAGAAACTTGAATCAACTAAAAATGTTTTTCTTATTAGAAGTTCAGCTACAATACCGACAGTGGGTTCAAAATGCAAACATAACATAGCTTAATTTTCTACTCGTACTTTCAAGTCTGTTTTGGGTCATTTAATTTCAATTTGAAAATTCTTATTTCACATAACTTGTAGATATTTAAAATATCTATTCTCAGAAACTTGAATCAATCAAACGGATATCATTGAGGACGTATGGGCTAAAAACTACTACTGGTCCGGTGTAAAAAAAATTTATT
>CM018908.1:12147889-12152889 GCA_009663005.1 Actinidia chinensis | reverse complement strand
TGCATTGGGTGTTTAAAAATACTACTTCAAATCACACTCGGTTTAGAGTAACCAATAGTTCGGTACTTTCTTTCAACGAATGAACGAAACCTTGTTAACTTTCTTCAACTAATCTCCACTTGTAATTTTTCTCTTTTGCATCTGTCGAGAAAATACAACATGTACAAGCAACACACCACATGTCATGTATTTAGCTTGAGTGAACAGTCTTCCCCTAACCAATACTTTCAGGCCAATCACATAATCGACCTAGTCAAGCCATTCACTGGCAGACTTATAATGCCGAACACATAATATATTCTTTCGAGCAATGTCATGGCATAAAACGAGTAGACTACTCCAGATTCTGATCAGTTTATCCCGTAAAGGTCAGTCGCGCACAACTGCCTAAGGCCGTAGCCTCTCAATTCAACAACCACTGATCAAAGTCAAACTGCACACGGTTGACCACTCATGGGTCAAACGGTAATTTTCCAAAATTGGAAAACTTGTAATTTGGATTAAATATGTAATTACCAAAAATAGAAAAACCATAAAATTTTCTATTTTTCCAAATTTGGGAAGAATTTTGTAAGTTTTCCAAATGGTAATAACCTGTATTTTCTAAAAATTTGTTACAATCTATCATTTTTTAAACAAATTGAGAAAAATCTATCGTTTTTAAAGTATGGGTTAAAATTGTAGTTATAGAATATTTGAGTGACATGAACATGTCCTTTTTCCAGAGGTCCTTTTCCAGGCCCCCTGCCTCCTCAGGTAACTTGCAACTAAGGCCCACCAGATTCTTACTCCTACCCAGGGCCGCGAGCCCAGGACGTTCTCATCCAGCATCCACACAATAATTATTGCTTTTCATAATACGGAGGAGAGAGAATAATACTTTATGAAACTTTTACATTTCAGTTTTTTTTTTTTTTTAAGTCATTTCTTTACACCATGTTTTGCGCTGGAGAAACTCCGGATTTGGGTGTGTCCGGATTTCTTCTCCATTTGAGGAGATTTTCTTCCGTGTTTGGGTAAAACTTTCTCTCCCTCATTTCTTCTTCTTCGGCCGTCCTTCGAAATCCAGCTATACCAATATAGCAACGGACAGGGGTACCCCGTCCGCGACCCAGCGGTGCTCCGCGTGGTGGGAAGAAATGCTCCCTTGCACCTCGTCGTCTCTCTCTCTCTACTGGAACAAAATCAAACAAATGGGGAAGAAGACATTGTCTTGGGCTGGGCTAGAATTGGTGGAAATAATTATGGCTGGCTAAAATTGGGCTGGAAAGTGGTCTATGGTCTGACAAAAATTTTGGATACATTACACAAATCTCTACTCCCCTTAATTTGATTTAATATATGGCACCCCTCAACATTTGTTTTAATGTAATGAAAATTTTGGATAAAGTACATCAATCTAATCTCCCCTTATAATTTGATTTAATATATGGACCCCTCAACCTTTGTTTTAATGTACTGAGGAAATTTTGATAAATTACACCAATCCTCCTTAATAATTGAATTTATATATGACCCCTCAACATTTGTTTTAATGTAAATGAAACTCTATCTTACCACAAAATCATATATTAAGTCCATCACACACCCAAAATCACTATGCTAAAGAGTACGTGTTTTCTCGAGTACACAATTTTTTTACATTTTTTTTTTTGATTAAAGTAACGAAACAAAAATTAAGCTTATTTATCGAGTACATATTTTTTTAATTAATATTAACGATTTATTTTACTACTACAAAAACAATCACAAAATAAATTAATATATATATTATATTAGTTTCTAAATAAATAGAATTATCTATTTATTTCTAAATTATATATTATATTTTAAAGTGAATGTTTCTTTGTAAAATCTAATTATTAATTAATATATATTTATCTATTAAAAGAAATTATATTAAAAATTTAACAATTACTTAATGAATTGGTGGGTTTTTTGTCTTTTTATATCTTATCACAACCATCTATCCAACATATAAAGTCCCTTCTTCAAAATACATCCAAAACCAAACTATAATTCAACCATTCTTACAGGTGGGCCCCCCCTTATTATAAAATCCTCCCTCTTTTAATCCACCAAAATCTCTCCTGCTGCCAACGGGCCGTTATATCTCCTCTCTCTCTTTAAAAACCCACCCAAAATCCAACAGTAATGCCCCAAAGCCAACTCTGCCGTCTCGACACCAATCGCCCGTGGTCTCACCCAAACCTTCGGCGGACGACGTGCTTCATTTGGAAGATTATGCTGCGCATGTCCGCATTATGTCGACGCGCCTGACCGCGGACCGCGCCTCCACCTGGTGTTGGTGGACCTCTTTTTTTTTTTTTTTTTTCTTTCCCCCCCCCCCCTTTTCTTCGTTAGTTGGCCACGACCACCGATTTATCTCTTCTTACAACATGGAACATAGCCCATCCGGAAGTCCTCCTCCTATTCATCCGCTGTCGACCTCGTCTATTCCGAACACGTTGTATGGGCCACCGTCTCTCTCTCAATTTTTTTTTCTCAATATGCACTATGCAGGGTTAGAAAAAAATTTCTGTAGAAAATTCTCTCTCTCCTCTAACCTAAGTATGCTCTATTTCTAATTGACCCAAGATTTTTTTTTTCTTTACCCAAAATGCTTTGAGGGTTTTCTGTTTGAGCTAAAAGTTTAAGAAAAACCCTGATTCACAACATGCCTTGTTCTTAGAAGGCTGATCTCTCTGTTTCGGAATGGGGATTTTGAAATTGTCCCAATGGTTCACCCATTTTCAGAATCAAATTCATACTATATATAGGATCGTTACCCTTCTGTGTCCTTGACTCTAAGGAGACAGGTTCCCAAGTCTGGTGGATAATTTACAACAACCGCTTGACCCTCCCAACTGATCGAGACCAGCGAGAACAAGAGGGGAAAAACAAATCGCTTTTATAAAACTATAAACAATTTGTTTTTATTTTATGTTTTATTATTTATTTTCGATAGAAGTAGAAAAGCAGTTTCATCAACAAATGAATCTCCTTAAGAAACCAAACCAGTTTTTTTTTTTAAAATCAGAACATTTCTAACTTGTATAAAACCAAAACAATTTTTGAAAAAATTAATATACCTGACATCTCAAAACAAACGTGCATAAATAGATGTCTAGATATTATTCCTGCATCTCAAACATTACTACGGAACATAAATTATTATTATTATTTTTTTTTGAAATTCGATTGCCGATCACGGGATCAAAAATCTTGCTTAAGTTTGTTAGAAAAATGTGATTCGGCAAATATAGATTCTAAAAATAATTTTATTCATTTGGTCAATAAATTGAATTACATAAACGATGCAGAAATAAATATAAACCAAAAGTTAGAATACAACTGTAATTAGGCCAAATCCTGCTTTCACAGTCTCCTTAAACAATTCGCCCCTACCGAGGGTGTTGTAGGTTTTTTTACGAGTTCTTACTCCAGGATAAATGGCTGAACCCTTAGTCGAAACACTCCGACGAGCCCTTGGCGACTGATACCACGTCTGTCGCTCTTTTTCTCATAGAACTCAAATGCATATGGTTTTTGTTTATTCTTATTTGTCTAGCGTTTTCTAATGCAAAGCATTAGAATTGATAGGAACCAATGTCCCTTTAACTTTTGTAACTCTCAGCCATAAACCCCACCATGAGGGTGGTTATGGCTATCATTAGGGAGGCTTTATGGTTAAAAATAAACCCTCCCTCCCAAAAAATGTCCCCACAAAATCCCCCCCCCCCCCCCACCACCCCCCCCCGCTTTTAGGGATGTTTATGCTGCCTTAGGCTACTTAACAACTCATTTTGGAGTTGTTAAATCCAGCCCTATTTTGGCTTTCATTCCCACCATATTTCCAACAGTTGTAAGTCCGCGCCTTTATATATTGACGGTATTACATTGGTCATCTATTTTTTGACATTTGTCTAAGTTTGCTTTATCTTGTAAGACACGTTGACCAACTTTAATGTTAAGTGACCGAAATAACTATCCACCAAAAAAATTTGAAATTGAGAAATAGAGGTTGAAGCCCAAGGTATTTGCCATTTCTACATCCCAGCGGTTATAATATGGAAACTTTGAGAAGCCCCCAAAGAATTTTTTTTTTGGAAAACCCCTGACCTCACGTGGCCATATCAAGTCTTGTAATAAAGATTTTGTTGTAAATATAGGTAGCTCCATTAATGTTAATGCTTTTTGAGACTTGAGAGTTATGCCATCCTTGGGTACTTCTCTTACCAGAAAGATCAGTTGAATTGGGCTAATTTCCCTGACACAATAGGTTTTTTAATTTTCAATTCTCAAAATGGAGTCGATTTTTAACCTTTATTTTTTCGGAACCCCCCGTAAAAAAAAAAAAAAAACGCTTTTCAAAAAGCGTTTTTCTTTGGTTGAATACTGTATATGGAACAGCAAAAAAAACAAACGCTATTATTTATGAAAAAGCGTTTTGTTAAAACGCCTATTTGAAAAAACTTTTTATTAAAAATTCGCGTTTAATGAAAACGCTTTTACAATATCGTTTTAAACTTTTTATAAAATATCTTTAACTGGGCACACTTAATCTTGAATATGAATTATGGCGGTTAGTGGTCACGAAAGATTTCTAATTTTTCTTTAACCTAAAGGGGCTGTTTGGCTGGTGGCTTAGGAGGGGGGGTAATTTTTCCCCCCGGATAATTTTTCCCCCATGTCGTTTGGCGGGGCGGATAGGAAAGGCGGATAATTATGCCCCCCGGATAATTTTTCCCCCAGCAGGTGGATAGATGAGGATAATTTTTGGGTGGCATAGACCCTCTAACTAAAAAGTTATCCGGGGGGAATAAAGGGGTGAGGGATAAAGCAAAAAAATATATAACTAGAACAATAATGTATTTTTATTTATATATATATATCTATAAATAAATATATTTTTTTTTAATAGCTAAATTTTTATTTTTGTTCTCTCTCTATTTTTCTCTTTATTATCCAACCACCCTTTCCGCTCATTCTAAACAGTA
>CM018908.1:12082889-12085389 GCA_009663005.1 Actinidia chinensis | reverse complement strand
GTAGCAACCGTTCCAGGCTGCCATCAGCCATTTTAGGCAACCAGCAACAGCTCTAGGTAGCCACCAGTGCTACTCAGAGAGAGTGTAGTGTTTTTTAGAGAGAAAAATAAGAAAATTAAGGTTTTTAAAATAGTAGTGAGATTAGGGAGGGAAAAAATGGAGTTTTAGTTTAGTTTTATTTTTGTATGAAGAATTAATTCGTTAAACTCTTTTGTCATTGGGAAACGATCCAATGATTGGTCTAAATTTTTGAAATTTAGATAGGTCGTTGAAATTTGCAGAAAACCGCGGCAAATCGCAGAAAGCCGTAACCAACAGCCACGACAAGCTGCTACAAGCGGCAGCCCAAGGCCGCGGCCACAAGAGGCTGTGGTAACCACGGAAGGTAGCAGCCACGCAGAAAGGGCAACAACTATTTTAGGCAACCAGCAACAGCTTTAGGCAGCAACCAGCGTTACCTAGAGAGAATGTAGTATTTTTTAGAGAGAAAAATAAGAAAAATAGGGTTTTTAAAATAATAGTGAGATTAGAGAGGGAAAAAATAGAGTTTTAGTTTAGTTTTATTTTTGTTTGAAGATTAATTCGTTAAACTCTTTTTATCATTAGGAAACGATCCAATGATGGGTCTAAATATTATGGCCGATCAAAATGGGATTTCAACAAATGTTCCTTTTTGACAAAATTTGTGTAACAACATGTTTACATTAGTGCATATCAAAGCCAAAAGACAAGACATTTTGAAAGTTCATAATATCTAGAACAAAACTCGATGAAAATCAAGAAAATTATAGTGGTTCCGCTTCTGCATAAGTAGCTTACGTACTTGTACAATGGCGGTGAACACTAAAAAATTATAGCTATCCTAGTATCCACCGCTTTAGCCGGACACTAACATTTTCTGCACCGTATTCCATACCACTTTTTCAAGGCGGTGAATACTCCTTGCATAAATTTTGCACTACTGATCACCGTATGTGGAGCACCTTCAACAACCCAAACGTTTTCACTGGGAGTATTGGCTTCTCCTTTCATCCCCGACTGTTGATGATTGTCATCATCCCCTTTGTCAAGGTTGCCACGTGCTCCGTGAGCTCTACGAGCCCCACGCGCTCCCGTGAGTGACCTTGGATGACCTCTCGCTTGATGTAATGGCATATTCTACATAATGCCATAAGAAAACAATCAAAAAATCATCTTCACTTATGATTCAGTCATAATACTTGTTATAACATATGTAAATCAATAACAAGATACCATGTATACCATGTATGTTCATATTATTCTATCACATAGATTGCACATTCATGTTACCCCTTAATATCTAGACACAAAAATGAACGTGGTCTAACCACCCTACGACTCGTAGGTATTCGAATGTAAAGTTTTGTACATGTTATCTCAATTACATATATAATACTTTCACGTTATTTCTCAACAACTAGACATTGAAACAATTATGGCTTAACCACCCCACGACTTATAGGTATTCGAACCTAGAGCTCTAATACCATGCTGTCATACCCCGGTCAAACCAAGATACGGCCATGTAAGCAAACAACTTAAATGCAAAAAAGTCAAACTAAACAACATGACAAATATATTTGTCATTACATCAGAGTATATACATCTATACCTCCCGTGGGACTATGCTCTCCATGAACTATCAAATACAAAATATGGATGATAATCCATGGACGATGCCCACACTGGGGATCACACATTCGTCATAATCATCTCAGCAAATTAGCTACACATCAAACTAAGATGTTGGGCTAATTTCATATCCGGTGATATGTCTAGCTAAAACGTATTATACTCAAAACGAATCACCGATCACACACACAAAACAATTGAGATTTACATAGTTCGGCCAATGATACTTACGTCCATGTAGAGAAAATAAATAATCTACTAATCGATCAAGGGGATTACAAAGGAGGAGGTCCACTCAACTCACTCTTTCAGCCTTTCTCTCACAATCTCTCTCAACTTCTCTTCTCTTTCTCTCTTCTCAGCCCCCTTACTCCCACCACCACACCCTAATTTTCTCCCTTGCTTCATATTTATAGAGAAATCTTAAGATTACTAAACAAGCTTAAGCTTGGGCTGGCTTTATTGGGCTGGGCCCAATAGTGGGTTAAACTCAACAATCTCCCCCTTCAGCCCACTGGAAGGTAATTCGATGTCTTCAAGTTGTCCATTTTGACAACTTTTGATCCAGCTCCCACATAAGATCTATAAGATAACATCTGAGATACCTTGACCTCATCAATGGGCTATTCCACTTTCCACCGAAGTATATTCACCTCCACACCGAAGTGTTTACACCTTCTCACCGAGGTGCCATACACCCCCCACCGGGGTGCACCTAAAGTAAGTCACTTTGCGAGTTATTGTGGCTCTATCTCTCGTCCCTTGTGCACACAATTGGAGAGATTACCACCATTAATCAAATCAAGGATGCTAAAGGTTGCGCTTGTCACTGTCCTCGCTCATCGTT
>CM018908.1:12060389-12062889 GCA_009663005.1 Actinidia chinensis | reverse complement strand
TATGTATGGGAAATAAGAGCTTTTCGGAGAGAGAGAAGAACACCCCAAACGTGTCTTAAAAATGTGTTTTGAGTGTCCAAGGCCCTGGTAAACACGCCACGTGGCATGTCTGTTATGTATTTAGGCGTGTTTGACACGTATCCGTGTCCTACATGGATACGGCACCCATTTAAGCGTGTCCTTACTTCATAGATATGGGATCTAAGCTCAAGATCAGATGCATATGTTTAAAATTCAAATAATTTACCTTATCAACTTTTTAAATTTTATGTTACAGTTGCATGATGAGGAAACCAGATGTATGACATACGCTAATGGTGAGTCCAGCCCATCTGGATGAGTCCAAGCCCACTTGGATGAGTCCAAGTCCAGTAGCCAAGCCCAAGCCATGATTGGAGTCATATGGAGTGTCCATGTGACGGTTGAAACTCTCGAGTATAGAACTCTGGAGCGTCTTTATCTTTTTGTTTCCTAGAAAAAGGATAATGAGTAGGTATTCTAGTAGGAGTCCACCACTCTTCTTTGTTCTATAAAAAGTGATGGTAGGATGCTTAGATTTTCTACGTGCGTTGTGTTGTGGGTTTAGAGCAGATTGCTGTGAGGTGAGATTGAAGGCCAAGACAGAGAGAGATTGTGAGGGAGGGGTTGTGAGTGAGAGATCGAGTCTCTCCGTGTATCCATTCGTTTGATAGTGGATGTTGATTTCTCTCGTGGACGTAGGCATCATTGGCCGAACCACGGCCATTCTATTGTCTTTTGTGTGTGTGTGATCCGTAATTAGTTTTGAGCACAACAATGCTAATATTCTTCTAATATTATTTTTCTCTTTTTTCTTTATTTTTTTGTTAGAAACTAAATTCTTTGCATGTTGCAAAGTGTTCATTGGTAGCAACCTTGACTGTTGAGGAGGCTAAGTTCGTTGTAAAAGCTGCTAAGTTTCACATTTATTGGGAATGATAGTTGTGTCTCGTCACTGTCTTCATGAAGTGTGAAAAGTGTGTCAATATGGTATGTTTATGGTACCATATCGGACTTTACATTACGAAACATGTTCGACAAGGCCACCGCATATTAGTATTTTGCCAGGAGGAGTTCGACATTGTGTCTCTGGCAACTGTATTCAGTATCCTTGTGGTACAGCCTGCACAATGTTGCCCATTCCTTTTTCACATAATGACTGTGTTTTGTCCAAATGATATATTACTGTTGCTTGTTTCATACATCTTGAGCGATAAGGTGCTCTTGTTACATCATTTAATACAATTTCTATGTGGCTGTTCAAAGAAGGTGATAAAGTTACTTTGGGAACAGATTATTTACAATGTAATCATTAACTTAAACGTTGTTTTGATTGGCTTTCTCAGGCAATGTGTTCCTCAAACATGGTTCAGAGCTGCGCCTGATTCCTCGTGATAGGGTTGGTTCTTTGTGTGTAGAATCGTAGATGCTGTACTCTTATCAGTATGAAGAGAATAATCTAGCTTTCCGTATTTAATATTCAGCCCTTCAATCATTTTCCTGATGTTTCAGCTCTCAACAATTTGTGGGTTTAATCATCGTGCACATCAAAATACTGTAATTTATATCATAGAAGTACATGAATTTGAAATTAATAAATTTTATAATACATGGACTCTCTTTCCCTAAATTATGAAGTCCTCAAATACTAAGCATGTCGTATTGGGATATGGAGATGTATATTGCCTGTAAATCTCTATGGACGCAAGGATACTTTCATCAGGGTTTTGGTTCTTTAAGAAATCTTAGGGGAGGTTTAGTAACGTTTTCAATTTTCTGTTTTTTGTGTTTTGTTTAGGTTTAATTTGATTTGTGTTTGTTGCTTTTTTGTAAAACAGAAATTAAATACGTTTGTGTCCATCTCTTTTAAACTATTTACAAAATAAAAATATGTTTGTTTTACATTTTTGAAACCTTTTTCAAAAGAGATTGGCGGCGGTAGTGGGCGTGGTAGCGTTGGTAGAAGGAGTGGCGATGGTGGTTGGAGGTGGAAGTGGCGGCGGTGATGGTGGTTGAGGTGGTGGTGGTGGAGGTGGTGGTGGTGGTGGACGTTGGCGGCGGCGGAGTGGTTGGAGGTGTGGATGAGGTGGCGGCGGCGGTGGCGGTGGCGTGGTGTTGTGGTGCGGCGGTGTGTGTTGGCGTGGCGGTGGTGGTGGTGGCGATGGTTTGGGCGGTGGTGGTTGTTGTTTGAGGTTGGAGTGGCTGTTCGTGGTGGCTGTGACTGGTGCTGGTGCTGGTGGTTTGCGTTTTTTGGCCGTGGCGGTGTGGTGTTTGTTGCGTGGCGGTGGCGGCGGTGGGTTTTTTCGAGGTGGAAGTGTGGCGCGTGATGGTGGTTGGCGAGGTGGTGGGAGGAGTGGCGTTGGTGGTTGGTGGTGGTGGAGGAGGTGGTTGAGAAAATTTGGGATGACAAATTTTGAATAAAAAGTTTTTTGTAAACCAAACAAAACTTTTCTTGTTTCACTATTTCAAAAATAATTTAAGT
>CM018908.1:12020389-12022889 GCA_009663005.1 Actinidia chinensis | reverse complement strand
AATAGTAGACTTGCATAATGCAAGTCTAGTCTCGCTGATGCAAGTACTTGCAAATTGTGTAATTAATTTTTGCATGAGCTATTGAGACTTTGACCCCTCAACGTACAAACTAGAAAATCACAAGAAGCCCTACGATTGGAAAATCAAAAATAACGATTCATATGCCTCCTTGACTCACTCAAAACCATATTATAATATAATATTACCCCCATTGGAAATATTAATAATCATCCAGATTAAAAATTAGTTGATCGAGTCATTTGAAGTGATTAATAATCTTATCCAAGTTTGATTATCAAAGAAAACTAATGCAGGGAAATTTTAAAACAAAATATGCAAAAAATCAATTCCTTAAGGATGTGTTTGGATTAAGAATTGACTTTTATTTTTAGATCAGGCTGTGGGAAAACTTGAATTTTCAATATACATATTGCACAATGAAGTGTGATTGAATGCGAGCATTTTCGTTAAAGCGAAACAGCTATGGAGATAGCTTTTATTAACTAGTGTATCATCTCTAGCTATAACAATGGTTCTGACGGAATTTTCCGTACTAAGTTTTTCTATAACAATATCAGTTTCCTTATTATTACTATCATCTCCCATATACTTTGCTGCAGGACGAGAATTCAGCATCAATATTTACATAAAACTCAAACCTAACTAAAACACTCAAAAGGAGTCGTATTTAGTATTTAGAAAATCTGTTCTTGCTCATGTACATCATGACTCACCAAAATTAGGTCGACTATCAATCAACATATGATCTACTCCAATCTGCAAAGAAAAACCCATCCAAAAGAACTTTCTCAACATTCACACTCTCTCCAAACCTATAAGAAAACTTGAGCACTCCCTGAGAATTCACAGAACCCTTCTTCACCGGATAGTTCACCACTGCGCTACCTCCATACGTGTATGCATGATCAAAAAGCTCCTTCATCGATGTGTGTACCTGTTGGAGATGTGTTAGAGATGAGTTCTAGAGGTAATATTTAAAAAATATCATATACAAATAAAAATAAAATGATTCGAATCTACGAATATAAGGTAATATTATCTCCAAGACTGATCTCGGACTATACCTCACCGATATATCTGTCCCCAAGTTTTCGCTTGCAGTACAACTTGATAACAAGCATGGCTCCATAGTGTTGTACGGCCGACTCTCCTATGGTGTACCGCATCATGAAGTTCCACGCAGGATTAATCTCCCCGTGCTTGTCAGCCGGGGTTCTCTTCTCGGTTTCCGTGTTGCTTCCGATTGAAACCCTAGCATAAACTTTCATTTTGAATAGTTTTCGAACATCTTCAAGGTCATTTGCTGAGATTAGGGTTAGCTCAAACTTCCTACACTCCATGTGTGACTTGAGGAGGAGGAGGAGGAGGATAACTATATAGATGTGCTTATATGAAGTGATCTATTCTCCAGACCAGAAGTTGTGAGTTGAAAACTCAAAGTCATGGTGCATGTGGAAATTTGGTTGGTTGTTGGAAACTTACCCATGACCACTTGTTTATTATCTACTATGTAGATCTGTTCTTAGTCAAGGTCTTGCGAAATTCTAATTTAATATACTCCATTAAAAAATATATATATATATGATTTTTACACTTTTTTTTCTCTCTAGCTGCACACTTTTTTTATCTGAAAATACTCAAATATCCTTCAATGCAGCTAAAAGTAGATTATAATATAGAATCTAAATATAAAGTTGTTTGAGTAATTGAACCCAATAAAGAAGAAAAAAAAGAGAAGAGTGTAAAAATTACTATCCCCAAAAAATTATTTTTTCTTTATTGGCAAATATAATAATATTTTAATAATAAAAAAATATTAATTCTAATTTCATATGAATATGATGTTAGATGCTCATTTGAATTCTCAAAATTGCAAATTATGTGAAAATTTGGGTGCATGCACTAAGGAAGTGAGTTGTATAATATAAATTCAAGATTATTGTGATGTGACCCACACTTTAAATAAATCTAGTCTGCGAACTCTACTATTTAATTAGAAAAAGTACTTTTGAGTACGTGGCAATAGAGTGGTATTCACATGATTCATGTGACCCTCTCCCCCATAAGATCTATGTGACAACCTCTAAATTCATGATACCAAAGGCACTCTAATGCAACTCCCTCGACAAGTTTTGACGATTGGACAAAAGAAAATGTAGTAATATTTTGCCACTTGTGCAGTTATTTACATAATTTTTTTCACACCTGGTGAAACGAACTACTATGTAATGATGGAACTCGTTAAAGATTGTGTTAGAAGTAGTGTATGGCCCAGTTTGGGCTAGTTTTTCTAATTGATTTTTTTGTACGTTTTAATTTTCAAGTTAACATTTTTAGTTAATTTTTTTAATTATTTGATCAAAATTTTATATTTGGGGTTTTTTTCTTGACGAGAGAAATATGAAATGTAAAAATTTAATTCACTTTCAAAAAAAAATTTTTTTACTCAGCAATTAGTTAAATTTTTTGCCTTTGGTGG